>CM076675.1:62749699-63344699 GCA_038501925.1 Xenopus petersii
TCACTGAGCACATATCTGGAATATGCCCTCTTATTGGGAATGCTTGGAAATTTCGTCCAGGAGCGTGTCTCAATGTCAAATACTTCAAAGGCATTAACTGCATATTTGGCCTGTCTTCCGCCTGTGAGAATATATGCATCAGTGAGAGACAGCTTGAATCATTACTGCCACTGGCAGAGGTACTAAGGGGAGGATGTACATCTGCTATATATCTCTGAACTGTCCTACAGAATTTAAAATTAAATCTGTCAGAAAAAGGAAGTAACAGCAATCCATTTGAATAATTGCTGGCATATATACTGCTTCTATTTGTAGCTTGTTACATAAAAAGTGCTGCAAACAGAAACCTTTCAATTACGTATGGGAAGCATTCATATGTCTAGTATTTATATTAAAACAAACAAAGGAAAGCATTTATATTAAATATTTATAATATATATATATATATATATATATATATATATATATATAGCATTTTAAATGAGCTGAGCAGCTAAACCAACGATGACTTAAACTGCCCTGTTACAATTTAGTTGTGAGCCCATTCTCCCGGCACAGATTTTTAAAGGAACAGTAACACCAAAAAATGAAAGTGTTTAAAGTAATGAAAATATAATATGTACTGCTGCACTGCACTGGTACAACTGGTGTGTTTGCTTCAGAAACACAACTATAGTTTATATCAGGGGTTTATATCAGGGCTGTCCAACTGGTGTGTGGCCCCCCACCTACCTGCTGTGTTTGCTTACCATGTGTAAGATTTAAATGGTATCACTACAGAGATTAACTGGCCCTTGCATTGTTTAAATCTCAAATTCAGACTAATCCCCTGTATTGTACTGTTCACACCAGAGACCCAGACTGAAATTGCCCACATTGTTCACCTGTTCCCACTTTATACAAAATGGTAATGGGGCACCATTTGTAGTACATATTAGAGTGGTCCTGATAGGTTTCCCTGTCTCTTGCTCTGTTCTGCCTTCCATATGCTCCCTGTGTGTGCCATGCTCTGCCTGCCTTAAGGGTATGTCTTAATATGACAACTTTTTTTCACATATTAGTGATAAGTGATATCTCTGCAGTGAGCACCAACCATTTGGCTTTTTGGAGTGCTTCCACGATTAATGTGGATATGATCTTGTGCTAACATGGGTGTGGTTTAAAGTGGGTTTGGTTTAAAAACAGGGAGTGCTCAACACTGGCTTCCATTATTGGCCCTCCACTATGTAGGCTGGAAAAATCTTGACCCTCGGTACCACAGAAGTTGGACAGCACTGGTTTATATAAACAAGCTGCTGTGTAGCTATGGGGCATCCATTCAAAGCTGAAAGAGGAGAAAAGGCACAGGATACACAGCATATAAAATATAAGCTCTGTAGTATACAATGGGACATTTGCTATGCAGCAGCATGCTTATATAAACTATAGTTGTGTTTCTGAAGCAAACACACCTGTACAACCAGTGGAGGGGAACAGTACATTATATTGTCATATCTTTAAAACACTTCATCATTTGGTGTTACTGTCATTTTTACTTGATGGACATGAGATTTATTTCAACTATATTGCAGAGATTTATTTCAACTAGGTCTATAATCCTTTATCCGGAAACCCATTATCCAGAAAGTTCAGAATTAGAGAAAGGTTGTTGTCTCCCATAGATTTCATTTCATCCAAATAATCCACATGTTTAAAAATGATTTCCCTTTTCTCTGTAATAATAAAACAGTACCTTGTACTTGATCCAAACTAAGATATAATTATTTCTTATTGGAGACAAAACCAGTCTATTGGGTTTATTTAGTGTTTAAATGATTTTCTAGTAGACTTAAGGTATGAAGATCTAAATATCCATTTCCTGGAAAACCCCAGGTACCGAGCATTCTGGATAAGAGGTCCCATGCCTGTACTAGATATAAAAGAGCAGTGGAGTAACTATAGAAAAAGCAGACCCCGCAGTTGCAGGGGGGCCTGGACTGTGGTGTCTGCTTCCTCTATAGCTAATAAAAATCCCCATCTTTCCCAGCCACTGGGGCAGAAAGGGGGGTGAAAGTCGGGGTGGGAGTAGGTGTATGCGTGGTGGAGGCAGGGCGCGGGTCGGGCAGAGGCATGACAGGAGGATTTTTACAGGGGGGGGGCGGCGCACTCCAGTTATTTAGTAATGAAGACGGCTAGGGAGCACTGAGAGAAAGGATGCTAATGCAGATGTGAACTTTGCTCTCTGATGATTATTATAACACTGAAAATAGTAAAGCTTACCCAAAACATAGATCTTTGTCCCACGCAGAAAGGAGGTCGCACCATATCTAGGTGTAGGCATTGGAGCAAAATGAACCCAAATATCTTTCAGCATATCATACTGCTGTAAGAAACAATGTGGTCGTAGATCTGAACCCATCCCACCAGCTGCATACACCCTGCAGTCTTAAACAAGACAGAAAAGGCTTATGTTCTCTATATTCCAATGACACAAAAGAACAAAAAACATACATCAAATTTAAAGCCACACTGCAAAGATAGATTTGTGTTCCATGGAAGGAGGTGGGATGACTGTGAACCTTCCTACTGCATTGTGACACTAAAACACTGTACATAATCAGGAAGTTTTGTTGTATATTGGCAAGAGTGACAGCTGTTTTGGCAGAATTCTGGGCATAGGAACCTTTACCTCTAACGCTGACAGATATTCCCATTGCAGGCTCACGAAGAGAACTCTTCTTCTTCCATTTTCCTTCATCAATGTTGTATACTTCCACCACTTTCAATGGGGTTTGGTTCTCTCCAACTCCCCCCACCACCATGATCCTTTTGCCCAGTGCTACCACTGCAACTCCAGCACGTGAAGATGGCATTGGTTCTAGGCTGCTCCACCGGTTGGCTTCTGGAGAAAATACCTCAAAAGTATTCATTGGGTTTCCTGCATCATCACAGCCTCCAACAGCAAAAATTTGACCTCCCGTTTCTACTAGGGAGCAGTACACACGTGGGCTTTGTAGCGGTGCCAGTGTTTGCCAGTAGAAGTCTTTGGCGCAGGGCACCTCCATGCTGGATCATAGAGGCACAATAAATTCATCTGAGGGTTGCCATCTTTGGGGAAAAAAATGGAAAATAACTGTGAGAGAATATAGCTACTGCAGGACCCCTGTGTCTCTTCAGTACATATGTAACTTCATGTACACCCTGCTGATTGGATGTTCAGACTTTCTTAGAAAAACACTTCAGCCTTTTTCATATAAGTCTATTTCAGTAATTATAATTTACACTAGTCTTATTTTTCGCTAAAAAGTTAAGTCTAAACATGTCAATACTACAGCAAATTGTGATAAAGCAGCAGTTTATTTCTTTTTTTGGCTCAGGTCTATTTATTGTTCAGTATTTGTCTATGTCCCCGTTTAGGTGATAGCAAGGTAACAAATAATCAAGAGTTACCATAGTATTTTTTGGGGGGGGGGGAGGAGAATGTTCACCCTAACTTCTATCCAAACTGAGCTTCTGGTTGAGCCCCTTACATCACTGCTCTTGTTTAACCAAGGGAGGCCAGCCCACATTTTGCTTTTAATTTACTGCATCATGAAAAGTATAAAAGTATATTAAAGTATATATAAAAAGTATATTACACAGAATGATTATCTGTGGCCTGTGGAGACACAACTTTATGGGAAAAATAACAAGTGCTTGTATGTAGTAGGGTACTTAAGAGAAATGCCATTAGGTCCCCAACTGCAAGCAGCAGTTGCTGCAAGTACATTTTCTTTATGGAAAGAAGTTGTTGAAAGCTGAGCTCTAGGGTGTAATTTGGTGAAAAGCCTAGGATCCCATAAGGAGTGCAGGATTGGATTTTCTGGGTAGTAGAAAGTATTTAAAATATGGATGGATCCCAGAGCTAGTACTAGTATTCCAGTGTGCAGTTACCCCCACGTGCAAGCTGGAATATAATCCATCCATATACCCCAGGCAAGTGGCGTATCTAGAGGAAGCTGACCTTGCAGTTTGCCAGCCAGGTCTGCTTTAGCTAATAAGTTAAAAAACCCTTCTCAGCCACTCTCTTACCTGCGGCAGGGAAGGAAGGTGTAAGACTGTGCAGGGAGTGGGCTGAGGCAGAGTGGGAAGTGGGTCAGGAGGATGGGGATCAGAGTACGCTGAGCCCCTCTGAAGGTTTTTTTTGCAGGGGTGCCTAGCTCACTCTAGTAAAGTAATGTACACTGAAAGGTGTGTTGAAGAAGCAATATAAAGGAACCATTGCTAAAACTAGCACTGTCTATGAAAGTCTCCAATGTTCCATAAGCACAAGAGCACTATTCCAATAATTCATGGATTTATAAAACAAATATTGCTACACCTTTCCTTGAAAAAAAAAATTAACCTTTTTTATATCTCTACTATTAAACTAAATACATACCTCCCAACATTTTGGAAATAAAAAGAGGGACAAAAAAGTTGCTCTGCGCAGTGCAGCAATTTTTTTGACCATGCCCATTTTTGTGGCTTTAATACATTTTCCTGATCTTCAATTTTCCTGTAAAATGGAGGTTCTACTGTAACAATAAAATGTTGGCCTGCTTTGGATTGCTGCACTTACAGTTTGCAAGGATCAGTGACCACACCATTATAAATTTTAGGCTAGAAAAGGGTAGAGTTATGGTCAAATACATAGTAACAATAACCACACAAAATAAAAAATGATGGCCAATGGCAAACAACCTCAAAATATTGCTGCCTATACCATTCTAAAAGTTATATTAAAGTCATAGGCAGCGGTGCAGTTTTAGGCCCCCGCAGCAAAATTATTTTAGTGCCCTTCTGAATAATACATTTTTCATAAACACATACTAAAACTGCTTCTGTCAATACCACACAGGGCCCAACCAGCAATCACAGGGTCTTCTTTATTTATACTCACGCCCCTGCTATGATAACAAAAAGAAAAGGTTTGCATACCATTAGCTTTTATAGGATTGGAGGTTAACTGATATTGCATGTGGAGGGCACCTCTATACTGGGTGGTTGAACAAAAAACACGATAAAAGCTTGTTACTTAGCAACTGCCTCCCACATAAACTCTCCATTTAGCAAGCAGATCAAGACCAGAGTGGTCTAACAGGGTTTTCAAACACTTGCATACACATGTATCAGCATATATATATGTGCACACATACTTATGCACACATATGCATGGCAGCAGCTTACCTGCAACATAAGTTCACTTCCCATGATAGATGTGCATTTGTAGATGCCTGCAATATAAGAAGCACAGGAAAGAAATTGTAAGAAAGTATGGAAAATCTTAAAGGAATAGTTCAGTGTGAAAATAAAAACTGGGTAAATAGATAGGCTGTGCAAAATAAAAAATGTTTCTAATATAGTTAGTTAGCCAAAAATGTAATGTATGAGGGCTGGAGTGAACAAATGTGTAATAAAACAGCCAGAATCCAACTTCCTGCTTTCCAGCTCTATAACTCTGAGTTAGTCAGCGACTTGAAGGGGGGCCACATGGTACATTTCTGTTCAGTGAGTTTGTAACTGACCCTCAGCATTCAGCTCAGATTCAAAGGCAACAGATATGACCCATGTGGCCCCCCCTCAAGTCTCTGATTGGTTACTGCCTGGTAGCCAGGGTAACCAGTCAGTGTAAACAAAGAGAGCTGAAAAGCAGTTCTGACTGATATGTTACACATAAAATCACTCCAGCCTTTATACATTACATTTTTTGCTAACTAACTATATTAGAAACATTTTTTATTTTGCACAGCCTATTTATTTATCCAGTTTTTATTTTCACACTGAACTATTCCTTTAAGGCTACAAGCCCATCTTCAAAGACTTTATGTTCCACTGCTTGTTCTCCTTATACATGGTTGCAGTGGTGTAACAACCCTCTGCCCCCGGGAAAAATAATCTTAGGGGCCCATGTACAGTAGCTCCTTCCCAGGTTCTCCCTCCACCTGCCTGCTGGTTTGTGTCCCCCACTCTCTGCCTGCTCACACCGGATTAGGAAAGAAATCGGCTGGGGGGGACCCAGGACCCCTGCAACTGTGGGGTCTGTTTCCTATAGTTATGTCACTGTAGGGTTGCCATTTTTGTGGAAAAAAATACCTGCTTTTCTGTACCTGTAATTTTACCTTTCTTCCCTATTAATAGCATTGGCATCAAGCATAATTTTTACCAGGTGGTGAAATAGCGGCCTGGAGACAACCCTAACCATATGGATTAGAAGTTTGAGGCCCATGGCACTGCTGGATGTGGTTGCAAAAACATTAATCAAATATTCCAGAGAGGGACAGTCAGAATTGCGGTGAAAGAACACAGTCAGTGGAGAGATGTAGAAAGTGTTTTGAATGTTATACTACTGTATAGCATTATGTAAAGTAAAGTTATGTTTCAGTTATTCTTTACAAGGAGTCATTCTCCTTTGAAAAAAAGTTTTAGTATGATATACAGCAGGGCTGTCCAACTGGCACCCCTCCCCCTTGTGTGGCCCCCACCTACCTGCTGTTTGCTTACCATGTGTAAACTTTAAATGGTATCACTACAGACATTAACTGGCCCCTGCATTGTTTATACCTCAAATTCATACTAATCCCCTGTATTGTTCACACCTGTGATCCCCCTGCTTTGTTCACATCCTAAAGCCCTGTACTGTTCACACCTGAGACTGAAACTGCCCACATTGTTCACCTGTTCACACTTTATACAAAATTCGAATGGGGCACCAGCACTGTGTCACTGTATGTAGTACATATTAGACTGGTCCTGATGTGTTTCCCTGTCTCCTGCTCTGTTCTACCTTCCCTATACTCCCTGTGTGTGCCCTGCTCTGCCTGTGTGTGACATACTCTGCCTGCGTGTGACATACGCTGCCTGCGTTTGACATACTCTGCATGCATGCAACATACTCTGCCTGCGTGTGACATACTCTGCCTGTATGTGCCCTGCTCTGCCTGTGTGTGCCCTGGTCTGCCTGTGTGTGCCCTACTTTGCCTGTGTGTGACATACTTTGCCTGTGTGTGCCCTGTTCTGCCTGTGTGTGCCCTTCTCTGCCTGTGGAACATAAGCCGGGTATTTGTTCTGGGGGTTTGTTAGCATTTGAAAATATATTATTGTTAGGGGGGTGTTTAATCATGTGCTGAGGGTGCTGTGTTATCCACAGGGGATGAGGAGGTATATGGATTTAAGGGTATATCTTAATATGACAACTTTTTTCACATATGAGTGATAAGTGATATCCCTGCAGTGAGCACCAACAATTAGTTTTTTTGGTGTGCTAACACCATTAATATGGACATGGTCTTGCAGTAACATGGGTGTGGTTTAAAGTAGGTGTGGTTTTAGGGAGTGGTCAACACTGGCTTCCATTATCAGCCCTCTGCCATGTAGGCCAGAAAAATGTCAGCCCTCTGTAACCCAGACGTTGGACAGCACTGATGTACAGGATTATTCTGAGACAATTTGCAATTGGTATTCACTTTTTTTATCTGAGGTTTTTTAATTATTCAGCTTTTTATTCATTAGTTCTCCAGTTTGGAATTTTAACAGCTATCTGGTTGATGGGGTGCAATTTAACCTAGAACCAGGCATTGAATTAAAGAGAGAGAGCAATATTATTATGAGATGGCCTAAATAGAAATACAGGTAGAACAAATTAATAATAACAATAACAGTAAAATTGTACCCTCTCAATGAACTGGGTTTTAAGCTGATGGGGTCAGTGACTTGATTTGAATGCTGAAAAGAATCAGAAGAGAAAGGCAAATAGTAAAAAAAAAATGAATTAAGACCAATTGAAATGTTCTTAAGAATAGGCCATTCTATAACATATCAAAAGTTGACCTGAAGGCAAACCACCCTTTTAAGTGTATGGTGATTGTTTTGTCAAAATCTTATTTTCAGATCTGAAAGGAAATGTGAAGTTATTAGTGAGAAAAGGAATCTTGGAAACTAGGTTCTGTCAATTTAAAACTTATTTTGAAGTAGATAAGTTAGTAATTTTGAGTTCAAAACAATTGCAAGGTGTCCAAATTTTTAGCCACACTTGTATATGCTGTTTTGTGTGTTTTTTTAATTTTGATGTTATTTTTTTTAAATGCAGCTTTCTGTGGTGGATCTGTCTGTGTAGTATTTCTAGACTTAACAATCTAGATTCTTCATGCTGTACTAAATAGTCCCCAACTACAATTTCCTCCATGCAGTTGAGTTGGAAAGCCTGTGCTGTGTGCCTACTAAATGGAAGCCTACATTTGATATCAATTAATCTTCTAATTCGATTTGAGTTTTAACAACTCGATTTGAGTTTTTTCTCTGTTAAAAACCTCAAATGTCAGGAAGACTGCAAACAATTCCAAATTGATCCCAGCACGTCTCCCATTGACTAAAACAGCAATTTGGCAGGTTTTATGTGGCGAATAGTCAAATTTGAGTTCACAGTATAAGTCTTGAAGATCAAATTCGAATTTTTAAAATAACTTGAATCTAATTTTAACGATTCCCTAGTCTAATTTGACCGTTTTGTCCATAAAAAACTCAAACAGTTGAATTCGAAATGCAAATTTTCAAATCGACTCTTGAAAAATCTGCCCATAAATGTGAGTTTCCAAAATGAAATTCAAAGAGAAAGTTTTAAGAGAATGGTATTATTGCTTGTAGCACAGACGATAAAAGGCGGTTTGAGACTGTAAAGGGAAACTGATATACAGGTCATTTCACTTCTGCTTGAGGTCCTAAGGGACTAAAATATGGCAATACTGATTTATTTGGTGTCACTCCCTCTAGACTTAGTCTATATATAGATTTAGAAGCACATTACCCACATAAATATATAGCAATGATGTACAAATTAATTCATTATGCCTACCTCCCTCTTGGATAATGTATTATTAATAAAAGTTGTTCTATTCCCATCTACCACCTGGGACTGAATAGGCAAAGTGTAACTGTGTCACCAACAACATTACCCTGGAATGCAAATGGAAAACAGATACATATATATCATCATGGCAACCAGAGGTGTGCCGAAATGGATCTGACCCAGTTAGTGCCCACTGCTGCTCTTAAGACTTCTCTGGAGGGGCAGTACTTTAACATCTGTGGCTCCCAGCACCATCATATATAGGGCAGACAGACTGCTTTTTATTTGTTTGTGAAAGTATAAAAATAAATACATTTGGATCGATTGTAACGATACACAGAAGTGGACTGAATTACTAACAATAACCTACAATATCAATAGCCAACATATCAGTTGCATGAAAGGGCATAATATGACCTCCCCCCCCCCCCCCCAGCAAAAACTATTCCTGGGTCCCCAGGAACATTTGTGGAACTGGAAATTCCCAATCTGCCTATACATCTGTTAGAACTGGTACAGGATTTGGTGATCTAAACCAGAATCCCCTATTTTCCGCAGTTGTAGAGTCAGTTCCTGCTATTTACTACTCCACTGGTTGCATGCAAGGGCATTGAAAAACAGTCTACACCAAAAAGTAACAGTATTAAATAAACATTTGGATTAATACTACAATATACTATGGTAGACGGCAAATAGGGGTTGTTTTGAAGTCAGTTCTCCTTACAAAATCCCAGCATTCCCCAACAACCTTTGAATGTAGTTCAGTAATTGTTCCAACCATAATTTAACTATCCTTGATATACATTTCTAGTTAACTGATGCCAACTCCACGAAGAATGGATTTTTTTTCTATTGCATTGTTTTCTAAATTTGACGAAACTCTAGAAACAAAATACTTTTGACAATACCGTGCAAGATAAAAAAAGATATAAAAGAATCTGGCAGAGAGCAGTTTACTTTATCTAAGTTTGCAACTAGCATAGACTTCAATTTCGAATAATAAAATTGAAGTCTGACCGAGTGCAGGAATTACAGCTGGATAGAACATTCTAAATACAATACATAGGTCTAAACAAGTTATTAATGATGTGGTGGAAGGGTAAACACTTACATTAAACCCTACAAATACATTTGGTCGTCTGCCAGGTTTTTGTTGGACTGTAAGCTCTGCTTTTAATGTGTCTCATATCACCTCGTATGATTGCTGCACTTTTCAGTGAAAGCAAATGCAGATGTATTCTGTACATCTCAGTCAGGGGGATATTAGCTAATAGTCCTAGTAAAAAATTGTCAGTATCATAATGCTGGGCACCATTTTTACAAGGGTTTTAACATGTTCTGTTCTGGAGACTGGGAGCCATCCAGTGGTGGGTAATATATCACCCTGCAGTGGAAAGGTTAAAGCTTCCCAGAAGCCCTAAGCATTCTGTACTCACCCAGGGATTCCGTGATGCAAGCTTAGGGAAGTCCAGCTAGAGCAGCTCTTTGCTTGCTTATCTCCTGCCTCCTCCTGTAGAACTACCCTGCTGTTGCTGCTGCTTTCACTCTCTGTCTGTCCCTCTATCCCCCACATGGCTGCGCAGTACAGTGTGGGTGTTATCCGCTCCAGCCTGTGGGAGAGGGGAGGGGAACCCACTCAGCTTGGATTGGAAGAGATCTGAGACACACAAAGATGTCAGATGAAAAAAAAGTAACCCTTTTGATGTCATGATTTCAACTAGAATTAAAAAGTCCCCTAGCCATGTCTCCTGCAGAATGAGCTGGAGCGCCTGAGTAACCCATTCCTTCCTATTCTGAATATTTTATTTATCTCACATTCTACTCAGTTCAGAATAATTTTGGACTAGCGTAGACATTGCTGGCAGACAGAAAAAGAAAGAACAGTAATGCATGTGTGTGTGTGGGGACGACAAAGAAGAACAATAGAACAGGAGGATAGGAAACCAGGAATGGGAAAGGGGGAGGCATACTGCTGATAAAAGACTGAACATGAAGAAAATAGCAGGATTACTAACCAGGAGGCAGTAGGTGCACACTGAAAAAAAAGGTGAGAAAAGAAAGCATCTCAAGCCCCCTCTGTTCAGCCCCAAGTCTTAGCAACACGCAGCTCCTAGCAATATGCAGAGAGCAGAGGTTTGCTATCCCCAGCAGCTGCATTATGTGGAACAACAGCACATACCCTCCCCACAACAGTGCAAATTGCATCAGTGCCAAAGGCAAACTCTTCCTACTCTAGAATGCATCGGCCATCAAGTTTCCTTGTATTGTCAGCCATGACCTACAAACCATTGCAGGATTGGACCTGAATACAACAGGAAGTGATGCTGCACACTGTATCTCTTTTGGGTGCCATAAGTGATAATGCCCATTATGCTTTTCCTCATCGCTTCATTAGCAGCTCTGGTCCAATGCCATATTGATGCTGGGTTTGCTTATTACCTCCTAAATGGTAACTCTTGCTTTTTTAACTTGTGTCTATATGGAAAATAATAAAGTATATGAAAATAAAAAATCCCATCAGCTCACTGCCTTAATCTGTGGGGTTCCAACTGTGTGCAGGATGGCCTAAAGAAACCTACAGTCCTGCCTATGAACTCAAAGAGTTTCACAGCAAAGGCAAAGTGGGGTGGTGCTCAACAGAAAAAATGAGATCCACTGTTAACAAAATAAAGTATATGCAAGTATATAATATAAAGTATAGTAAATTATATAATAAAATATAATTGTAATCTCATAGTAATACAGAGTAATAATCCAGCAGACAATCAGGAATCTGCCTATAGCTATGCACAGGTGAGACTTATGGCAGCAGCATAAGTGATAATAGTCACATATTAATAGTTATGACCAGGCCCGGATTTGTGGAAAGGCCACCAAGGCCCAGGCTTAGGGCAGCAGGATTTTAGGGGGCGGCATGCACTGGGAATGAGCAGGAGATAGGATAGATTTTAAAATCTTCCATGCACAAATCCCCATTGCTCTGGTCCTGAAAATATGAGCGATTAAAAGGGAGGGATCGGGGGCGAAGAACGTCAGCAGGCCTAGGGGTGCCCTCTATGTAAATCCAGCCCTGGTCATGACACGAGTGCACTGACAGGGTCCAGGTTATTATCATATACAGTGAGTGCAGAGCTGAACCCCCCTCCCCCCCAATTTTGGTCCCCTAGTCTCCTGGGGCAATCTTCCAAATTTTTGCAGGTTCTTTTTAAATTCCAGGCACACAAGCACAGTAAGCATTCAGTGGCACCATATGGTGTGTGTGTGCATGTGCAGGTAGCATTTAGCAACGCATGTCACAGGGGTCTCACAAATTTCTCTTTTTCTAGATTAACAGCTCTGTGAATGGAGGAGCCATTTTGAGCATTTTGCCACCTTCCCCGGGCTGGATAGCAAGCTGGCAGCAAATAAACCAGTGATTTTTACCGTCGCTTCCACTACCAAAGATAATAATGTACCAGGAACCAGCATTAGTTACATGCAGTCTTTCCCATGTCCTTATTCACTATTGTGCCAGATCATGCAGATAGCTGCAACATGACCAGAAGTCTGAGCCAGCTCAGGAAAAAGCTCCAGCAACTATACAGTCCTGGTTACCAAGGCTCATTCAGCAGTTCTTAGCAGCACAGTCCTCTGGGATATTGGCCTAGCCTAGTAGCACAGCATCAGAGGAACATGAAACTGGCTTTTGAAATCAGGAGCAGTGCACTCTTTGAAATGTCGGCTTTAATGAAACCTATGCATCTGATGGGAAATTGCAAAATGCAAAGGCATTGTTGGCTTTTTTTTAATTTTATGTATCAGCTGGTTATAAGAGGCAGAGAAGAAAACGGTCCAAAAAAAGAAAACAAAATAAGAAAGTTCTTGAATGAAGGCATGAACACTAAAGCCCTTAAACTAGAAATAAAGGAACTTCAATACTTACATTTGAATTTAATTGGATGCAGCCAGGGCCAGGGTTTGGCAAGTCAAAGACACAAAAGGGAGAAAAGGGAAGAGAAATTAAAGAAAAACCTTGGTTAAGAAAGTTCCTTGTATATGTAAGTTGTTACTTAGAAAAGTGTCCACAAACAAACAAATACATAGAACTTATTGTGGAGGCACAGGGGGTTATTTGCAAACACTGCATGCTTAATTGAGTGTAGTTGCCAATAGCAACCAATCAACAATTAATTTAACAGTCTACTGCAAGTTAAATGAAAGCAGGAAAGACATCATTGGTTACTACTAGCAACAGGCCCTAATAATACTGCTTTTTTGTAAGTTAACAAGAAAACTAGGACAAATTGGAACAACCTATGCTAGCTTCTACATGTATTGAAATTTCTGTTAGGAGAGGTTCATTGTTATATAAAGGAGCTGGTTTTCACCCTTGTGACTGAAAAGGAAGAGCCTACAAATGTGAACATGATATGATCATAGCATATGGGATGGTTGCTGCACACTCCTTTTTTATGCAAACATTTCAACAGTAGTGTCCCTTTAAGAAAAAACATAAATCTAGGTCACAAAGCACAACTGTTTCTGTTTTGCCACTGAATACAGCCCACATGTACTGACATTGCATGTTTCAGTTGAACAGGTAATTGCTTAACTGTTAACACAATAGCTGCATCTTGCTGGATTTAAGACATGTGCTGTATAACTTGTTAAATGGCAGGATAAATCAGCATTTTGTTAATTGAAAACTATACTGCCCCCTTTTTGATATGACCTCATTCATGTGGGGGTATGTTATAAATGTTCACAAATAACATTTGAAAGTCGTTGTGCTTTCTGGGACCAGTTCCCATGCAACCCCTCCCTCACCTTGTTCCATTGTGAAGTGATGGATTCTGGGACTTGAAGTCTTTCTGCTGTCTACAGTGGGTGGTGCACAGATTCTCTAGAACGCAGAGTTCAAGTACAAGACCATATCACTTAACAATGGAACAAAGTGAGGGATGGGTTGCGTTACAATGTGAGCCAAAGTGAGATAGGGAACTGCTCTTATTGAGCAGAGATAGACTATAATAGTTTCTTCACCATCTGTGCAATCAGCTATGTCTGTGTTAAACTGGCCATAGACATGCAAATTATCTCTTTGTGCGACAAACGCTCATTCGTTTCAGTCTAGCAATCTACCATTAACCATTCAAGTAGGAAAAATAACAAATCAGACGATGTTCTGGCCATTAATTGAAAGACAGCAATCATACAAAAGTCATGCCCTACAAATAGCAGTGACCCACTGATATTGTCAGATATACGCAGAGATCTTATCGCTAGCTGATAATGTTTTAACCTGTTCGAATGTTGGAAAATCATACAAATCTTTGTTTTGTGAGACTATATCTTTGCATCTATGGCAAGCTATAAGGTGGCCATAGATGTTAAGATTTTTCTCTCCCTAACGACCAATTTTAGTGCGATCCATTGAATCTGTCAAATTATAGTGAGGTTAGTGGGCACTGAACTCTTGTGCATCTAACCATTTTTTGTGCAACATTGCTCAGAAAATCAATCAGTCAGGTTAGAAAATTTTCAGTGTTCACAATGAAATGTATCCATTGTCCGATTGTTCGCAGAGCTAAGCAGGCAGCTACCGACAGTTTTCCTGACCTCAAATAGACAATATTGGTGGAAATGGTCTTTTAGTTGATGGACAAATTATACATTTAAACAATTGTTTCAGGATAAGCTTGGTCTTCCGATAACAAAGAGATCTTTTAAAAATCTTAACGTCTATGGCCACCTTTTTGGAAAATCACAGTATTTATGCACCTTTTTACATAAGTGAATGAGTTCATGTCAAAGGGGGTATATTTGCCTTTAGGTGTTCACTTAAAAGGACTGGGAGCAAAGTTACCTATGGAAATAGAACAAACAGTGGGAAAATTACAAAAGGGTCCCCCTTTGGTGAATCAGAACATGTAATCATGGGTATATGTAATGCCCAAGAAAATCATTTGCACATTAAATAAACCTAATAGGCTGGCTTTGTTTCCAATAAAGTTTGATTCTATCTCAGTTTGAATCAAGTACAAGGTACTGTTTTATTATTACAGAGAAAAAGGAATTCATTTTTAAAAATGTGGATTGTTTGATTATATGTGCAATAAATGGCTGCTGAGCAGAGCTATGATTAAAAAGAATTAGATTGTAGCGCAAGAGTTAAAGCCCACCGGATAAGCCCTCCCCTGTAGCTTCAGCAATATTATTCAGGGATTATCAGAAGCTTCTGTTGTATTCCTGAGGCTCTGACCATTTAATTGAAATAAATCCGTTAAGGGACATATAACCATCTGTTCAAAAATGGAATTCTAAATCTGCTTTAGGGGTTTCCGTTTTTACCATCAACCATTTTACTCTGGGAAAATTTTGTGAAATAAAATCACTGGCCAGCTAATGTCATTAGCATGAAACCTAAATCCAGTCTTTATATGATTCTTACTGTTCTAAGTCAAGAGTGCCCATACTTTCCTATGCGAGGTCTTCTTTTAGTTATGATTTCCCATTATGATCTACATCCATAAAACGTTTGCTAGCATTCTGTTTCATGGAAAATATTACTTATTTATTTATGAGAAAACGTATATTGCTATATTTATTTCTATTTCTTATGTAACCTTAGCATAAAAATATCCGATTTAGACAAGCTGTTTGTTGAGTGTCTTGAGATCTACTGATCACTGGCTAAAGGTCCACTGGCAGATCCTGACCTACCTTTTGGACGCCCCCTGTTCTAAGTATATGAGAATATTTCTTGGAAGAGCATTGCCATATATTTAAATTTGCTTTTACCTGCATGCAAGGGGTTTTGTGCAACAGTTACCCTGCTACAGTTCTAAAATATCCAGGACGGTAAATAAGCACTCGCTCCCAAATGATGTTCAGGGTGGCTCTTCTTATCTCAAGATTGCATTTCATCTTAGAAATATAATAAGATGCCATACCTCACCAAAATTGATAGGGCATGAACAATTATGAAAAACCTGCATTTTTACAAGTATGGTATCTATTTTGTGGAATGCTTGGGAACTGGGGATTTTCAGATAAGGCATATTTGCCTGGAACACCTTTCATTATGGGTACTAAAATTATTTAAATCTTAGAAATTGTTCATAGGTTTGTTGATAAGAGTCTTGCTAATGCCCCATGCATCATTAAAACCATTTTCTCACAGCAAGCAACACAAAACAATGACATTAATGCCTCTACAAATATAGTTTGGTTTACCTAGAATCAGTGATCCCCAACCAGTAGCTTGTGAGCAACATGTTGCTCTTCGACCCCTTGGATGTTGCTCCCAGTGGCCTCCAAGCAGGTGCTTCTTTTTGAATTCATGGCTAAAAGGCAAGCTTTAGTTGCATAAACAACATGCATAATGCCATACAGAACCTCTTGTTGGCTGCAAATCCATATAGGGGCTACCAATACACAATCACAACACTTGAACACTGGAAGCCCCAGGAGCTTTTTGCATGCTTCTGTTGCTCTCCAACATTATTTTATACTTGAGTGTGGCTCATGGGTCAAAAAGGTTGGGGATAAACAACTTGCCAACACAGGCAAACTAGGGCCACACATGCTGGAACTACCTGATCTGTATAACCTGTATCCTAAATCTATACAAGATGGAAACACAAAGATGACTAGAAATACTAGAAATACAACCTAAAATTCATGTAACCCCCAGTGTTCCCAACACACACTCTGGATGTGATTTCACTCTTGATGTCACCTCAGACATCAACATTACAGATTCAGTGAAACAAGGATGTACAGCCACAATACTAATAAAACAGGACCTCTAATTCTAACAGAGCAAAGTCTTATATACTCATGAGGGGAAAATGAGAAATGTGTGGCATGGCAACTACTCCAGAACTAGCATTCCTTCATGTAAGGTGCCCAACATGCTGAACAACTAACGGATACCCCAAAAGTAAACAAAACCCCTAACATGACACTCTCAGATCATGTAGCTTGTTTAAAAGCATGTCGTATTAAATACAGCTCCAGAAAAACACAAGGCAAGAATAGTGACGATAACCGCTATGGGGCAGCCAATTAAGGTAAACAGAGTGGACATGAAACATAAATATACATGAGCATACTCTGCACTACTTTCTTGCTGGGTAACAAGTACCAAACCCTCTTCCTACAAGCAACCAAACAGGGCAGCTTCAAAAACATATTGCTAGTTTGTAAAAGTGATTCTTAGCTGAAGAAATACATAGAAACCTAATTTAAGATGTCATTTAAGAACCATTGTATTATACTGCTTAACTTCCTTTGATTCAGTAGTTGCTATAAAACTAGGTGCACCCAATTAGACCAGCAAATGTTAGCCCCCACAGGGCTACATGCATTGATGATACCAAACCAAAAGTTACTGCAGCTTTCAGAGATGATCTTTTCAGGCTCAGACCAGACAGCAGATATTAAAATAAGTTTGAGGGGCTTACTTCAACCCTAGCATGGTTGTAGCCGAGGGTTTGCACCTTTGTTTGTGGTTAAAACCAGACAAATAGGTAGGCTAATGGCGTCAGATGCAGGGTAGTGACATTGGGGGGTAGCTCAGTTCTAACTGGCACAGTGTATTGTGTTTTGGAGTGGAGTCATGCCATTAGCATGGTATTTTTTTCACTCAGGTGCAATTAGGTGGATTTCTGGCTAGTTTTCTAAAACCAGGATGTCCATTTCAAAACCAGTAGGATGCTAAGTTTAAATGTTAGTTTACCAGATAATTAAGCATGCATATACTACCCAATTCAGAATCGCAGCAAACTTTAGTAAAAACCCAATGTTAGACTGATGCAAAGTATGCATGCTGTAAGGCATAATGAAACTTGCAGCTTGTATACACATATAGTCGGGTGTCAAACATTTAAAAAACCCTTAAAGGAGAACCCCCCATTAGAAAAGCCCCATCTACTACCCTAAATAGTACCCCCTCCCTGCATAGTGCATTATTCCAGAAAGTGTCTCTGGCAGCATGCCCACTTATTTATGCAGAATAGCGCAGCGGAGCTCATGGATGCCATCTTTCGGGTCTTTGATCTTCTTCATCTCTTCTTCCTTCCTTAACTGCAAAAGCATACCACTTGTGTATTCACTTTTATTAAGTGTGCAGAGTAAATGAAATTGTTTCATTACCAGACCAAGGCCACCACAGCCTTTTAGCAGTAAAGAAGCCCAATACATTTTAGACTAATACATAAAAGCATCTAGTAAACATGTAGTTCGGTTGAAAAACGTTTGGTTGGAAAATAATAGGTTAAAAAAAAAAAAAGACACGTCCATCAAGTTCAACCTTTTAACCTGCCTAACTGTTAGTTGATCCAGAGGAAAGCAAATAAAAAAAACACATTTGAAGCCTCTCCAATTTGCCTCAGAAGGGGAAAAAAAAGGCAATTGGACTAGTCCCTGGATCAACTTGTACGATGAGTTATCTTCCATAACCCTGTATTCTCTTACTTGCTAAAAAGCCATTCAACCCCTTCTTAAAGATATCTAATGTATCAGCCTGTACAACTGATTCAGGGAGAAATTACTCATCTTCAGAGCTCTTGCTGTAAAAAAAAAACCCTTCCAATATTTAGCAATAACCTCTTTTCTCCTAATTGGAATGGGTGCCCACATGTCAACTGGAATTACCTACTAGTAAATAAAGCATTAATTATTTGTTGTTTTTCATATCTTCCTTAAAATGATACCTGGGTATTCTAATTTTTCCTGGTATTTACTATGTACTGCTTTAGTTTGTCGTGACTTGTGAGAAAATACCAGGGAAGAGTCAATAACCATAACGTCACACTGCTTCATGAATAAAACTAGGCATTTTAACTGTAAAGGCTAGCAGGACATTTTCACTGGACAACTCCATGTCATTCTTACCTGGATAGCCCCCGCCCCAGTGCTCCCATCAGAATGACCCTTCCCAAAGCTTTAAAAGCCCAATCCCACTCCGGTGACTTTTTTCCCTTCTGGCCCAGCTATTTTGTTATGGTCCATGATAAATACAAGTTCCTTAGTATTAGAGAAATGGGGAACTACACTAGGTGATGCTATGTATTCTGCAGTGTAATACATAGCTGGGGCATGTAGTATACTAGCGATGGGATTTTTCTTTCCACATACTAAATCATCTTTTGCAGGTACCATGTTTTTGAGCTATTTCCAAGACTGCTCTTGTGGTTGGAACACAGCTGTGCTGGTAAATAGTGGGAGTAAGACTACGGAGAAGCGTTACTCTGGGTTACTATCCACTTCTCTTTAAGTGGAGTTCTCTCCTTTTAGGTGGAATGGTCATGCTGGCTTCACACTCCGTATCATTACTTCGGTGAGGCAGTGACTTACTCAGTGAGGCAACTTTGGGCGACTATTGAAAACGCATCGCCGTGTGCATTAGCGCAGGCGATTTTACGCTGTAGCCTATGGGGAACAAACACTGAGGCAGGTAGCCACGCAAAAGACGTGGCGATAAGTTGCCAGACGACAATCCTCCCCAAATCTCCTTCTCTGGCCTTACCCTAAGGGTCGGGCCACACAAACAGATTTGTCTCCCCGACAAATCGCATCTTCTTCAGGGCGACAATCTTCCCGAACTGCCTTCCCCAGAGGAAACTTCGGAAAACGAAGCACCGTATGTGCATTGCCCAGGCAATTTTCATTTTAGTCGGCGGAGGGCAGGCAGTTCAGGGAGATTGTCGCCCCGAAGAAGAGGAGATTTATCGCTGGGGGGACTAATCTCCCCTGAATCTGCTCGTGTGGCCAGACCATAAAGAGTGCCATTTCTTTCTCTGGCAGTCCATTTCCTCTGAAGAAGTTCACAGGTTTTCCACAAGGTAATTTCAGTCTAACTGTGGAGGTTTCATTATTCGGAGTTTTCCCTGGTATAGATTACACTTGGCCAGTTTTCCTTATGTGAGACAATTACCCTCCCATTTGGAATATTAGCTTGCTAAGGCCCGGTAAGAATGACATGGAGTTGTCCAGTCAAAAGGAAAGATTAGATACAAACTTGCAAAAATAGTGGGAGCACTTACCAGGTACTAAGGATTCACTTGTGCATGTCACAAAACCGGAGATCCCAACGGTTGCTTTCAATGAGTTAAATGAATCTGTAGGTGCAGCACCAAGGAATCCAGGAAGTAGAAAAATTAAAAATATAAACCTTTATTCCAGCATTTTAAAATGGTAGTAGAAAAAAGCATGCCCCACACTGCATATTGGGCTGTTCACTCAACGCGTTTCATGGCTCTCGCCACTTCCTCAGGAGCTAACAAACACCCCAAACTCAAGGTATATAAGAGACATCCAGCCCCTCCCTGTTGCAGACTCCCAACCCTCCCCACAAGGTTTAACCCTTTCATTGAAAACCATATGTTAACATGCATCTTGAGACAAGTGTTAATCCCCACATTAATAAAACATTATATACAATAAAACCAGAAACATTATAACAATTATAAATAGCAATACATAGTATTCATCTTATCTTGCCACTCTAGATAAACCATGTTGCTAATGGTAGCTAAAAACTCCAAAGAAGTGAACCTTGATGGAATAACCAATTCGCTTATGTAGTATAAATCTGGATAGCCCTCATATTCAAACTGATATAAAGAAGTGTATCCCACATTCAGCAAAGAACTCCCTATATTGTCAGTATAAAAAAGTAACGGATACATATATTATTATTTAGTACGTCTTAATAATGGATTGAATATCCAAACCCCGTTCCCTAAATTATCACAAACAATGATCCCCCAGAATTAATAGAAGCAGGAAACCTCCCACTCCCTATTCAACCCCCCAAAAGATTCAGTAGAACTAAGCTGATATATCCAGTATGCCTCCTTACGTAGTAACAATTTATCCAGATTCCCACCTCTTGGCCCCACTGTGGCTGTATCAATAACCTGGAAATGTATTTTAGTATCCCCATTATGTTTGTCCAACAGATGCTTAGCCACTGCAGACTTAGTGTCCTTTCTGTTCACTGCGGATAGATGTTCCAGCACCCGAGTGCCTGCCATTCTCACAGTTTTGCCCACGTATTGGGCCCCGCAGCTACATGTGACAAGATAAACCACACCAATCGAGGCACAGTTAAAGTACCTCCTTATACCATAAGTTCTCCCAGTAGACGTTGACCTGAATTCCTTTGAAACAAGTAGGTACTGGCAAGATTTACACCTAGATCTGCCACATCTATAGTTCCCCTTGTATCTAAGCCATGTCTTATTGTCTCTCCCCCTTCTGGAATCATACAGGCTTTTCGACAGCCATGACGCTATATTCCTATTCCTCTTAAAACACAAAAGAGGGGTGGGGGTCCAGGATAGCCGCCAATATCGGGTCCTGCTTCAAAACATTCCAGTACTTACTAACACTAGTTTTAATAAATCTGGTGTTTCTATCAAAAGTAGTACAATAACGTAACGTGCTATCTTTACAACTCGCTCCCTGTTTACGGTCTTTATCCCTTACCAAAAGGGCTTTTCTATCCAACGAGACCGCCTTCTCATATGCCCCCCTAATCACCTCGTTCTCATAGCCTCGTTCCAGGAACCGGTCCCAAAGTTGCATAGCCTGTGCGTTAAACAGCTCCCAAGAGGAGCAAATCCTACGTAGGCGAATAAATTGCCCCACCGGAATTCCCTTCTTACAGCTAAGGGGGTGTGCACTGCCCGAGTGTAGTAATGTATTACGTCAGTGACCACTATATCCCATTCCACTGAGAAGAGTACATCGATTAGATCATACTTATCGTGATCTTCCTTTTATGGACAACTCCATGTCATAGTTCCCATCCCGTTTTCGGCAGTTTCGAGAAGCTTATTACGAGACACCAGATAGGGGGATGGGGTTTTAAAGCTTTAGCTTCCCTTTTCTTCCTTTTTACAATCCACTACAAAAGACATCTGTTTTTCTTCTTTCAATGTCTAGCTATTAAAAGCTAGAAAAGACAAGGTTCAACTAATCCAGCTGATGAACCTTACTCTAAATATTTGTACAGATTGACCAATTCAAAATTCGTAGACTCCACGGAAATTTAAACACCTGATTTCATCAGAAAACTAAATATGCTTTTTAAGAGTTAGAGGCACTGTCAGATGAAGTTAAGGTTACAAAATATATTTAAATCCTCTCAATTTAAGAAAGCAAATAATTTTATAAAATAATCAAACATTGCACCACTTGAAAAACTATTTTACGACTGCTTCAAGACCTATAGATGTCAGACTTTACTTTTTATTCTTTAACAGTAAAGGAAACTATATTTCTATGTGCTGCTTAAAATAAAAGTTTAAAAAAAAGACAGGAGATTTATTTCAGAGGAGGTGGTAAATGTTTATGAAAAGTATAAACTCAATAGACTCACAGGAGCCAACAGGAATGTGTTTTCCCATTTTAAAACAGGCAATAAAAACGGTTTGCCAGAGAAAGGTAATTTGCTTTCAGCAGCCATAAGGATACCATGGTACGAAAAAGGTTAACTTGCTATTTTGCAACTGCTAAATCATTACCAGACTTAAAATAGGGATTTAAAGCATTCCTGTAAACCTGTAAATCAAGTAAGACTTCTGGATAGCCTCACATGAGCACAGGACTGTGCTTTGTTACAATATTAAGATTCATAATTAAAGGAAAATTAACCTTACTATTATGGAATCTTGCAGACAACTTTCTAAATTTTAGTTCTGAAACAAGTACCTGTATATTACCAAAAAGTACCATGTAAACAGCAGACCCACAGCATACAAAGTTAAGCTTGCCATGCAGGGGCTGAAATGCTGTCGACTTGTCCATGCCCACTCAGTCAATATCTGGCCAAAAAAAGAAAAAAAAAAAAAATCTGCTCTGTTGAGCAGGTTTGGAAAATCCATTCAGGTTAGTTTTGCATAGGTTCACCTAAGTAAACTTTTAATTTGTTGTAGAATGGCCAATTCTAAGCAAATTTTTCATTGGTTTTCATACAAAAAGCAAACACTCTGTAAAGCTACAAATTCATTGTTACGGTACTTTTTATTTCTCATCTTCCTAGAAAGGTCCTCTCCTATTCAGATTCCAGTGTCTTTATTCAAATCAATGCATTGTTGCAAGGGTAATTTGGACCCTAGCTACCAGATTGTTTATAATGCAAATTGAAGAGCTGCTGAATTAAAGCTAAATAACTCAAAAACCTTAAATAAAAATTTTAAATCAATTGCAAATTGCCTCAGAATATCAATTTGTACATCATACTTAGGGGCAGATGTATAGGAGTAATCGTTCTATCGAACGATTAAATCCTTCGAATCGAACGGTTCGAAGGATTTTAATCCATCGATCGATGGATTATCCTTCGATCAGAAAAAACTTGGAAAGCCTATGGGGACCTTCCCCATAGGCTAACATGGACTTCAGTAGCTTTTAGGTGGCGAACTAGGGGGTCAAAGTTTTTTCTTCAAGAGACAGTACTTCGACTATCGAATGGTCGAATAGTCGAACGATTTGTAGTTCGAATGGTTCGATTAGAAGTCGTGGTCGAAGTAGCCCATTCGATGGTCGAAGTAGCCAAAAAAACACTTCGAAATTCGAAGTTTTTTTCCCTCTATTCCTTCACTCAAACTTAGTGAATGGGCCCCTAAAAGTTAACTCATAGGTGAACAAGGCCTTTTAGGTTGCTTCAATTATCAGTTTTTCAGTAAATGGAAACACAAGGAATGGAAAATAAACACTTTATTTAAACACAGACTGAAATAACTTAGTACGTACACAACAATGAAAAAACTATTTAATGGAGAGGGATTTCGCAAACTACTAGGTAGCATATGGACCTGTATATTAACACATGGTTCTGTAACAATAAAGAGAAAAGGTGCTACAGAGCTTTGATTCAGCCTGTTCAGCAATATGACTATACAACATGCTGTTAGTGTTTTTTTTTTTTTTTTTTTAATTCTAACATGGCTGCTCTACTCTTAAAATGAACTGGTTATAATGCACACAAAGCAGGAAACCGGATATTTTACTCATCTCAGTTATGGATCAGGTCAAAGATTCCACATCATTTTATCACCTCCTATAGGCCACTGATGGGATAGTGGACCTAAACTTGTGGGAGGTTAATGTCAGTATAGCAGTAACCAGGATTCTGAAAGGAGCATATATTGACATACAGTTACAGAAATGGACACACTGCTATTAATAGGAACAGGCAGTTAGTATTGCAGGAAAATGCAACACAATTTCCATTGTAACTATGATTGTTTTACTAAAGGGCCGTCAACGATGTTAAACTATAGAAATATGTTGTTAAAGGGAAATCATCTAACCAATGGTTTACTTTTAGGGGGTAATGTAATAAAAGGTGCCAAGTTTGCCCAAGAGCAGTAATCCATACCAACCAATCAGCAGGTAGAATTTACTCACTTGTTTAAAAGTAAACATCTTATTGGTTTCTATGGGTTACTGCTCCTGGGCAAACAGTGCCTTTTATTGCATATGGGGGTAAATGATCTAATTCAGTGGCAACAACATGAGTGGCTTGCTGTTTTTCATATATTACATCTTAGTCATTGTAAAAACTAAAACATTTAGTAATATGACCCCATGTCACATTTAAATTTTCATTAAAGCAGCAATGAGGATGTAGCTTTTTATAGGAACACTGGATTATTTGGATTCTTTTAAATGCATTCTATAACTGCTTAACTATAGAGACTATACAAGTACCACAATTTGCCATTTATAGTGTGGATGGATAGAACAAGTAAACATTGCAGTTTCTCCAGAGCATTGTGGTCACTCCTACTGGTCAGGTTATCTAGTGAGCAACATTTAAAAACATACAACTTTCAAAATGAAATAAAATAGTACCTGACACAAAGCTGCAACCCAGTGTAAGGAAGTGCTTCTTAAGCAAACGTTCCCTGCTTTAAAGAGATGAGGTAGATAATATTTAAGTAATTAAAGTGATAACTATCTGCCAATACTCTTTTTTTACTGTAGTACATCTTACTTATTATAGCAATTAGAATTGTGCGATAGTATAGTACTAAGCAGTACAGAAGATAAAACGTTTTCAAAAATGAAATGGAGATTGCATAAGGCACTTTTTTATGCAATGTAAAGCTTATTAGGCTACACTGGAGCAACAATGGATGAAATGTACAGCCACTGAACATAGCATTTCATTAACACTTTTTTTTGCAGGCAGATCTATGTAGGAAAAAAAAAATGAAGTGGCATTATTGATTTGCTAGCTTTTCACTTGCTCTATGAAAGGTCCCAAAGGGGTGGATACCAGTTAATGAAGTAATAATAATTGTACCTATTCCACCACAGGGAAGCAACTACCTGTCCACCAAGACAGCTAGTGCTAAGCACGTAGATGTAGGGATGGAGTGTATTATAGGCAACGCTGATAAATACAGGGAAAAAAAAGTTGTTTTACCAGGAAACAAATTATTTGAATATGCCAGGTAATATAAATAAAGGTGAGATTACTCAGTTTATCCATTTCATAAATTATAGTATAATGTATCCAACACTTTTTCAAAGCTAAGCTTACTGTTCCATTAGGAGAGGCTGATCCTTGACATTACTGCTCTAAATATACCTTAAGGCTGCTGTGCACTGGCATCGCCTTCTACAAGTGATCTAAATGGGTTCTCAGGGCTACATTCTAAGGTGAAGAAAACCAGTGCAAGAAAGGCAACCACAATAAAAATAACTATCTGCAGTGGCACTGGGATCAGACGCCTAGCACTTTTTTCAGTTGGTGTGGCTTTAATCTTCTCTTGGATCTGAGCCTTAGTGGCGAAGTCATCGTAACGGAACTGTATGGGTCGCCCAGCAGCACCCTTTATTGGCTTTCTGCGGGTTGCACTAGAGACATAAAAAAAAACCCAAAAACAATGGCAGTCAGATTCTTTTGCAAAATTAACATTTTCTTCACTAAATTTTAAGTCAAAGCCCAAAAATACAGCTTTCCTAGGGCTAGGTTAGCTCCAAGAATTCCATCATTACGGCAATGCCAATAAATAAAGGCCACAAAGTTGTGGCGCATAGTTTGAGAGGGGGTGGCCTTTCCTCATAAGCATCAGAATTACTTTGTGCAAATCAATTGCATCCATTGATTCAGCCTGCTAGGAGAACCCAGGAATTATTGCCTGGTGGTAGGTCCAAGGTACCCAACACCCGTACATGCACTTTACTAGAACAGGATGTGCAGGCACAGTGGCACTGGCCACAGGTTGCTAAGAACATGTATAGACAGAAGTATCTTTGTGAACTGTGTTGATACCCAAGACAAATTACATTTTTGGGGGACAATAAATTGGATAGGATCCTCATGGCAGAGAACTTTTGAGGATATGAACTAAAACTACCTCTTCTAAAATCCTCCATAAAATTGTCCTCCATATTAATAAAGGCATATAGTTTGTTTTAGATTACTATTTAGAGCCTTTAAAGCTTTAGGCTTTAACACATTTAAACCAGCCAGGGTACATTTAAACTTGCCACTGATAAGATCATTAAAAACAACAATAAAGCACTACCTGAACAAATATGCATTTTCATCACATAAATGCCATTTGTCTTAAATAAATGGGTAGCTGTAAAACCCCTAGCCTATCTCAGTTCATTACCTTAGTCCAAGAGGAGATTGGGACATAGTTTCAGAAAAGTCCTCCAAAGTGCTGTCGTCAGTCTGTGAATATAGAGTGGAATATAAGTACACAGTAATTTGCTTATATAGTCACATACATAGCCAATGTAATAAGTGCTGTGCAGATACATTGCAAAGGACAGTCAGACATGTTAATTTATCTTACAACAAGCACAATAACCTAGTAAAGAGGGGAAAACAAAAAGGTAAAGCCAGATGTTACCCAAAAAAACCAAAACCCAATAGTAGACGACTAATGAGACACACAAAAGACATGTAAGTGCTCGTATACAGGAACATTTCTTCATGCGGTGGGTCTTTCAAGAGTTTTACTGTAAGAGTTAACTTAAATTTCCACTCCATTCTTCACCATCTGTTTGTACTGTGCCTTACGGAAGTGCAGTTAGTACAAATAGCATAGAATGGGCTGTGATAATTCATCGGTTTCCTCATGGGAGAATGCATGTGTGCGTAAGAGCCCTAAAAAGCATGTGTCTGCAATCAACCTGTAGCTGAAAAGAAATGGGTTAAACACCCCAATATGCCTTTTGTGTGCAGCTTTTTAGTTTACTACTATTGTCAGTATTGATGCCAAACATCCAGGGAAGAAATGCACCATGGGAAAGTGAGGAACTGAATGCCAGATCTGTGTAATTCTACCAATACCCCACCAGACGATTATGAATAATGAACATTAAAGCAAGGATACTTTTGCTGATTGTGAACTGTATTCAAAAAGATGCCCTAAAAATCCAGTGCCACATGAGTTGTGAATGACTGGTTCCCATCCTGATCTGTGGACTCTGAGTAATATATGCATAATAAAATGCATTTTTCAAACATTCTAATGACATTAAGATGTATATAGTTACAAAATTATTTATTGATTGGTACTTGGCTAAAGGTATTTTGACAATACCGAGTACAAAATCAGCTAGCATTGTGGTATAATTTAAAGGAATCATTCAGTATAAAAACGGAGTAAAAATTAGTTAGCTAGCGATAAATATACAAAGGCTGTAGTGACCGAATGTATAACATAATAGCCAGAACACGAATTCCTGCTTTGCAGCTCTCAGTTTCCACTGATTGGATACCAGGCAGTAACCACTTCTCTTAAGCAATTAGTGACTTGTGACCTGCTTGTATGAAAAACACCAGCTGGCAATGTTTAAAGCAGCATATTTATAAAATGGAGTTCAGTTTACCATTGGGGAACTTCACAGGGTTCTATTAAACTGAATATTTTTGAGGGACCTACCTAGAAAGTGAAAATTATAGCTTGCACACTGATTTACATGTCACTTGCCATATACAGGTAAATAGAGAACTGTGAAATTACCCTCTATTTTAAAAACTGTAGTGAGCTTTTTTTTTTTTTAACCTTTAATAAATATGCCGCATAGTCTCTTGAACAATCCTCACATGTTCAACACACTACAATAAGTCATCCAGAAGAAATCTATTTCACGTTTCAACAGAGCAAGATCGCTTGAACTAAAGTTTTACTCGATAGGGACTAATGTTACAAAGGGCTACTCGGATTTAATTTTTGTGATGAAATTGTTTATTCATTGTCCAATGGAACAATGTGGTTGTACAAGCTAGAGTAATGAGCTCCCATGGAAGATGACAGCATATATAGTGGTTTGCTACACAGTAAGTTTTGTTCATTTTCAGAGACACACAACTCCACCAGTGTAAACATCACTGCAACAAGCTAAATTGCCTTGGGTCTGCTTTGCGCCATAAACACACAGGCCTTTGGGGTGTTTGCTGGAGATCTGTAGGTCATTGTGTTTTTGTCCGCAGTCATCTTTTCCTAACAAACAGATTTAAGTTTGTGAATTTACAATGCAACAAATACTAATTTCCATAGATGAGATGTTCTGACAAAGGAAAAAGAAAGCACAACACCTCCCACAGACCAACATATTTGGAAGTTTTACTAAGTTCTAGTATAATCTATACCAATTTTTCAGTCACAATATACATTGGGCTTTTCTAGTTATAGAAGACTTGAGGCGTGGAAAAAAAACATAACTCCCTAGGCACACGAGGGGGGGGGGGGGATATACAACTTAGAATTTGTACACAGGTTCGATTTTGGCCAGAAAACACTAGTATTTGTATTTTCAGGCAACGTGTGTGTGCAGTGACAGACAGACCCCATTCATTTGTCATGATACACAAGTGATAGGTCTGTGTGGAGATAATATGAAGTGTGCCATAGGCAATGGTGTGTTTCAATTATAGCCAATTTGTGGCACCTAAAATGTTTTAAAAAGAATATAGTTTATTTTATATTTATTTAATAAATCAGAACTCCTAAAAGCCACTAGTTTATACTATGCATTCTATTTGGATCATCTACCTATAAATGTTTGTTAGGAGGCACCTTTTAGGGAATTAGCTTATCTTGACTTTTCAAGACCACTTTTTCTATCCTGATGTTGAAGCAGATATACCTGGCTTTTTTGATTCATCTCTTTCTTGAACAACGCAGCCTGTTCCATAGAAGACCGCCTCTCCATCTGTTTATTAAACATTGCCTTTGGTCAGGCTATTAAGCTGGCAATGCAGCAGTTTTGAAAAAACAGATATTGTTTGGCTTTTAGGGTCAGTCCACACGAGCAGATTCGGGGAGATTTAGTCGCCTGGCGACTGATCGCCTCTTCTTCTGAGCGACAATCTCCCCGAACTGCCTTTGCATATCTTCTGTCTGCTATAATGAAAAGTCACCTGCGCTAAAGCACACGCGGCACTTCGTTTTCCGAAGTCGCCTTCGGGACACGAAGTGCCGCGTGTGCTTTGGCGCAGACGACTTTTCACTATAGTGGACGGGAAGACACGTGAAGGCAGTTCGGGGAGATTTTCACCCAGAAAAGACAATTAGTCGCAAGGCGATTAAATCTCCCCGAATATGCTCGTGTGGACTGACCCTGAAACAAATATCTACCACAAACCTACTAACTTTACTTACTCAATCTCACGGACAGCTAAACACGACTTATGTTTCCTTAATCGTATTAAATATATTTATTCTATTGCTAGATAGATTATTTCAATTACAAACTTGCATTCAAAACTAGTAAAGAGGGGAACAGTACTTTCCTGCTTAAGTATCCTAGTTACAGTGAACTCATCCCCTAGTGTTGCCAAGTTCTGGTTGTATTCAGCTGCAAGGGATGCTGGGATCTGGAAAAGGTAAAACATACAATTCTACTAGTAAAGACATTCTGATACTTAATCATGATTATAATCTGCATTCTTCTGAAGGGAAATACTGCTATTACTAAATTTAGTTTGCACTAAAGGTTCGGTACCTAAAGCTGGCCATAGACGTACAGATTTTAGTCTTGTATCGTACGTCACAATCTTCCAACCTGCCACTAACCATTCAAATTAAATAAAGTAGTAAAAGAACAAAACCACACAATGTTCTGGCCGTGACAGCAATCGAACAAAAGTTATGTCCGACAAATAGTGACAGTCACCCGTTGATATTGTCAGATACATGCAGAGAAAACTATAGTTAGCCAACAGAAATCTTCTAGCCTGTTCCATTGACTAAACGATCAATCACCATGGTACGAAAAATGTCCACACACGGTCCAAAAATTGTACGAACTTTTGATTTGTACAACTTTATCTTTGCATCTATGGCAAATGTATGAGTGCAAAATAAATTCATCATAGCTTCACAGGGGTCTACGCTGTTTTAAGCTCTAAGTGAAAAACCCCCCTTTCTGAATTGCTATGCAAAATTTCCTTCCAAAAGTAGGTGTTCTCTTAATGCCGGGGGATTTTCAGAAACCCGTCATCCGTTAAGGAGCAACACAGACATCACTGATAAGTATAGTGATAATGGGACTTTTGTCTGTCAGGGCCACAAGCTTTTCATCATATTATTATAGGACTCTTCTCTCGACATATACAGTGATAAATATCCCCCATTGTATCCCTAAAACATCTACAAACAATCTACAGTTCAGCAGTGACATTATATACAATGCAGTCATAAAATAAGTCACCAAATTGTGACATGCTGTATTTATAATGTGCCAGAGTTAGACCACCACCACAGTAAAACTTTACATGATTGTATGGGCCAGGAGGAGGTCTTGAAGAAAATCCATTTGATAAAGACGAGCGTCTGGGAACTGGGACATTCACTGTAAACACCTACGAGGGAGCGTACAGGGTATCACAAACAGCCAAAACATCACTTTAAAAAAAAACTGCAGACACTGTTACTGTGTACAGGGCTGTTTCTGGCATTAAAGCCTTTCTTAATGTCGGGGGCTGCATCAATAGCGCAGAGAGCGAAATTGCACTCTCTGTGCTAGAAAAGTTGAATTTCCTATTTAATACCCAGAAATTCGGCTCTTAGAGGCAGATTTATCAAAATGTGAGTTCATATTTAAATAAATAAAAACTCATCCATGCTCTATCCATTCCTATGGGATTTTTGAAAGTGTATTAAATGGCGAGTTCCAATTTTCACCCGTTGATAAATATCCTTCTGAAAATACCATAGGAATGAATAGAACGTGGGTGGGTTTTTATTAAAATCTGAACTCACATTTTGATAAATCTGCACCTTAAAGTTACCAGGAGCAACTTTTTGTTGCAAAAAAATAAATAAAAAAAAATAAAAAATAAATGTATTTTTAGAATCGCGTGCGCACTTAAAACTGGTGTGTACACATTTTTTCAATCAAAATGATTTATTTATAAGATTGAACATTTTCTATAAAAATCATAGGAACATGTCAGTATAAAGTATATGCGGATTCCTGAAAATTTTGCCTCAAAGCCACCCCCAGCCCTGCGCACCTTTACACAGCCGACCGCTCACACTACTAACAGATCTTCTGTGTTGCTCCGTGACGCTGGAGCGATCCTTCAATATGCTGAAGTCCTGTTTTGATTTGTAATTAGCCTATGGAAGGATTGCGCCATCCCCAGCCCAGCTTCACAGTGTCGTGGGTCGGGTCAGTGCAGGTGCGCGGGGCGGCTTTGATGGAAAATATTCCGGGTGCAGCACATACTTTATATGGACATGTTCCTATGATTTGCATTAGAACATGTCAGTATCACTTGAATATATCAGTTTAGAACAGTTAACAAATATGCCACCCAGCCCCACCAACTGCTTCAGAAAGACATAAGACGACAAACAATAAAACTTTAAACATCAAGATGAGAAAAACAGTCACAAACAAAAACTAGAAAACAAATGAAAAAAGTTCTTATATCTGGTGAACTACTATATTTGAAAACAGAAAAAAAAAAAAAAAAAAAAAAAAAAAAGTGTTGAAAGGTGAACAACCTTGCACAATTCACAAAAGTCGCAATGCAATAACAGTCTAATGAAGATTATATTGTGAAGCACAACTTTTTATCCTTATTTGTGCTATAGCTTTTCTTTTTGCAACTTTTCTTACACTAAGCCCCTATGAGTTTGCGACAGCATAGTTTTATGCATCAGATTTTGCCAGACAAATTGAATTTTCTTCTATTAGGAGGTGAGCAGAATCCTAGATTCTGGGGTGGCAGTGGATATGATGTACTTACACTTTGCTACAGAACCACACAGGTAATTATGGATTGAATAAAGGATTAAATAAAAATTGGCCTGGAACAAAATTTGACTGAAGGATAGATTACAAAGAGTGGTGGTAAAAAGAACATTTTCTAATTGGACCAGTGTTAGTGGAGTTATCACACGGATCTGTGCTCAGTTCTTTGCTTTTAAATGTATTTATGACTTTGAGGTTGGTATTATGAGTACGGTCCGTTTTAAATGATGATACTAAATAGTGCAGGATGTTGCTTAATGTTGACTAAACTGATATACTGGGCAGCAAATTGGCAAATGAAGTGGATTGCTGATAAATGAAAGGTTATGCACTTTGGTAGGGAAAAAAAAACAAAACTATTGATTCTAGTTTATACACGAAATGGTAGCATGTTGGGGGCCTCCTTAACTGAGAAGGATTTGGGGATAAATGGTATAACACTAAAGCAAATGTACTTTCTTAAATAAAAAAAATTTGTACTGTTGAGGCTATAAATAAAACTGGTATGCAGAATGCCTATTATGATCCTGATTGGCTGGCCACTAATAACAAGCAACTTGGATTTGTAGGTCTGTTACTTCTTGCCACATGTTTAATAAAAAAAAAAAAAAAAAAAAAAAAAAAAAATCATTTTTACGATAATTGCTACAGCAACACCAACAAGTTTTTGGCCTTGAAAGCAAAAGGGATATATAAGTATTACAATACAATACAAATATCATAGAACTGCTATACTAATGCTTCCTAGGGCTACCAAAATAATTAATGTTAATGGCAGTGTGATGCATAACACTTATTTATTTTTAAACTTTGCTGAGGCACCATGGTATAATTTAGAGGTAGGCAGCAAACACTTTCCTAGGGCACAACGATCTTCTATCATGGTTCCCTTTCAGTTAAATATATAGAGAGATATAGATGGAGAGATATAGATGGAGAGATATACAGTAGATAGAGACATATAGATAGCTATAGATAGAGAGATATAGATAGATAGAGAGATATAGATAGATAGATAGAGAGATATAGATAGATAGAGAGATATAGATAGATTGTTAAGAGGACAAATACAGGCATCCAAAGCATTAGGGAAGAGAGAAGATGGGACCTATACTGACTGATGGATTTAATCCACATGATGAATGAGGCAGACAATAACCTAAAGTAAAATTTGGAGAACAATGCATTTTACTTTTGTTTGTCTGTTGTTCTGCATTGCATCAGCTGCCATAGTTTCACCTCTCAGCTCTTCTTTCTTCTTCATTAAAAAACCTGAAATATGACAAAACACAGAGCAACATTATAAAGCATAAGTAGACACAGGCCTATTAAGGGAATCTTTTGAACTGTAAATGTATTATGAGAGTAGTAGCTAATAGTTATTTGCAAAATGGTACTCACTTCTAAAGTTTCCAGTGTAAATAAAAAAAAAAACATTAAGTACATTTGACTGTGGTTCAGTGGGATGCCTTTACATCCTTATGAAAGTAATTAAGAAATGAACTTGTCCATGTAGTTACAGGGTACGTTCAAATTAACTTTTTGTTTACTTTAGATGGAAGCAACTTAGCCATTTTTCAACTGGCCATAACCATAACTATAATGCTCCATCACCCCTACAACAAGAGTCGACTCTGATGCTGTATGTTTTATTTATACTTGTTCAAAGTATTACCAATAACGACCAGTTAATTGATAAGAAAAACAGTGTTAAAACAAACCCAAAAAGGTCTATAACCATTTCAAGTTCTTATACAGGTATTTCCCTTTTTTCTCTTTAATAATAAAACAGTACCTTGCACTTGATCCTAACTAAGCTTCCTGAATCCATATTGGCGGAAATATTGTCCTTTAGGTTTATTTAATGTTTAAATGATTTTTAGCATGTAGACCAGTAACTACATTTTAACATTTGGGTCTTTATTTCTTTGTGAATCGGGAGTACCAACCTTCATCTTCGCTATCTGAATACTGATCCTGGTTGCCTGGTCTTTTCTCTTCAGTCGGTTCTGGCACTTCATTCAACAGCTGCTGCAGTCTCTTCTCATAAATACTTCTTGTGGTTGCTACAAAATAGACAAATATAAAAAGGAATTGCTGGCTACAAAAGAATATTAACGATTAATAAACACTATATGCACCAATAGATTGCAAATAATCCTATGAATAAAATATTGTAGTTAATTAAAAAAAAAAATGTAGGGATGAATTTATTCAAATTGTAGTAACCAAGCAACAGGTATCATGTACCTGTCCACTTTATACCTGACTGTTTTACCTATGCCATAATTCATATCTGTTTCCGATTCTGTCACAAGAAAACTTTTTTTTACAAGATGCATCAGTTAAAGGGGTTGTTTTGCTTTCAAACACTTTTTTCAGTTCAGTTGGTGCCAGATAGTTAACCAGAAATAAAGACTTTTTCTAACTACTTTTTTTCTATTTATGAGCGTTTCTAATATTGAAGTGTAAAATTTTATTTTTAACCTTTTAGATTAGCTTTGAGGGGGGAGTGGTCAACAACCCCTTTAATAACACTCCTCCAGCAGAATCCTCAATTATAAAATGTGAGGTGGAGCTAGTCATGTTCCTAGTTTTCCATGAAAAGAAATGAGCTAACTCAGACTAGGGGTAGACAGAAGACCTTTGAACAGCTACCTGCCCTCAGCCCCACATTGTTACGCCCTAGGTAGTTGTCTCTTCCCCATGACATTATCAAAGTTGTTAAAACAGGGGTCCCCAACCTTTTTTGGCCCGGGGACCAGTGTATTTTCATTTTTTTTTTTAAAGGACCAGGGGAGGGATCAGTGTCCAATTCGGGCACATTGGCTATCCCCGCGTTAATTTACCCCTAGGTTCGGCGGCCCAGTTCAAGACTGTCCGCAGCCCGGCGGTTGGGGACCCGTGTTATTCTTCAAAAAATAAATGATATATAAAAAATGTGTATATTTATTGAAGGTATATATCTTCAAAGGTATTCTCTTGAGAAAAGTCACAGTGACCAAACATCGGCTGTGTAAATTGAATAAAAAAAAATTAAATTTTGTTTGCAAGAGACTTGTACTTTGCAGGATGATCATTATTTTCTACTGCCCCCTTATGGCTGCTGCTAGGCCTAAACTTATTTGGTCCACAGTTGGAATCTTCTTTACTCTGCAGCCAGAGTGCTCAGCAATTCCAACATGAAATATAATTGACATATCTTCTGTTGGCCTTTACAGGTTATAAATACACCAGTAGGACAATAGAATCAAATGCAGTATAATGTTTGTAAAACAGTAATCTGCTCATAATTAGCATTAGCAAGAAACTGCTCTTAACTGATTATACAACTGTGTAGATTCACCAAACTGTTTAATTGCTATGTGCATAACCTAAGCATGTTAAATGCCCTGACATGCAATTCTTCGAAACCCTTTTTAACAGCCTGAAACGACATGCATACGTAATATGGGACCCGGCTTGACCCCGCGTTTCAGCAGCTGTTCCTTAAGCTCAGTGTTACTCAGACTTCTCACATCCATCTTGCAGTTTCCGTTCCACTCCTCGTCTTCCACTGGCAAAAGCTAAGGGAGAAAGAGAATGCAGCCTGGTTAAAGAAGTAGCAAGGCTTGTAGTGAAGAAAGACTACAGGAAACCACTTCCAATAAAATGCAGTAAAAAGAAGTTTCAGAACTTCAGCTCATTCAGAAAAAAATTATGGGTCTGCACAGAAACAGTAAAGACTAATAGATTTACAGTGTAACTCAGATTGTAAACTGTTTTGTGCAGGGCTTTTCACATCTTGCATTGGTTGCTTTGTAGGCAAATCTGTATTGTTCAGTGTACACAACCATTTATTATACAGTGCTGTGGAATACAATTAACCAGAACACACTGAGGGGTTTATTTATCATACTTTGTAAAAAGTGGCGTAAAGCATTTCGGGTAATGTTGTTCATAACAACCAATCAGAAAACAAATGCAAAGATCTAACTGTTGAGATTTAATTTCTGGTTGGTTGCTATGGGCCACGTCACCAGTAATATTGCACTCCACTTTATACACAGCATGATACAGACTGCTAAATACAGGTGATACTTATAATTGACATGGGTTTCTGTAATTTGTAACCTTACAAATGGCTACCTCTGACATAAGCAAGATGTATAGATTAAAAAGGTTACTGTATTTAAAGGAAAACTATACCCCCAAACAATGTAGGTCTCTATTAAAAGATACTGAGTAAAACAGCTCATGTGTAAAACCCTGCTTCATGTAAATGAACCATTATCATAATAATATACTTTTTTAGTAGTATGTGCCATTGGGTAATCATAAATAGAAAATTGCCATTTTAAAAAATAAGGGCCGCCCCCTGAGATCGTAAGATTCACTGTGCATACATACAGACCACATGTAAGGTCACATGAGCCAATTAACAGACAGAGTTCTGCCTTTTGCTTCCTCACTTCTTCCTGTTACAGTTAGTGTTGTAGTATTTCTGGTCAGGTGATCTCTGAGGCAGCACAGATAGAGTCACGAAATGGTGGTTCAAGGCAAGAGATGTAAAAGGGCAATATTTATGTAAATATATATTCCAGTTTGGTGAGATTCTTTAATATGTCATTCAATTTGATATAAACTATCTGTTGCTTAAGTATTCATTTTGGGGGTATAGTTTTCCTTTAACTTTTCTGTGCAAACATTACCCGAACCATTTTAAGACTTTGGTATTCAAACAACTCACCACTGCCCCTCCAGAAATGAATAATCCCACTGTGCCTTATGTGATTAGTAGTCTTTTTACACATAAAGAGATTATTAGTGTGCAGTATGGCATTATAGATATAAATATCTGTGTGGGCTCTCACACACACATAATGTATATCTTCTAAAACCGTTAATTGCATTTCAGAAACACAGTTCTTGCCACATACCATTAATGAGCTTCATTAAACCAGATTAATATACATAGGTGTAATTAATTTTACCAGATCATTTTGTAAGTTGTTGAGGTCTGCCAGGTAAATTGAACAAAAACCATCTGAATAAATGTGTGTGCAAAAAATATATATATATTTTTAATTTCACGGGTTAACAGGCACCCTCAGTTAACATTACATAAAATGTAGGCACCAAGTAGTGTAGGGGATGGAGATATATCTGTCCCCTGGGCTTCCATTTCTTTCTTTCATTTTCACACAGAACACTGAACAGCACATTCCCCAACTGTAGCAACATCCAAACATCATAAACCAGAGGCAAGCGAGGAGCAATTGCACAATAATGCTTCTATTATGGTCTACTAAAGTGGAAGGCACTTAACTACAGGCTGGAAGCAACAGGATGTTAGCATATTACAGTAATGCCGAAAAATTGAAGTGTCCTAAACTAATGAAAATATAATGTACAGTTGTGCTGCACTGGTAAAACTGATGTGTTTGCTTCAGAAGCTCCACTATATTTTATATAAACAAGCTGCAGCTATGTGTAGCTATGGGGACAGCCAGTCAAAGATGAAAAGGGAGAAATGGCACAGGTTACACAGCAGATAATAGTTAAGCTCTGATTCTTCAGAACGTATCGGTTATCTATGCTGTCTATCTGTCCTGTGCCTGAATGGCAGCCTCCACGGCTAGACAGCAGCTTGTTTATATAAACTATAGTTATTTTTCTGAAGCAAACAAACAAGTTGTCAGTGCAAGAACAGTATATTGGCGAATAGAATCAGACTGAGCCGGCGGAACACCGGGGTAAAAAAAACCTGTTGGGCCCCACCGGTCCAGATCTGCACCCTTGTATTTGGTAGGATATTTGTGAATTGTGTATATTGTTTTGTATCTTGTCAATTGTATCTATTCCATCCATTCCTCAAGTAGTTGAATAATGCTTACGTATGGAGATACAAACATGTCATTTATAGTTTGTTTATTTTTCCTCAGCACATCCCTTAAGTTTCTTATCATGTGGGCTAACCCCACCATAAAGGCCATTAATTAAGCAATTCATACAAAACAAAGGAGGCCATCTCCATTTGTCGTTTATAGTACTAATACACAAAGCATGATGTTCCTTTTCTACTCCAAAAACGTTTGGCTATAATTTGTGGTAATCATAGTTTAACAAGAACAGCCTTGTAGAGTACCAAACTTCTGTTTTCAGAATGCCATTGTCAGAACAATCCCCAGATTCCAGTTAATTTGTAAATTAATCATCACCCATTTTAAAACCTTGCTGGTATAAAAGAAAGATTTTGGGAAAAATACTTTAAGGCTTAGTTCACACGAGGAGATTCGGGGGAGATTTTGTCGCCTGGCGACTAATTGCCTCTTCTGTGGGCGACAATCTCCCCGAACTGCCTCCGCGAGTCTTCCCATCCGCTATAATGAAAAGTCGCCTGCGTAGAGCACATGCGGCGCTGCGTTTTGCAAAGTCGCCTAAAGAAGCACCTTCTTCAGCTTGATTCAGATCATTTAAATAACACACAAGTTACTTCATTTCCCCTCTGAGCCCTGTTCACTTAATGTCACACTTCAGCACAACATGCACAAATGAATGAAGAAAAAAAAAGTGTGCTTACATGATTCTCAAACAACATTTCCTCGTCATCACTTGAGAACTCCACAGCTTCTTTATCTTTGTGGAAAATGTGTTTATTGTATAGCTCTAAATAAGCAGCTTTATGCTGGTCACCCGAAGGAACAGGTATATTATGAGAAATTAGCAAATTTTTTAATTGGTCTTTGGAGAGCTGAGAATGGCCTCCTGCAGTAGACGGCATGGCTGACGAGTTGGAAAGGAAATAACTAGAAGCCTGAAAGGTCAGACAGCTGCTTGTCCTGAAATCTACACTGCTCTCATAGGCAAATGCCTTATTTTAAAATAGCATTACGTGTTTGTATGTGTGTGTGTACATTTTCCATAAATTGATATGCACAGATTAGCAATCTTTCTAAAACTTAAGAACTGCATTTCATGCAATGAACAGATAAATTAGAAACAATACAAAGAAAGCCTAATATGTACAGTTGGACAGTTTATTTACACAACGCAAAGTCATAATGAGAAATGTATTGATAAATTGTGACTGGTGTAAATATGCGGAGAGAGTGCAGAAAAATGTGTGCACGCTAGGTATGTTGTAAAAAAAAAAAAAAAAAATTAAATTGTCAATTAATGATGGTTGGACTGTGAGCAGGGGAATGTTTTAATTGGATGCTGCTCTAGGCACTAGATTACCAACTGCACCCCCTTCAGCTACAGTCACATGAGCAGTACCGTTTGATCATGTGCAGTCCCCTTTTCATTAAAGGATTTAGCTGCAAAGTCAAGCAGTGGTCTTTTTTTTTTTTTAATATATATATATATATATATATATATATATATATATATATATATATATATATATATATATATATATATATATAGTCACCTAGCCGTGAACGTTTTTATCACTATTGACAAATATCTGTTATGGTTTACAAATACAATATTGAACAATATTGTTTTTTTAAAATATAAAAAAAAAAAAAAGTGACCCCGACGTGATTCGAACACGCAGCCTTCTGATCTGGAGTCAGACGCGCTACCGTTGCGCCACGAGGTCCACAAGGTAATTCTCTATATGGAGAAACTTAACTAAACATCTCACACTTTTCCCCTCTGTCAACACACCGTTATTATTTATTTGTCTATCGTTTGTAATGACGCCGTACAAAAGGCACAGCTCCCACTTCATTATAAAATACACAAAACCACAGAAACCCTCGACTTGTAAAGCAATCAATAACCCAATGTAGGCATCGAACCACAGAAAGATTTTCGACTCAAACTTAAATAAAAACGAACCTTCCGTAAGTGTTAACCAGTAAGAGACAATTCATGCGATAAAAAATTTGACCCCGACGTGATTCGAACACGCAGCCTTCTGATCTGGAGTCAGACGCGCTACCGTTGCGCCACGAGGTCCCTGCTGCTACGCTCATTTCTAAAAGCAAACCCATTGAAATCAACCACGGCGTTTGTTTTCAAAACGAAATACAACCGAGTAGGCCACCTCCTCCCGAAAACTATGTGTACTGCATCTCTTTTCCCAAGTTTAGAGATCTAGGTCGCTGTCCCCTCTCCCATCAAACCCCACAGAACCAGGCCTCTCACCTGTAAACATACAGCGTCCGAGTTCCTTTAGCACGTTGACGCCACGCTGTCTTCGCTTTCAACAGGCCCGTGGGCTAAACCATACCTTCAAACACATCACAACACTAGTAAACAAAAGCACCACCCCCATTTTAGTATATAACAACGGGGCGGGAATGTGAACAAATTATCGGTGTACCTCTGCTGTATATAATTCTTTAAAGTATTGCATCGACTAATCGTTGCGTTCGCAAAATCTCCCCCGCCCAAAGACTGAAATGGGTGCGCCCAGCAGGTTGGCGGGTCACATGAAAAGGAAGGGCGTTAATTTGTGGAAGTTGTGTGGGAGAGGTAGACACAAGACTCTTTTTAGTGTATGGATATGAATAAAATAACTGAATTACCATGTGTTTGTTTGAATCGCTGACTGATTTCTGTGGTAAAGCCGGAGGAACATGCCCATGCCTAGGACCCAATAGTGGGGAGGCCTCTTTACAGCCTAACCTTAGCCTGGAATCTTGCTCACACTTTGTTTTACAATTTACATAGTCCCATATGTTGTAGTGCGTTGGCTTGTATTTTAGACTTTGCCTAATAAAATGCTATTTAGATTTTTTTATTTGAGACATGCACTCACCTTACAAATTCAGGAGTATGAAATAGACATTGGAAAATAGCACTCACAGCTCGCTGAACCTCTCTCCAAATGTTATTCCCATATACTAGCCAACGCACCAAAGCAACTCACTCCCTTGCTGCATGGTAGATGACTGAGCTGACATACTAGAATCCCAATCTACGAATACCTGGTTGGAACTAAACATAAATGAATGAGATTCAAATGTCTGCATAGAATGTCTCACTCCCTCAAATACTGCAAAATGTCACCACAACACTCAATCTATATGGTTTGGACTTGCCATGAGATACAGAGATTCTGGAAATCTATCTCTGACCACCTCACAAATGTTACTCATGTGTAAATGCTACTCAACTAGATTGAAAAGAAAGAAAAAAGTACCCCACTTGCTTCAAACTCGCTCAGCAGTCTCTAGTGAGTTTCCAGCTACCTAATTATTATAATCTCAATTGCGTGCAAAATTGCTAGTCACTTGGTGGTACTCGTATGAGTTAAAGAAAGTGCTTGTGCTATAATTTAATTGGTTAAATTCCAATTAATTATATATTAATTAGTAATTGTGATACAATTCATTCAGTTACCAGTTTTCATTAGTTGTTTAGGCACTCGCACTTTAAAGTTTTTGTAAGTCAAAGTGATTGGAGGGGGTTATTAATTTCTAGACTAATACACCGTGTTGCAAAAGGATACAAATTAGTGTGAAATAGAATTGATTGTAGCTAAGGTTATTTTAGTAAAATTTTTGACCCCAATATATATATAACTGAATGAATTGTATCACGACCAAACGACCGATCTCCGCCGGACGATTTGATTCGTCCAATCAGATCTTTGCGTCTATGGCCAGCTTAACACCAGTGCTAAATGAAACCCACTCCCATGACAATATCATCCTCCACCAGTGCTACCCACCTCTGCCTCTTTTTTTATGTTCTGGGGTAGCAAATATATCACCCTACAATTCCTGTCATACAACATGGGTGCCGTAGGTTTATATATGTTGAACTCAGTGTACCATTCAATTCCTATTCTTGCTATTAAACAGCAACTCTGTTGATTTACCTACTGCCTTTACTTTTAATTTTCTGATACTGTACTGCCTCTACCTTTATTACTCAAAAACATTTGTATTTTGTTTATTTAAAGAGCTCTTTAAAAACAGAAACACCATAAGAAAAAAAAAGCAGGTTGGAGCTTTGGTTTTCCTAACCATACATTTGTTTTATCAAGTAAAAGTTATACAGGTATTGGACCTATTATACAGAATGCTCGGGACCTGGGGTTTTCTGGATAACAGATTTTTCCATACTCTGCATCTTCATATCATAAGTCTAATAGAAAATCATGTAAACATTAAATAAACCCAATAGGCTGGTTTTGCTTCCAATACGATCAATAAGATATCTTTGGATCAAGTACACACTGCTGTGTTATTATTACAGAGAAAAAGGAAATCATTTTTAAAAATTTGGATTATTTGATTATAGTGGTGTCTATGGGAGATGGCCTTTCTTTAATTCTGAGCTTTCTGGATAAACAGTTTCCATATAATGTATCCTGTATAATAAATATCTGGCTTGTATTGTGGTCAATATGCATAGCTCAGTTGTTACCTGCGTGTGAGATGCTGTCAGATGTCATACCTTTTGTGGAGTGTCATTTTCTATTTGTGATGCCACAACTGTGTGAGAAATATTGCTCTTTTTTGACTTCTGAAAATTTTTGGAGTAGTGCTTCAGTTTTATGCAGTGCAACTAGGGAATGTATTTGGAAGGGGGAAAAAACAGACTAAAATATACTAAATATAGCCTGTTTCTATGGTTACCGGCGCAAGGAGATTCCTCGGTGTAGAATGATGCATGCATCTATTCTAAGGTGTATTTGTGTGCATCTTGATTTGAGTGTATGTACATGTCTGAATCTCTCTTGATGAATGTCTATTATGAATGTCTCTGTGGTTGTTTGTCTAGATAACTGGTGGATCTCTGTACTAATATTCCTTTAATTAACAAACCAAAACTCTTTTTTACATGTATATTGCCTATCTATTTATCTATAAGCTTAGGAGGTTTGCTGGCTAAGGTTTTTTTTTTGGTTAATTTGGATCACCATCGCCTGAGTCTACAGGGTATTCTTTTGATATGAGTCTGGGGGAGGCATGTGTAAGAGAGGTATATGTGGCCCTCAGATAGTTTCTATACAACTTTGTCTAGCCTTCTTAGACAAGAAACACACCTCAGGTCAACGCCACAATGAAAATGAATAGGAGAATGTGCAGTTTGATGCTGTGTAGTGGGAACTGTCACCCAGACATAAAACGCTTATAATAAATGTCCATTTCATATTAAACACGAAACGCCAATTATTTTTAGTAAAACATCCATACCTGTTGTAAATGTATTTAAAAATCTGAGCTGTCAATCATATATTGCCTACCCCACTTGTATGCCTCAGGTGCAAAATGGTGCCTGTCTGCTAATAATTGTAAAAAAAAAAAATTAAAAGCTGTAAGTGGGAATTCTAAGACTGAAGGAAACAATATTTAAATAATGTATAAACCTAACTAGCTCAATACAAAAGAATTTGGAATTATCTCTTAGGCTGACAGGTCTACTTTGAGAATTCTAAAAAGTATACTGTCATGGGGAAAAAAGTTTCTTTCAAAATAGTGCTGCTCCAGCAGAATTCTGCACTGAAATCCATTTCTCAAAAGAGCAAACAGATTGTTTTATATTTAATTTTGAAATCTGACATATTGTCAGTTTCCCAGCTGCCGCCAGTCATGTGACTTGTGCTCTTATAAACTTCAGTCACTCCTCACTGCTGTACTGCAAGTTGGAGTGATATCACCCCCCCCCCAGCAATCTAAGACAGAACAATGGGAAGGTAACCGGATAGTAGCTCCATAACACAAGATAACAGCTGCCTGGTAGATTTAAGAACAGCACTCAATAGTAAAATCCAGGTCCCACTGCGACACATTCAGTTACATTGAGTAGGAAAAACAACAGCCTGTCAGAATGCAGTTCCATAGTGCAGCACTGTTTCTTTCTGAAAGCACATGACCAGGCTAAATGACCTGAGATGGCTGCCCACACACCAATATTACAACTTAAAAAATACACTTGCTGGTTCAGGAATGAAATTTTATATAGTATAGTGAAAATGCTGCATGAATTATTTCATACTGATTTCTTTATTCATCTGATTCAAGCTACCATAATGCCATTGGCACATGAAACCTGTGAGATTGGCTAACTCCCTCCTAATGGTCTGGCAAGGACCATTAGGACACGCCCACCAATCACTTAAAGGAGAAGGAAAGGCTTTGTGCAGTTGTGGGTGCCAAATGTCTGGCAAGGACCATTAGGACACGCCCACCAATCACTTAAAGGAGAAGGAAAGGCTTTGTGCAGTTGGGGGTGCCAAATGTTAGGCACCAATGTGATTGCATTAACTTACCTGAAACTCCGGGCAAGTGCTCCTAGTGGGAGGGTACCATATGTCATGCAATGTAATTTTCCTAGTACACACCTGTAATTCACCAATACTGCAATGGTGGTGCTGTCACTTAGCAATGCATACGTGTAGAAACGGATCCGCACACACTCTAGATCAGGGATCCCCAACCTTTTGAACCAGTGAGCAACATTCAGAAGTAAAAGGAGTTGGGGAGCAACACTAGCATGAAAAATGTTCTTGGGGTGAAGTGCTGTTATTGATCTTTTGGTTGCCCCTATGTGGACCTGGTTTATATGCAACCAAAACTTGCCTCAAAAATAAGCAGCTGCTTTGAGGCCACTGGTAGCAACATCCAAGGGGTTGGAGAGCAACATGTTGCTCATGAGCTACTGGCTAGGGATCACTGCTCTAGATTATGCAGTCGGGGAATGGACCCCTATTTTTGTTGATTTGTTTGGTGACATAATAAAGGGGTCCATTCCCCGACTGCATAATCTGGAGTGTGTGCAGATCCGTTTCTACACATATGCGTTACCATATATGGCCATTATAGCAGCTGCAGGTGAAATGTCCCATTTGCTTTTAACCTTATTTAAACAAAAGGAAAGCAGGTCAGTGGGTTGTACAGTTAGTTGGCTCCTGCAATGCCACCCCCAGTGCTTACCTTTACTGCTCTGGGGGTCCAGGAAGGGAACAATAGTAGTCTCTGCACTAGAAAACATAAATTTGGCTCATAAAGTTACAATGAGCTGCATTTTGCAGCCCCTTGTAACCTGTCCGAAAGTATCGCAAGTTTCTCATTTGTGCAGCACCCTTATATGCAGTGTTGTGGACAATAGTACTTTTTTTATCTAGCCAGTGAAGCTGTACTATCAGATAGCAAGGTGGTTTTCCTGTTACTCATGTTACTTGAAACCAAGCAGTACTGTTAAAGATAAATAATTTTTGTTTTGTGGCAAAACTTTTCCCTCAGGGACTCTTTGGATATTTATTAATATTCTTGTTTTATGACACAACTTTAAGGAAAACTATATGTTCAGAATAAATAATTAACCAACAGATAACCATTTAATAGAAAAATAAATTAACTATTTTTTATACTGTTTTTATCTTGTCTCTTAAGGTGGCCATACACGGGCCGATAAAAGCTGCCGGTTATTGGCCGTGTATGGGGCCCCCCCGACGGGCTTCCCCGATCGAGATCTGGCGAAAAGTTGGCCAGATCTCGATCGGATGGGACCAGGCCCGGATTTGCGGCAAGGCCGCATAGGCCCGGGCCTAGGGCGGCAAAAAAATAGGGGCGGCATGCCGCCCAGCCGCATTATGGGGACGCGTGCGTCCCCATTCAATTACAGCAGCTGCGCCGGCATTTTTTCGCCGGCGCGCTGGGTAGGGGAGGTGAGGTGGGCGCTAGGACCGCGCGGCCGCCTGGTCGGACCGCGCGGCCGCCTGGTCGGACCGCGCGGCCTAGGGGTGCCCCTCATTGAAATCCGGCGCTGAATGGGACAAAAAGTCCCGTCGGATCGCGGCCACATCTGTTCATTGATGCGGTCCGGCGATCCGACCCCCATTCCCATTCGTTAGGATCCAATCGTTGGGCCCTAGAGCCCACGATCGGATCAGCCCGATATTGCCCACCTCAGGGACAGTCCTTGAGTAACCCACAGCCCATCACAAAATGATGGCTTAAAGATGGCCATACACGGAGAGATCCGCTGGTTTGGCGACATCGCCAAACGAGCGGATCTCTCCGTGTATGGCCACCTTTAAGCCATAATTTTGTGATGGGCTGTGGGTTACTCAAGGACTGTCCTTTATGTACATTTATGAAACCCAGTGAGCCAAACTTTTTAAAACACAGCAGCTAGTTTAAATGAAAGCCCATACACATACTTGCCTGACATTATTAAACCTAGATCTGCTGGCAGAAATATTGCTTTGTTTGCCCTCAAAGACTATAATGAAAAAATTACAGGGAATACTTAGATTTCAGATACAGACTTCTGTGAGTTGTTCTGTTCTACCCTGTTAAATCAGCATTTTAGGTTGTTGTAGAAAAGTTGCATAACTTTGTATTTTGTCACCTTTAGGATTTAAACATTTCCCATCATTACCATTACTCGGAGTACTGGTATATTATTATTTCACACTCGTAATTTTTAGAGATATTTCTTGGTTCCTGTAGGCTCCTGTGACTACTTCAGCAGGAAAAACTATGAATTTATCTCTCTTTCTATACAGTATATGGTGAGTCACTGGGTTAATTCTGTGATTAAGAATAATTGTCCAATTTCACAGCTGGATTCTAAGTTACCATTTACTGTATATGCCCTCTTTGATTTGTGCAGATCAGACATGTTGATGGTCACTGACCTACTGGGAGAACAGCCAGGCACATGTTTGAGAATTAATCATAAAAATGGATTCTATCGGTGTGGAGGCTGCAAGACTTGCGAGTGTTTACTCAGGGGTGATACTTTCTCTCACCCATATCAGTGGCGTAACTTCGGATGCGAGGGCCCCCCTGCAAAAAAAATTTTCAGGGCCCCCTCTGCACATATATAATAGTGGGAGAATCAGATGGCACAATTGCAACTTTGAACATTAAGGCAAGGAAAGGGGTTAAAGCAGTGTCGGACAACACACATTTTTGTGGCCATTTTACACAATTTGGCAGGTTATGAAAGTTTGAACATATGTCTGTGTTTTTTTCAGTTATAACAGTTTTGCACAGTGCCACTCCTAGAGACCCTTTACAAATTACTTTGTCCCCAAATCATTTTTTTGTAGGTTTTTAGATTTTTTGTAGGTTTTTTTGTAGTTTCTTTATTTTTTTTGTAGTTTTTTTTCTCAGTTCTATCTGCCCCCTCCCTGCAAAAGTTCAACAGTCTGACAGTCAATTTTACCCCCAGATCACTTTCAAATGGCTACAGAACCGCCTGGCCTGACTGCCCCCTCCCTCCCCCCTCACGAGCCAGTCAGACAGTCCCAATCCCACTCTTCAAAAATATACTAAAAAAAAAAAAACCATCACGTCAAGCCCTGTACAAATATGTCACAGCTGCCTTTACACTAAGTGCAAAGTCCTTTGCTGCTTTCTGTTTTTCCAAAATAGGGTCTACAGTATTTTAACTGTCTGTATATATTTTTGGCAGGCTTTGCAAGACAAACAGAACACGTAATAAAAATGATATTCCATAGCAGCATCAGAAATATTAATACAATCGGGGCGACCCCTACCTGATTTATGTGCTAACACGCAGAAGAAACAGTTACTTTACACTTTTTACACGCATTTTCAGATTTTTTAAAAATCTGAAAATAAATTCACAACTTAAATCTTCATGTGCCGCTTATTTACAGAACTTCATGTATCAGTGCTGCTTTAGTCCAACTTCTCACTCAAGTACACCATCAAGTCAATTTTCCAGTTGTATTGTTTTGCTCAAAAAAGTACAGATCTGTTTTCCTGGGCCAGATACGCTTGTTAAGTAGGTTTCATTATTTTTGTTTTTTTGTGATCATACTAGGTCGAGTTTTTTTTTTCCAAAGAGTGGCACTTAAAATTGGAAATGAAAATATAGTGAAATGAAAAAAAAGTTAGTACCTGTGTCACCTTATGTAATGCAATGCTGCAGCAGAGGATTCAGTAAAGGCAGTAAAGTCTGGTTTGATGTGCCAAAGCCAAGATCTGCACTTCTGCTCTCAGTCTCCCATTGTTCACACTCACACTAACTAATCCATCCCCATCTGCAGCATTACCATCAGAGAGCCGGACCTATAGAAGTGCACATGTGGGATGAGTTAAGTCTGCTGTCTCCTGCTGCCTGAAACGTAGGATTTACGTGCAGACTGTTCACTCGTGCAGGCACAGCACAGGCCAGCCGCCAGCATCAAAGAGACGGCTCCATTAATCACATGAAGCTGATGACGCAACATTTGGGTCCTCGGCTCCAAGCCTCCACTGGGACTGGTTACAGCTCTATCGGCAGATGCAGGCCCGGGCCCCTAGAGCTAGGCGGACCCTATGCAGGTGCGGGTACCTAGCGGGTAAATAGGCTCTGGGGACAGCAGGTTGAGCTGTAAAAGACGGTTGAGGTATGTGGTATCCCCATACTACTGAGGAAGCAGGCCCTGTCCGGGCCCCCTGTACTCCGGGCCCCCCTGCGGCTGCGGGCTCTGCTTCCTCGGTAGTTACGCCACTGACCCATATAATGGGAAAATTGTAATATATATATATAGATATATATATAGATATATATATAGATATATATATAGATATAGATATATATATATATATATATATATATATATATATATATATATATATATATATATATATATATATATATATATTGTAGAAGCTGGGGGGGATATATTGTAGATGACCGATATATATCCCCATTCTTTAGGTTTTAAAATTACCTCTTTAAAAGACACCATGGGGTTAACCAGCCAGAGGTGGGCTGGACATCCAAGGGGTGTTTAATGGAGGTGAGCAGCAGGTGAAAGAGGAGGGAGTGTTTTCTCAGAGGAAAAAAACTCACTGCTGGGTGAGACTAAAAAGTTTTGGTTTTTTATGTGTGGCTACTAACTGTGAAGTTGGAGAAAGTTCTGTTCTAAAAGACTAGGGAGTTCACTCCCGGCAGACTGGACACTGCAAGTTTTCTGGGCAAGTACATGGCTCTTTTGTTGGGACTTATTTTGTTGCTGAATTGAAGCTGTTTTGATTTTTTATGCCATTGCTTGTCTGTGAGAGAGTTATTTGCACTGAAGAAAATAAACTAAATGTTTCCTTTAACGTGGAGTGGCCTGCATGTTTGGTGAAAGAACCCCGCTGTGATCCCCCAAACATCACAACTGGTGCTCGGATGCGGGCAGGCACTACCAAAGGGTAAAGACATTTTTTTTTTCTTCTCTCTCTGAAAACTGACATTTAAAGAGCCAGTAACCCATTTTTGCTAAGATGGAGGAACTGTTGCAGCAACTGGCTCGAGCTACAGTTCAGCTACAGCAGAGCATGGTCGTGCAGCAGCAGGCTACAGATGCTCAGCAAAAGAGCCTGGAGGCCCAGCTATCGGCCATGGTATCCCAACAGCACTCCACAGATGCTCAGTTGCTTGTTTTGCGAGAGTCTATAACTTTACAAGCCACCGCCTTACACGAGGCTACAATTGCCCAAGCCAAGGCATTGGCTGAGGCTGTACAGCAATGTGCTCCAGGACGGGAGTCCGTTGCCGTGGCTCAGGGGAACCAGGTAACCACCCGGGCCAGTTATTTTCTCCAAAAGTTGAGTCCCACGGATGATGTGGAGGCCTTTCTTGCCACGTTTGAGAGGACTGCAGAGCGAGAAGGGTGGCCCCGAGATAAATGGGCTGGCCTAATAGCTCCATTTCTGTCTGGCGATCCACAGAAGGCGTATTATGATCTGAACCCAGATGACGCCATGAATTATGATCGGCTAAAGGCAGAGATCCTGGCCCGCCTAGGGGTAACCACTGCAGTCAGAGCCCAAAGGGTACACAGGTGGAAATATCAAACCAACTTACCACCTAGGTCACAGATGCACGACCTTATCCATTTGGCCACCAAGTGGCTGCAACCCGAGGATCTGAATGGACCCCAGATTGTGGAGCGAGTTGTGACAGATCGGTACCTCCGGTCCCTCCCTGTTGACCTACAGCGTTGGGTGAGTCATGGGGACCCCAAAACAGGGGATCAGCTGGTCGAGATGGTTGAGAGGTACACGGCTACGGAGGAACTACTGGCTCCCAACCGTCAGCGACCATTCACCATTTCACGTCCGGAGAAATCTACACCGGCCAGGAAAAGTTCCCCGCAGATTCCTAGGCTTAGTGTGAAAGAAAGTGGAGAAGTGCCATCACCGGCCCAACAAGGGGCACCCACAGATACCTCTTCACCCTGGAAAGGGGGGAACGTGCAGTGTTGGAAGTGCCAAGCCTGGGGGCACACTAGAGCACAGTGCCCGTGGAAAGACGAGACCATGGAGTGTGGGGCTCTCACCCAGCTTTCTTGTTATGCACAGAAAGTTTACACTGCATGCCCTGACTTGTTTGAGGGGCAATTTGAGTGTGATGTTTACATCAATCAGGTTCCTGTCAAGGCTCTCCTAGATTCCGGGAGTATGGTAACCCTGGTACTAGACAGTGTTATTGGAGAATTCGAACCAGCAGCCAAATCACTCCGGGTAATTTGTATCCATGGGGATATCCGGTCCTACCCGCTAGTCCCAGTGACCATCACTATTGCCGGTGAATCCATTGTGCATGAAGTTGGGGTGGTGAGTAAACTGTTGCACCCCGCTATTTTGGGACGTGACTGTCCAAAGTTCTGGGACTTGTGGGAAAGTGTGGGGAAGGAAACCATTGACTTGAGGGTGGGATTGGGTCCCCAAAACCCACGGGATGTGATAATTGATATACCCAGTGATATTGAAAATGATGTGATGTATGATTTTCAAAATGATGATGTGTTACTGCCCCAATCTCAGGAGAAAAGTAATAAGGCAATGGAGGATCCCAGTCAGAAGACCGAGCTGTCCTCTGAGGGGGGGGATTTCTCTCCATTACAGGTAATGCTGGGGGAGGATGATGAGAATGATTCATCAAATCCCGTCTCTCCTGATCTGGATGTGTCAAGGGGAGCCTTTAGCACGGCCCAGATGCAGGATCCCACCTTAGTTAATGCTAGAGAACAGGTGGTGGTGATAAATGGGGTTCCCCAAGAACCAGGTGCAGATAACCGATGGCCACACTTTGCTGTAAATAGTGATCTCCTTTATAGAGTCACCAAGGTCCGTGAGGAGGTTGTTGAACAATTGTTAGTTCCCCGGCCATACAGAAGAATGGTACTTGACCTAGCGCATAATGATGCCCTGGGTGGACATTTGGGGGCAGAGAAGACCGAAGCAAGAATCACAGACCGTTTTTTCTGGCCAGGTTTAAAGGCGGAAGTAAAAACCTACTGTGCGTCCTGTCCCACCTGCCAGTTAACAGCCCCGGCTTCTCATTTTCGTAGCCCCTTGGTGCCCTTACCCATTATCGAAGTACCATTTGAACGTATAGCCATGGACTTGGTAGGTCCCCTGGTAAAATCTGCCCGAGGGCATCAGTATATCTTGGTAATCCTTGATTACGCCACCCGATACCCGGAAGCAATTCCCTTAAGGAATGCCACATCTAAAGCCATTGCCCGTGAGCTGTTCCTAATGTTTTCAAGGACAGGTTTCCCAAAGGAGATACTCACTGACCAGGGTACCCCATTCATGTCAAAGGTTATGGCCGGGGTGTGTAACTTGTTCCAGATAAAGCAGTTACATACATCTGTCTACCATCCTCAGACCGATGGCTTGGTTGAACGTTTTAATAAGACCTTAAAAACAATGCTTAAGCGGGTGGTGCAAAAAGATGGTAAGGATTGGGATTGTTTATTACCTGCTCTTTTATTCGCAATTCGAGAGGTGCCTCAGGCGTCCACAGGTTTCTCCCCCTTTGAGTTGGTGTACGGGCGCAGGCCCCGGGGACTGCTTGATATTGTAAAGGAGGCTTGGGAGAGTGAAGCTACTCCCCACAAAAGTGTTTTGGAATATGTCTCTCAAATGAGGGAAAGAATTGCAGGAGTGATGCCCCTGGTTAAAGAACACATGCAAAGTGCCCAAGAGGCTCAGCGCCGGGTATACAACCGGTCTGCTAAAGTGAGGCAATTCCAGGTGGGAGATAGAGTAGCCGTGTTAATTCCCACTGTAGAGAGCAAATTCTTGGCCAGGTGGCAGGGCCCATTTGAAATTGTAGAAAAAGTGGGTGAGGTGAACTATAAGGTTCACCAACCTGGTAAGAGAAAGCCCTACCAAATCTATCACATAAATTTGTTAAAGCCTTGGAGGGATAGAGAACCAGTTTCGGCACTGGCTAGTGGGAAACTTGAGTCTCAGGTTGGTGCTGACAGTGTCCGCGTGGCAACAGCATTGTCAAAAGCTCAGACCCAGCAAGTCAGGGAGTTTCTGCAGAGAAACAAAGATATTTTTTCTGATTTGCCTGGGATCACTAATGTCATAGAACATGACGTAATTACAGAGCCGGGAGTAAAGCTGTGTCTAAAGCCTTACCGTATTCCAGAGGCTCGCCGGAAGGCTGTCTCAGAGGAGGTAAAAAAAATGTTGGAATTAGGAGTTATTGAAGAGTCACAGAGTGAATGGTCGAGTCCTATTGTGTTGGTACCAAAGCCCAACGGTACTCTGCGATTCTGCAATGATTTCCGAAAACTCAACGAAATTTCCAAATTTGATGCCTATCCCATGCCCCGGGTGGACGAACTTATAGAGAGGTTGGGTCCTGCCCGGTATATCACCACTTTGGACCTCACGAAAGGGTATTGGCAAATACCCCTAACTCAGGCAGCAAGGGAGAAAACTGCATTTTCCACTCCAGATGGCCATTTTAGGCAATGGCAATATAGGAGAATGCCCTTTGGTTTACAAACAGCGCCCGCTACGTTCCAAAGGGCAATGGACAAGCTTTTGAGGTCCCATCACAGGTACACCTCCGTTTACCTGGATGACATTGTCATCTTTAGTAGGGACTGGGAGTCCCATTTGCCTAAAGTCCAGGCAGTTCTTGACTCCTTGAGAGAGGGAGGATTCACAGTGAACCCAGAAAAGTGTGCCCTAGGTATGGAAGAGGCAAGGTACCTTGGGTACATCGTTGGAAGAGGGCTAGTAAAACCCCAGTTAAATAAAATAGATGCAGTCCAGAACTGGCCCCGCCCTAAAACAAAAAAACAGGTACGAGCCTTCCTGGGAATAGTTGGGTACTACCGTAGGTTTGTCCCCGATTTTGCCACTATAGCTGCTCCATTAACAGACCTGACCAAAGGTCGTAAGTCAATTATGATTGAGTGGAACACTGATGCTGAAAAGGCCTTTCTGGAGCTCAAGTCCGCACTTTGTAATCACCCCATCTTGGTGGCTCCAGATTTCTCCAAGGAGTTTATTGTCCAGACCGATGCTTCAGATGTAGGTTTGGGAGCGGTACTCTCTCAGGTCATTAATGGGGAAGAGCATCCCGTTGTGTTCCTCAGTAGAAAGTTGACTTCAGCAGAGAAAAACTATGCAATAGTTGAGCGAGAATGCCTGGCCATCAAGTGGGCCTTGGACTCGCTCCGTTATTACCTTTTAGGTAGAAGGTTCAGGCTGGTTTCTGATCATGCCCCACTCACATGGATGAAGCAGAAAAAAGGGGCAAATGCCAGAGTAACACGGTGGTTCTTGGCACTCCAGGAGTTCAAGTTTAGGGTAGAGCACAGACCCGGAAAACAGCACCTGAATGCTGATGCTCTTTCCCGAGTCCATTGTTTGGGCTCTTCTGGTGCCTCCACCTCCCCTGGGTTGAGGCAGAGGGGGGGGATATGTAGAAGCTGGGGGGGATATATTGTAGATGACCGATATATATCCCCATTCTTTAGGTTTTAAAATTACCTCTTTAAAAGACACCATGGGGTTAACCAGCCAGAGGTGGGCTGGACATCCAAGGGGTGTTTAATGGAGGTGAGCAGCAGGTGAAAGAGGAGGGAGTGTTTTCTCAGAGGAAAAAAACTCACTGCTGGGTGAGACTAAAAAGTTTTGGTTTTTTATGTGTGGCTACTAACTGTGAAGTTGGAGAAAGTTCTGTTCTAAAAGACTAGGGAGTTCACTCCCGGCAGACTGGACACTGCAAGTTTTCTGGGCAAGTACATGGCTCTTTTGTTGGGACTTATTTTGTTGCTGAATTGAAGCTGTTTTGATTTTTTATGCCATTGCTTGTCTGTGAGAGAGTTATTTGCACTGAAGAAAATAAACTAAATGTTTCCTTTAACGTGGAGTGGCCTGCATGTTTGGTGAAAGAACCCCGCTGTGATCCCCCAAACATCACAATATATATATATATATATATATATATATATATATATATACTTGAAAAAAGACCAGCAACACCGGAATCTTTGTGTATCAAAATCAAAGTGTATTACGTGCATGAATAGCCGACGTGACGTTTCGGTCCGCACAGGGACCTTCCTCATATATATATATAATGCAAAAAGGTAAACAATATCTCTCTATATATATCTATATCTATCTATCTATCTATCTATCTATATATATATATATATATATATATATATATATATAATATGATATTGTTTACCTCTGGGCATTATACATTTGTGAATCCTAAATCCAAATCCTACTTATTCAGGACACTTAACATTGTAGTCACTGCGAAAAATTTACTTAGCTGACCCAGAACTGCATAGGCATCCCTTCTGCAGAGCCAATCAATCACTTTTTATAGCCAATCAGAGTGACTTTCCACATCTAGGTTTTATAATAATAGACCCCAGGGTTTGTCAATTGGATGTCCAAAAAGGCAGCTGTACCACCTTTGTTTGTTTGTTTGTTTTTTATACCTTATAATAACAACAGTGGTCATACATGTCTTCTCCTATTGCAAAGCAACTACACATACATATCATTTTCAATACATTTTAATATTAAAGCATAAAGTCAGTCAAAAAGAACAAATTATGCTTACAATTATTTTATTTCTGAAATTCAATATATGCTTTACAGGAAAAATCTGTATAAATCTTAAATTATCTGTTATCTACATAACATGGTGGTTCACCCAATACATTATTTAAGATACTTCACCCTGCATATAACCTCAGATTATTGGGTATTGTTACTGTAGAAAGTAACTGTAGAAAGAATTACCTGCTAAATTGGGAGGATGAGTCTTCATAACTACAAAGAGCAAGTGCATGATTTAATTTTTCATGGCTGTGGCACATAGTGGTAGTGTGTTCTACATAAGGTCCAAATTTTAATTCTCCAAACTTACTGCATGTTCATTATGCAGTAAATACATATTTGAAGACACCAGACATCAACTGTAGGATTATAAAACTGGGTAAGCATAAAGCACTTATTAGGATAAAAGTTTATAAAAACAACCCATTATTAAATTGTTAAAATAATGCTTGAATAAAACATTTTTAACTAAATACAATATTACTAATTCGTGCGAAAATGTATGTAGGTGTAAAGAAATATAAAAGTGGTCTTTGACAGATTCATTTACCATGGCAGAATTGCAGTTGTTGTTAAGGGCCCAGGCCTGGATTTGTGGAAAGGCCACCAAGGCCCGGGCATAGGGCGGTAGAATTTTAGAGTACGGCATGCTGCCCAACCACACCCACATTGGATTTAGAAATACTGGTGATACGCAGGAGATACAATAGTTTTTTAAACTTCCCATGCGCCAATCCCCAGTGCTCCAAAAATGTATACGAATAAAGGGGACAGGGAACTGTTCCAAACCATTAAAAATCACGAAAAGTCTGCATATTCTTTGATTGATGCATATTGCAAAGTTGTTTAAAAATTATTTTTACTTTTCAAAAAGCTTACGTTATGTTTGTGTGGCGTTCCCCTTTAGATATGCAAATGCAAAGGATTCAAATGAGGTGAATTATTCTGCTGAATTCTTTGCAAAGAATTGGATATTGGGTTGAATTCAAAAATTAAGGAAACTTTAATCTATGAACAAAGCTTCACTGAATTTATTTTTAAATGTATTTAATATAATATAACAATATAAATGTATTCATATAATTAACAAGTTAGGTTCAAATATAATTTATACCAACCCTGCCAACTGACTTCTAAATGCTTGTGCCCCTTTTATCATCCATCAATCTACCATTGGACTTTAACATCTATGTGCAGCTTCCTAATTGGGGGGACTCCTGCAAAACTTACCTCAGATGTTTTGTTAACTGTCATACTTTTTCTGCATTGTATAAAAATAAATAATTTTCCTCTTGAACTGTGATATTTCTCTACAGACTTTAATGTGCCATGTCTCTACAAGGATTGCTGTCTTCATATTTTAAGAATTAGTGTAAAGGGTGCTTATTTGACCTCCACTTTCACATTCCAGTGAAACAAATATGCTTTGCTTTTTGTCTCCCTGAGAACCGTTGAGCTCAGATATCTACATGACACTTGATCTCTTTAATATCTATCTCCTCTGTATTAGAATTTACAGTACAAGTAATACTGCATGTCTTTAAACAGACACCCCAGACGTATGGGAGAAGTTTTTATGTAGTCTTCTTTATTGTATTTGAAGTGATAATAGTGACCAAGTTTTTGATTTTCATGGTATGTCAAGTAACTTTATCTGTAGGATTTGTCTGTCTTGTGTGATTTACCTCACTGGGGTGAATTATGGTTACAACTGCTTGACATTATTTACCCTGTCTGTTGTAATTATGGGGGAAAACTGTTGTCACTGTGTACCAAAGCAGGGACATACACACCATTGGTGATTAATTCCACAAGAACAAGCTTAAAAATACATTTGATAGTATGTGTATTATCTCACAACTGTTTGTCCCATTGGAGAATGTAGATGTTATATTTAGTGGTTATTAGTCAGAGCAAAAATAGGTCATGCCACTGCCCAAGGAGTTAATTCACTCTGGATGAATTTAATCTCCTAGTGTGACTTTACAATTAGAGAAGAAGGGTATCTGAAAAATTGGATTGATTTGTATTGAGTCAATTGCTGTAAATAGGTAGGTTTTTTTTTTCTATAAAAAATCAATATGTAATTAATATTCAACATTAATTGTATGGATATTCTGTATCAAGCTTGAATTGTTTAAACCCATTTTATGTAGGATTAAGCTTTGAATTTAGCTCAATCTCTTTTTGGAAGATCTGGATTTTCTCAAATCTTTAGTGCTCAACAAAACTGAATCTAACTGAATTAAAGCAGTCTGGTCCTTACGGACGACTGCACTCTGAACCACTTGCTGAACAAAAATCTCACACAAGGTGACAGTGCCGTTCACTTAATTTAGGGGCACATTTACTAAGGGTCGAAGTGAATTCAAAGTGAATATTCGAATTCAAAAACGTTGATTTTGAAGTAATTTCTGGGTACTTCGACCATCTAATAGGCCAAATTCGACTTTAACTTTGATTCGAAGTGAAAACTTCGACCATTCGATAATCAAAGTACTGTCTCTTTAAAAAAAAACTTTGACTTCGACACTTCGCCACCTTAAACCTGCGAATTGCTATGTTAGCCTATGAGGACCTCCTAGAACCTATAGCCAGTATTTGGCTACGTTTTGAGAAGTCAAAGGATTTTTTTTGTAAAATCGTATGAACGTATGATTAAATCGTAGTACGGTCGTATGATCTTAAAAATCCTTCGACTTCGAATGTCGAACTAGCCTATTCAATGGTCGAATTTTGAAGTTTTTTTCACTTCCAAACTTGACCCTTAATAAATCTGCCCCTATTTGCAAGGGAACCCTGTAAATTACAGGGTTCCCTAATATTTTGCATTCCGTATGACTCTTTCCAGGGCATGCCCATGAGCTGTCTGCCTACTACCCTCTCTGTATGCAATGCAGATGAAAGTAGGGTTCCCTGCTCTGAACCTCTGAGAAAATGCCTGATTAAAATGAATGTACAGCTATCTACATACCATTTCAGTTTCTCTCTACGGTGCCAGAGAATAAAGGTTTGTTTTAGCCAAACTCAAAGGCATTATTACAGATTATTGAGTATTTTGTGGGCTATTATACCTAACATTTTTGTTTACTCTCAAACTGGTGAACATCGTCAAGTCAAATAAATAAAAGTGCATAATTTTTCCAGAGCTTTAACTCATATGAAGATGAATATTGGCTATATATTGTTTACAGCAATTGGTCAACTCCAGAGTGTGGGTTAGACCAAGTAATGGCACAAGGGTGCTTCTAGCAGCTGGTCAACGCCACAGTGTGGGTTAGACTGAGTGCTGGTGATTTCTTTCTGTGTTTCGTGTACAGATTGCAGCCAAATATTACCTATAGAAATTCAGCGTTTAAATCAGGGAATTATTTACAGGTGTATGTTAATGGACTGGGGCTTGCTGGCGATTTCTTTCTGTGTTTCATATAAAGATGAATAAAATCAGCTGTAACATCTTGAACAAGTAATATTGTCAATTGTAATTCCCTAATTAAAAAAAAGAGACCCTAGCAGCTGAAGTTGAATAAAAATAGTTATCTGGCCATTCCTACTAGTCTATATCATTTTAAAAAGACAAAAGGTTATAAATACCCCTCTAATACAAACTATGGCTATAGTAACCATGATGCAATGCAATGTCACCCAAAAATATCAGCAAATTTTAACTATAGTTAGCGTTTTTTGACTACATGTTTTTTACATTTTTGATCTTTTGCATTAGAAGTACTAGTATCCATCTTCTTATCAGTCAAATCTATGGTGTCTGGCAGGGCTTTATATAAGGTCTCTAACAGCCGACCATGCCCTCTCCAAGACTGGCACATGTGCAGTGCATTTTGCGTACTGCGCAGGCACTGACTGCAGCAAACACTTCACCGCTACATTTAGCCAAGTGTCCAACCATCAGCAACAGGGGAGATTCTGTATTAGTAAGTAACTTTTTTAATACATAAACACACGTGTTGCTACCCTAAAGTTGGCATGGGACGATGGGTGCATATATATATATATATATATATATATATATATATATATATAAACACACAGGTAAGGCAGCACTTACTTGATCAGAAAACGTGTATTAGATATAAAAATAAAGCATCAGGCTACGTTTCGGGCATGCATCGTGCCCTTTATCAAGCCAAAGGTTACACATGGTTTACAGGTGTGCAAGGTCAGGTGACTTAAAAAGGAGTTATCAGGAAGTGACATCAGCGTTAAGTATACAGGTGTGAACCCTATAGGTCAGGGTTCACATTATATTTCATACACATTGCCCTTACCCTTCATGTGTCTAATTTAACCTATGATAGCCAGCATAGTTTACAATTTATAAAAACATGATTTATTGACAGGCTCAGTCCAAATTGTGTCTAAATCACATCAGGTTTTTTAGAAACTCATAAAAGAGGTACAGATCGTAATCCCTATTTAATCCTTTGGGTTCTAAGGATCCTAATTTGTGGATCCACCACACCTCTCTCTGTTTTAAACGGAGTTCGCGATCACCTCCATTTTTGAGTGGGGGGATCATTTCAAGCACCATAAATCTGAGTTGATCAGCACTATGTCCTTTCTCCAGGAAGTGCTTGGACACCGGCTGACTCTTATTACCTAAATTAATAGCAGATCTATGTTGTGAGATACGTGATTTAATCATCTGCATGGTCTCACCTACATAGATGAGACCACACGGACAGACCAACACATAAACAACATATTTGGAAACACAGGTATAGAAGCCCCTCAAGTGGGCAATATGCCCTGTCTCAGGGTGAATGAAATCTTTCCCTTTATATACAAAAGGGCATTGGTTACAATTGTAACATGGTGACATTCCTGTTGCTCTCTTACCGAGAAAAGTATCAACTTCTCGGATTTTTTTCTTTACTTGGGCAGAAGTCACCATGGTACCAATTGTTCTGCCTCTTCTGTAGGAGACAATGGGCGGAGCAATAAATTCATCTATGTGTGGATATGCTCGTTGTAAGATGTGCCAATGACGTCGAAGTGTATTACTAATTGATCAATACTGTCTATTATAATCAGTAACAAAGGGGATCTGCCTCCTATCAGTCTTTTTGTTTCTAACTGAACTAATTTTACTTCTAGCTTCACTGATCACTGCTTCTGGATATCCCCTTTCCCGGAATTTTTTGCACATAAATTTTTCTTCTGGGTTACTCACAATCCTGTTTACTCGAGTAAGTTGGCTAACTGGGATAGATTTCTTGACATGTTTGGGATGGTGGCTTTTATAGTGAAGAAGTTGGTTACGATCGGTAGGTTTCACATAAAGTGTTGTATCTATACCCCCCTCTTGTTTTTTACAGACCATAACATCCATAAACTGTATTTGTTGCATATCATGTGAAAGAGTGAAAGAAATTGAAGAATGAAACCCATTTAGCTTCGCGTGGAACCCCGAAAGGGACTCAACGTCGCCCCACCATACAATGCAGATATCGTTGGGAGTCGGGAGTGCTGGTCTCAGAATAATTGGTGCATACATAATTACCGTGCACCCCTCCCTTTGCTGAAGTTACTTGCCTTGGAGTGCGGATACTCATTTGGAAGTTTATATATATATAATATCAAAACAGGGGGGTTGTGGGAGCACTCTAAAGGCTTTAAAGTATATATATATATATATATATGTATAATAAATGCTATTGCATATGTACCCAAAACAGGGGTTATTTTGTTACAAAGTTATGATCATAAAATTGATAAGCCACCATACCACGTCAAGGTAAACCCCGAATGGCGGTCCCTAACTTATTTTATCTTTTAGCCGGAAGCTGTGGCATAGCTTCAGTGGTTGTAGCACCCCATACCCCCCCTTTAAACTAGTGGTGATCCTATGCTTTTAAAATTGGGCGTTTGTTTTGGGAATATCTCTCCTTTAAAAGCCTGATTGCTGGCTGGGGAGGATTTAGCCCTCAGTGAAAAAACAGCGTTCAATGGACATTGATTACAGGTAATGCTAGAATGCACATAAAAAATAAAACAAGTTAGGGACCGCCATTCGGGGTTTACCTTGACGTGGTATGGTGGCTTATCAATTTTATGATCATAACTTTGTAACAAAATAACCCCTATTTGGGTACATATGCAATAGCATTTATTATACTTATATATATATACTTTAAAGCCTTTAGAGTGCTCCCACAACCCCCCTGTTTTGATATTGTATATTTAGCCGGAAGCTGTGGCATAGCTTCAGTGGTTGTAGCACCCCATACCCCCCCTTTAAACTAGTGGTGATCCTATGCTTTTAAAATTGGGCGTTTGTTTTGGGAATATCTCTCCTTTAAAAGCCTGATTGCTGGCTGGGGAGGATTTAGCCCTCAGTGAAAAAACAGCGTTCAATGGACATTGATTACAGGTAATGCTAGAATGCACATAAAAAATAAAACAAGTTAGGGACCGCCATTCGGGGTTTACCTTGACGTGGTATGGTGGCTTATCAATTTTATGATCATAACTTTGTAACAAAATAACCCCTATTTGGGTACATATGCAATAGCATTTATTATACTTATATATATATATACTTTAAAGCCTTTAGAGTGCTCCCACAACCCCCCTGTTTTGATATTATATATATATATATATATATATATATATATATATATATATATATATATATATATATATCGCTATACATGCTTCACTAAATAAATATTTTCATTTTCAAGAATATCCTGGTGTTGCTGGTTATTTTTTGGAAAGTATACAGTATATATATATATTTCTGGTCCAGAACTAGGGCTAGGCAGAAGAGGCAGCTGCCTAGGGCCTGAGCAGCTACCTCTAAAATTGTCTACTGCCTACTCCTAGCTGGGTTCACACCTCTTCCTCCCCTCTGTCACCCACTCCTTTGTCACTCTCCCCTCGTTCCTGTCACCATTCCCGCCATCCGTCACGTTCGCCTCCCCTTCGTCGCTCTCTCCTTCATCTGGCATGCGGGGGAAAGGGTGTCCGTCCGGGTTGCCTAGAGCGTCCTGCCAGCCTGGCTCGACCCTGATATATATATATATATATATATATATATATATATATATATATACATATGCGCATATATATATGCGCACACACACACATATAGTAAGAAGGATCAGCACTCATTGTATTGAAGAAAATCTATATATATATATATATATATATATATATATATCTATATATATATATATATATATGTTTATTTTTTTACTACACTGGGATGAATTCAGACATTTTGAGTTGCATTAACAAATAAATAGTGCACACTGCAAATGAACAGCAGCATTAATAGAATTTATTTGGCCCCTCGGCAGATTAATTTTATGGCCCCCAATCCTTTGGTAATAAATAGTTTTTCTTAAAAATATATATTAAAACTTAATATCAGAATCCCCTGATGTCATCTGTGCCCTGTAGCAGCTGCTTCCACTATAGTTACACCCTTGCTAATGAACATACCGTACTCAATGCTTTGTTTCATTAATAATGATGAATAACAACCAGTACTAAACAAATATGCAGAGTAACTTTACATTGATCACTTTGCAGTGCCCCTTAATAATACTTTAGAACAGTTAATAGCATATGGATTTCAAATAAACGTATATTACACCTATAGGCAAATTCTTACAAGGCTGCTACAAACCATTTTCTGCTGAGAAAATTAACAGCGAACAAAAGGAAAACAAATACCACTTTTATTATGCCAGGACAATTTTTTTAATATGTTTAAGAAACCTTGAAATTAGGAGACAGAACTCTTTTAGCCATACTTAATGTCATGCTTAATATTTCTTAAAACGATATGCTGATTACTGTATCTATTTAAATCATTCTTCTCCATATACGTTGTATTTTACATGCTCTGTGTATGTATTATTGATTTTAAACCCTCGGAACTAAAAACTGCCTATATGTGTGGGGTCCAGCCCTCATTAAATTGTTTTGTCATATATATATATATATATATATATATATATATATATATATATATATATATATATATATATATCATATATATATATATCATATATATGGCGAATACCATGAAGTCTGATAGCCCTGCATAGGGATCAGTACTGTAAGGACACTTGAATTAAACCACAGCACAGTGTGTGTGATATGTGTGTGCGTGTGTGTGTGTAAATCCTTGTAATCTCTTATTTTGAATACAGGGTACTTGGAGCCAAAGTTTTTTTTGTAAATTGGTTCACCATACCTTAAGGGGCAGATTTACATATAGTCGAATATCGAGGGTTAATTAACCCTCGATATTCAACTGCCGAATGTAAATCCTTCGACTTTGAATATCGAAGTTGAAGGATTTACCGCAAATAGTTTGATCGAACGATTAAATCCTTAGAATCGTTCGATTCAAAGGATTTTAATCCATCGATCAAATGATTTTTCTTCGAACAAAAAATAGTTAGAAAGACTATGGGGACCTTCCCCATAGGCTAACATTGCACCTCGGTAGGTTTTAGGTGGCAAAGTAGGGGGTCGAAGTTTTTTTTAAAGAGACAGTACTTCGAATATCGAATATTCGAACGTTTTTTAGTTTGAATCGTTCAATTCGAAGTCGTAGTCGAAGGTCGAAGTAGCCAATTCGATGGTCGAAGTAGCCAAAAAAACATTCGAAATTCGTTTTTTTTTTATTCTATTCCTTCACTCGAGCAAAGTAAATGGGCCCCTAAGTGTTTCAAAAAATATATACATTAATATAAATAAATAAACATTAAATAAACTCATTAGGTGTATGCAGCCTACTTAAGGTCAAGTACAAGTGCCTTTTCATTATTACAATAAAAAGGTAAACAATTAAAAAAGTGTATTCTTTGCTTAAAATATACTCTTTGGGCAGATTTATCAAGGGTCGAAGTGAAAATTTTAATTCGAATTTTTAATTTTTTTTTTGTCAAAACACTCAAATTCGAATTGTGAATTATCCAAACCTGATTTGTGTTTTAATTCTAATTCAGAGTTTGAGATTTATCGTACTCCCTACAAGAACTTCAATTTGACTAATGGTCACCTTAAACCTGCTGAATTGCTGTACAAATCAATGAGGTCCAGGGTTGAATTCAGTGATGTATCAAGTTTTTTTAATTTGATTTGAGTTTTTCTAATTGAAATCAAAATCGATTTGAATTTTCGGGTCGATACAATTCGTCCGAGCAGAGACAATTCTATTTTATTAATACATGTAGATTGGTCAAATTTCGAATTTATGGGCGTTTATTGAGATTTTAAAAAATATGAATTCGAAATTCGACCCTTGATAAATGTGCCTCTATGTGTGATGTGGATAAGTGTTTTCTGGATATTGGGCTTCAAGGTAAGATATACCATACCTGTATGCACTATATGGATACTGTTTTTTGTTCCTGCTACAAAAATAGTCATTCAGTTTACAATAACTTACCTTGAGAGTACAACAATTTAAAATTATTGTATCCAAATTTAGTAAAAACATATGTGTGGTGATTCAGTTTCTTTGTACAAAACATGAGCATTAAAGTAAACTAATTTCATTGCCTAATTAGTTCATGCTTTTCCTTCTGTGTGATGTTCTATACATGGATATATAATAGATTATGTGAGCAACCCTATAAGTGAAAAGCTTTGTTGTAGTTGTCTGATTTAGATATTACAGAGAAAGAAAGAAAATGTGCCTTTTGGTGAGGGTGTACAAACCCTTTCCAATATGGAGTATTGCCTATTACCAGCTTCACTGCTGGTGAGGTCTGTATAATATTGGCTTGCAACATATATTAGGATTCTCCACGTGTGAACTTGACGATGGTCCAACATCTCTATGATGTCTCCATATCAAAAAGATGGCTTTATCCTTAGCAGAAGTATGTTTCAATCATACTGATGTCTCTTGTTCAGCTTGCTGCTCCTCTTTCTTCGGTTTCATTTTGCAGAATCCATGAAGGCCACAGAAACAAGCAAAAGTGAATTGAGGCATTGGGAGGGGTGAAGAGACACTTGCCAATATCCAAGGGCACCTAGATTGAAAGGACAGAGTTACACAGGAATTTGAAATTATAAATAGCTGCATAAATACTGAGGAAACGTTCAGCATCTCATCTTAGCTTGGATTTACTCGTTTCAAATATATGCTATTATTAGGGACTATTTCAGATGTTCATCCTAAAACTTACTAATATAGTCACTAATGTGGAGACACAATTCAGTCTGTGTACAGTTCTTCTCTGCATAGAAATATCAAGAGCAGTCTCTGTGGAAGCTGAGGGGATCCAGGTGGGTAAAGTATAATGGGTCCGATTCAATTTAGTATCTATAGTTTATCATGTAAAAACACATGGACAAGATTCAATTTGAGGAGAAAAAACTATTCTCCAAATTCAGTTCCAGTTGTTTTCCCTGTAGACTTTAGTTGAGTCTTCATGCGATAAACCAGGAGATAAGTGTTTCTGAATTGAATTGCATCTCAAATTGAATCGAGTCCACGAGTTTTCTTTTTTTAAAACCACAAACACCATGAAAGTTATTAAAATATCTCACTATAAAAAGTATGAATGAAAAAAAGTTAACAATCTGAAAAAAATACAAGCACATTTAAAGCCTCTAAAAATTGGTTAAAAATGGTTGGTTAAAAAATGTTTTTTTAAAAAAAGGTCTCATAGGATCAGCACATCTCCCATTGATTACTATGGGACTTCAATGGCTTTTTACTTAGAGAAGTATTATATATGAGTTTTTTGTGGTTTTTACAATTAATACATTTTAAACATTTTTTAGAGAAATTTTTGAAAAAACTTAGTTTTATAGGAAAAATGCAATTTGCAAAAAAAAAGAAACAAATCAAAATATAAGTAGACACCCATTCTCCTGGGGGCATATTTATAATAGGGTGAAATTATTATTAGGGTGGGATTTTTAATGGTGTATTTATCAACGAAGTTGCTCCAGCTGAAGGGACTCAAGCCACATAACTTTTAATATAATTAAAATTCTGGCAACTATTTTAGTACTTTGTACATTATCATTGTGATTCATGATTACTCACTAGTGATGGGCGATCTGCCCTGTTTAGTTTCGCCGAACAATTTGTGAAACGGCAAAAAAGTTTCTGAAATAGCGAAAATTTAGCTTGAAGTTAATGGGCATCCAATTTTGATGCGCGAATATTTTTATTTGCGAAACAATTTTGATGTGCAAAATTTTTTTTGTCACAGCAAATTTTTCACCTCAGTTTCACGAATTTGTTAGCTGCCGGCAAAACGTGGAAATTTGCTGCAAATCCTTGCCTGCCGGGTTTATTCACCCATCACTATTGCTCTCCCTGGACACAGGTGGTTTCTTGAATAGCATAAATGCACCTGCTCATTGACTAAAGCTCCCCATAGACACGACGATTCTTCTTGCCGAAGGACCAATTTTAGAGAGGTCCGACCAATCCTTCGAAATTATCGTGCAGTTAGTGGGATTTGAACGATTGTACATCTTACGATTTTTCGCCCGACATCTGTCAGGAAATTGATTGGCCAGGTCAAAAAATCCCCATAGACACGACGATTCTTCTTGCCGAAGGACCAATTTTAGAGAGGTCCGACCAATCCTTCGAAATTATCGTGCAGTTAGTGGGATTTGAACGATTGTACATCTTACGATTTTTCGCCCGACATCTGTCAGGAAATTGATTGGCCAGGTCAAAAAATCTTTGTCGTGCCAGTGCAATCTATCTATGTTTGCAGGGCCAAGAAGGCAGCTCCCCTTTGTTTTCCTGGCAAATTGGTCTTTTTAGTTGATGGTCAATTCGTGGTCTCGCGATGAGGATCGGATCTTTTAAAAATCTCAACATCTATGGCCACCTTAAAGGTGGCCATACATGGATAGATCCGCTCGTTTGGCGATGTCGCCAAATGAGCGGATCTCCCTCCGATATGCCCACCTTGAGGTGAGCAATATTGGGCTGATCCGATTGTGGGCCCTAGGGCTCAACGATCGAATCCTAGCGCTCGCAAACGGGCGGTTGGATCGCGGGACCACATCAACGAACAGATGCGGCCGCGATCAGACGGGATTTTTAATCCCATCCGATCGAGATCTGGCCGACTTTCGGCCAGATCTCGATCGGGGTAGCCCTTCGGGGGCCCCCATACACGGCTAATAAGCTGCCGACTCGATCTGTCGGCATCTTTTATCGGCCCATGTATGGCCACCTTAAGTCACTAATGGTCTTTCTTGTGCTCAGACAGGGAGAGTTTTAGGGATCATGTCACTTGGGTGAATGTTAAAAAAAAGGAGTATGTGCCTCAAAACTCATAATTTTTGTTTAATGTAAATGAATCAGACAATTTATAGCTCTACTGTCTGTTTCAGATGCATGACATCTGTATCTTTGTCACCAAGGAACTGTCTGGATAAATATTATATTCCAAAAATATACAAAAATCTTACTTAAAAGAAAACTATTTTTTGTGTATTATAAGAATCTGTGGCAAAATTAAGTTGCTACACAATGTTAAAGAAAGAAAAGGCATAGAAAAATAGCCAGTGAGAAAAGTGAAAAATATCCAGCTGAAAATCATTATTTTTTATTTTTACTTAAAAGAACATCACATTGTAATGCCATAGCTTATTGTATTCTGGATATTTGCATTTATACATATAACTGAAAGCAGCCATACTGTTTGTGTGGGCTTACGTAAATGTATTATAATTATATCTACACGATTTAGAGCCACTTTGGATGCTGTTATGAGTGAACCAGGAAGCCAACAGCTCCTAGTATTTTTCCAGAATGGATGTAGCTGAGTTTTTGGGCATTGCACAAACATTTGTTTTAATCTAATTTCACTAGCCTTGAGCACTTTGAACACTTGGAACCAGGGCCACCATCAGAAATCATGGGGCCCCAAGTCCCACCCCAGATCCCACCCACTCCAAACCACAGTAAGGCCACACAGGCATCAGCGCTAAAGCAGAAACCACCCCCCTCCAAGTTATCAAAAGCCATTGGTGGTCAGCGCCCCTACAATTAAAAAAAAAAACATTGGTGGCCAGGGTCCTACCCCCCAAGTTATAAAAGCATTTGGTTGTCAGGGCCCCCCTACAAGTTAAAAAAATATTAATGTCCAGCCCCCCAAGTTATAAAAAGCCTTTGGTGGTCAGGGTCCCCTACCAGTTGAAAAAACATTGGTAACCAGGGCCCCCGTATAAGTTAAAAAAACATTGGTGGCCAAGGGTTAAAACGTCGCTTTCAACAACGTCTCCTCTTCTTCGGATCCATTAGACAGCTTTTGGCAACGATTGGCAGTTTTCTACTCCTTTTGTGGTGTTCGGCTCCTTTTTTGGTGTTTGATGACTTCCGGCAGCTTTAGTCAACTTTAGCGACTCAAGGGGGGCCGGCTATTCCGGGAAATACAGAGTGCCCAAGTCCCCTTAAATCACCATGACTGGTACAGTTGTGCACCCGATGACGGCCCTGCTTGAAACTGGTTATGATACTATATTAAACTACTAGAAGTTGAATAGTTAACTAACAGTTAATAGTTCATTCTCATTTTGTGAAGAAAATATGTACAGCACTGAACTAGTGGAGAATATATGTGCAACATATATAATATATATTTTATAAATCTATTTTCAGTTAATTTAATATGCAAAAGCATTCATCAGATCTTGATCTTAAAAAAGACAGCTGCATACTTATACTGTATGGTAAAATATTGTCTAAGCTTTGGGTCGTGAATCATTCTATTTAAAAATGAAAATACAGATAAGGGGCAGATTTATCAAGGGTCAAATTTCGAAGTAAAAAATACTTTGAAATTCGACCATCAAATTAATATACTTCGACTTCGAATATCGAAATCGATGGATTTTTCACTGAATGTGGCAATCGAAGGATTCAAACGATTTCAGTGATTGATCAAAGGATTTTCCTTTGACCTCTAAAGACTTAGAAAAATGTTGTAGAAGGTCCCCATAGGCTAACATAGAAGTTCGGCAGGTTTAATTTGGCGAAGTATTGAAGTCGAAGTTTTTTTAAAAAAGTTTTTTTAAAGAGACAGATTATGGAATGGTCGAATATTCAAATGATTTTTACTTCGAATCGAAGTTGAAGTAAATTAGAAGTTGTAGTATCCTAATCGATGGTCGAAGTATCCAAAAAATTACTTTGCATTTCGATTTTTTTTACTTCGAAAATTCCCTGGAATTCACTTAGACTCTTGATAAATCTGCGCCTTAGTGTGCATGACAACATGAGACAAATTTTAATATTAATGGTGAAAATATTTTATAGTCACAAGTTATTTTAGCATCTTTAATAGATAAAAGAGGAATAGCATCTTAGACAGATGTTGTCCGACAACATATAGTTCTCTACATTTCTCTCTTTACACTCATTAATCTGAAATGTCAGACTTGCAGCCTTTCAGGTTTTGTGAACTACATCTCAATAGATCCTCTATTTGCAATAGCAGAAGAGCTGTATGCTGGGAATTCCTGTATTCATAACACTGTTTGTGTTTATAAATGGTCATAAATTACCAAAATATTACATGTTGCATATCTCTTGCCATTGTACTCATTTGAAGTTCTCTGCTCCTACAGTGACTGAAACTGGCATGTCATTATTACAAGTTGCAATGACAGGGTTTAACAAGTGCTACATTTGCTACACATTAATACACCTATATTAAAGTGTCTTAAAACATATATGTAAAAAAAACCTCCCATTTATCCAGCTGTGTTCTACTCATGTAGACAAAGTAAACGGGGCTCTACTGTGCTTTTTAATTTAGTATAGTTTGAGATAAACTAGTCTTGCCTAGGTTTATATGGGTACAATTTTTATTTAGAAAATTAAATATAAAATATTACTAACACATTTTTTTCTAAGTAGATGTTAAAAAAATGCATTCCCCAGTTTTTAATCATGATTCTGTAACATAAATCTTACCCAAACAGGTTGAAAAAAACACGTCTATCAAGTTCAATTATTATATATACATGCAAAAGGCAGTTATTTTGTTATATTTTGTTTGTACTGGAATCAGTAATTTGAGTAAGCTCTAAAACATCTGCAAGGAAAGGAAGTTCCCTTCTATAAGATATATTGGATCTAACTGTCAATGACTATCTGACACCCAACTGCTGCAAAAAGACAGAGTGACAATGCAGAATATTTATTTGATTGCATTTAAAAAATTTGATGAAACATATTAAATTTCCATGTTTGTGATAGTTCCTCTATAAGATGGAGGCACTTGTTTCTGCTGGAAGGACTAACTGGTAAATAAAGCATTACAGCATACTTTGGTCTCCTTATATATTTACACATAGTTATTATGCTCCCCCTTAAGCACTGCTTCCAGGGTCGCCATCAGAAATCGCAGGGCCCCATACGACAAAATTTCCTGGGCCCCCTGGGCTGCACCCACCGCAAGCCCCACCTACAGGTCCACCCTCCGACCCCACAGGTCCGCCCACCACACAGTTAAAAAAACAAAAAAAATTTTGGTGGCTAGGGTTCCCACATGAGAATAGAAAAATTGGTGGCCAGGGCCCCCCCCCACATTATGAGAAAATTGGTGGCCAGGGCCCCTTAAACGTTGATGCCTTCCCGAAGTCAGCAGCTCTCAGAAAAATGGGGGGGCCCGGCTAACCAAGTAAGTGTGGCATGGCAGGGCCCCCCTTACCCTCGGGCCCCCTACAACTCTCCCCCCTGTCCCCCCCTGATGGCTGCCCTGACTGCTTCTCCAGGGTAAGCAACCCCAATTTGGCCTTTCTTTCTTTATAACTGAGACGTTTTATACCCTTTATCAGCCGAGTGGCCCATCTTTGAATTCTCTCTAATTCAATAATGTCCATTTGAGCATTGGAGACCAAAAATTGCACAACATATTCTAGATGAAGTATTACCAGCACTCTGTAAAGTGACTCTCTCCTCCCGCAAATATATAACCCTTTGAATACATTGTTTGCCCTTGCAGTTCCTGAGTGGCATTGCTTTGCTACAGTTGCAAACCAAGCTCACATACATACATGACCTCTCCTTGTTACTTTATAAGGGGAATGGCAACTCTCACACTTATCCTGATACAATCTAAAATGTATTTCATCTGCCACTTAGCAGCCAAGATTGCCAGTTTGTCAAGATCCTACTGCAAGGATGTTACATCCTCCACGGAATTAATTGGGCTGCATAGTTTTGTGTAATCTGACAAACAGTGATGTGGAAATGGTGGAGCTCACCCAACACACTCTGTCTCCTCTTTCATCACAACTCTCTGTATAGTTTTGTGTAATTTGCAAACACTGATAAATGAATCACAATGCCCTCGACAACCATCCCAATCCTGTAACCAGTTTCCTATCTGTATACAGACAGAGATGGGTAAATCTTAATTTAGAATATTTAATTTAGGAGTTGTTTGTGGGGCAGTGTATCAAAGGCTTTGGCAAAATTTAAATAGATCACACTACCCCAGTCCTCACTATCCAACTTCTTACTATCCTCATCATAAAAAGCAATCAAATTTGTTTAACATGACCTATCCTTCATAAAGCCATGCTGATTACTTATTATTAGTGATGTGCGGGTCGGGCTTTCCCTGGACTGAGTTTCATGAACATTACTTAAAACTGCAGGGTACATATTGCTATTTAAAAGTCTCTACTGTGAATATATAATACTGTGTTTCTAAAAATTTAATGGGCTCCTGGGTAAATGGGAATACAAACACAGATGAGGCAGTATAGTAATAAAAAATACTTAACTACAGTGAAAAACGTAAATTGGGGTTTTTTTACTGTATGTTAGAATGGAAATGTGCACATGTTGAAGAATCAGAGTAAAAGTTGACCTTCTCTGTGGCCTGTGGTAACAACATGTAGAGATCCACCCTCCACTAATTGTACTGCCTGCATTTCCAGAACAGTCAGGGCCTACTGTGTGCTGGAAATGATGTTGTAAAGCAGAACAAGTAGCAGTAATTGTACATTTTCCACTAAATTATTTTGTTTTTTCAAAATAAAAGCAAGTTGTTCTGAGAGAGTAAATATTTCAGGGTCAATGTGTGGGTGTGTTTTAAATAAATTAATTAAGGGCCTCTTGGTACCTTACTAAATGGGAGAATAGATACAGCTGGGGTAGAATGTGTATGCATAGATTATACAGTCCCATGGGTGTTAGTCACTAGCTCTGTTGCGCAACAATGCTTTATTACTATTCTAAAACTTGGTAGCTGACAGCACTGTCTGTTTGCCTGACTGGCAGCTCACTGAGGTGAAGAAACGTATGCAGCATTGGGAGGTTTTTTTATGCTGTGTTTTTCTTTGCCATATTCCCTCAGTTTACACCCCTAAAAGGAAAATGATACGTGATTTGCAAATATGGGCAATAGAATCACTTTATAAAACCAAAAAGCAAATTATATGTGAGAAGTCAGACACCCTTTTCGCTGGTCATCTATCTAAGCAGTTAGAACTAAAGTGTTTGGCCATATTGTTTGAAGACGTACATTTAGACTGAACATGGACATCTTTAAAGATATATTAAAATGCTTGGATTTTTTTTAAAAGCAACTGATTTATTGACCAAGGTAGCGTTAAATTGATCAAATGTTAGTTACTATACAATGACAATGTCATAACATCCTTTTTAAATTTCATATAAGTCTTCTATTAATTAAATTCAAATACTCATCCATTTGCTGTATTTCCAGCTTTGCAGAGCTTTGCCATTCTAGCTGTCAGTTTTTGAAAATATTCAGGGGAAATTTCAGCCTACACCTTCCGTACCTCTTCCCAGAGGGATGACTTCCTTACAAAGGATTTTTGTCCTTATTGATAAGCTTATTTAAAAAAAATTAAGGTAGAGAACAGTAGCAGATTGAGAAATTGTGAGAGAATGATATACAGTATATTAAATAATGTGGGGTACGACACAATATGCTGGGGTTGTGCTGTTTTATGACACACAATACACAAGCAAAGTGCTGTGTTTGCAGAAGTTGAATTGGCAGTCATATGAACAGTTTTTATTTTATCATAACTAAATGCCCCATACTTTAGTAAATCTATGCATACTGGGCATCAAACTGTTCATGAGATGGAAATACCAAAATGAAAAATGGCTTTGCTTTAAAGTGACTGAAACCAAAACTTGTTGGTGGGTGTGGCTTATTATAACTGTGGGAAGGAGCATTCCTCCTTTTTTTATCCCAATTAAAATACTAAAGCTGGCTATATGCTATAATGTGACTGTTTAGGCTTATTTCCTTAACCACTGCTCACTGATGGGGTCCCTTAGGAAACTTTCTATTAGATTATTTTTTGGTTTCTTTGGTTTGGTTTGGATTGTCCAGACAGGCATGGTCCTGCAAATGCCTCTTCTCTGCATGTCTGGGTAGTTATTGCTGTCTCCCTTGAGAATGGTTAAATGAATTTACAGTATTATGCAATAATCCTGTGTTAGGCTAGTATCACACTAAACTAGTACCTAGTGGTCATGACTTTCTGGCCAAAGTAGCTCTAATTGCCCATATTACAACATATATGGAAAGAAAGGTTATAAATCAGTGTCTAGAATTGCACTTGCTTGAAGATTCTGTGAAAATTCTTGGATGGTTTATCATGACTTTTATCACTGTCTTTCAGCAATGTGGAAGTAATGGATCTTCTTGTTGGTCCAATTCTAATGCAGGATGTTGCAGGCAATAGAACAAGGTATACTTATACTTGAGTGTAGAGCAGAGGAAAATGAATTCTCCCCAGGTCTTTAAAAGGCATATTTTCAGCATTATATACACAGTCTCCATATTAAAAGTTACATTTATACACTATTTTTTTTATAAACCAATCTAGTTATCCATTGCTCTGAATATAAGGTTTCAGTATCCATCTTCAACTGACCATGACTTGTAATAGGAGATCTCTTTTTTCTTCAACCTATTTCCTCTGTAAGGGCCCATGACTCTTTAACAAATATTTCATCCTCTAAAGATATATGGTGATATTTATTTCATCTCAGCCACAAGAAGGTCAGCGTGGGTAGAAATGTTAGGGTGGGGGAATTTCTGGTGTAACTAACCTAATGGTGGGATGAACTTTAAGATCACATTCTGTTACTATTCTAGGATATTGTCACGGCCGGCACCCGATACCAGAACAAATGCCAAGCACCCTGGTCTCGGCTTCACCAGTAGTGTGACTACCGTTGGGCTTCGGGAGGAGCCCTCAGCTTACTTGGGTGCCACCTGGACTTAACGAGGGGTGCAAGGTGAGATGTTCTAGCTGGCGAAGGGGCACGGCTGTTAGCAAAGTCTTTTTGGGCCGAAGTTCACGGTACAAAGGATTAGGCGGAAGGATGGTCAAACATGCAGGGTCGAGGCAGGCGGATATCAGAATTGTCAGGCAGGCAAGGGTCAAACCGGGTTGTCAATCAAGGGGTTAAGCAGGAAGAGTTGTCGTAGGCAGGCAAGGGTCAGGGTCAGGATACAGAGTTCAGAATAGTCAGGATACAGGCAGAGTCAAACACGGATAATCAGAATACAGAATAACAGGAACAGATGCACTAGGCTCAGAAACCACTAGAAACAAAGTTCTATCACGGGCACTGGCTGGGAGACAGAATGGGCCTTATAAATGTTCAAATTTCGCTCCAAACTGGCGTCAAAATGCGCCAGCGTGCCTGCACCTTTAAGAGGTGCGCCGCGCGCGCCCTAGAATCAAGATGGCGCCAGCGCCGGCTCATGGTCCATGCGGTGGGCGTCCCCGCCGATGGTGAGGTGGGCGACCCCGCTGCATAGGTAAGTTCCTTACATTACCCCCCTCTCCAGGGGGGGCCACTGGACCCCCAGGCTTCCCAGGAAACTTTTGGTGAAATTGCTTCCTAAGATGGTCAGCTCTGATGTCATCAACTGAGACCCAGGAGTTCTCTCCAGGGCCAAAGCCCTTCCATCTGGTAAGATATTGTACTTTACCACGCACAAGGCGGGAATCAAGGAACTCCTGGATCTCAAATTCAGGCTGACCTTCAACTAGCACAGGAGGAGGAACAGAAACAAAATGAACATGGTTAGCAGGTTTTAACAAGGAAACATGAAAAGAGTCCGAAATCTTAAAATTAGCAGGTAACTTAAGACGAACACAAGAAGGGTTGATAATTTCAGAAATAGGGTATGGACCAATGAACCTAGGCCCCAGTTTGAGAGAGGGAACCTTTAGTTTAATATTTTTGGTAGAAAGCCACACTGAGTCTCCCACTCAGTGGTGCCTCTCTACATGATCTGTCAGCAGCTTTTTTCTGAGCAGAGGCAGCTGCGGACAGAGAGTCATGAACCTGCGACCAAACCCTAGAAAAACGTTCAACACAAGAATTAGCAGAGGGAACCAGGGAGCCAGTAACGGAAAATGAGAATGCCTTGGGGTGCAACCCATTTACCACGAAGAAAGGGGACTCTCCCGAGGAGGAATGGGTAGCATTATTGTATGCAAATTCAGCCCAGGGTAACAGTTCAGCCCATGTGGATTGGTTGTCTGACACATAACACCTGAGGTATTGCTCAAGGAACTGGTTTACCCTTTCAGTTTGACCATTGGTTTGGGGGTGATAGGCAGAGGAAAATGATAATTCAACCCCAACCAAAGAACAGAAAGCACGCCAAAACTTAGAGACAAACTGAACCCCCTATCAGAAACAATATTTTCCGGAAAACCATGAAACTTAAAGATGTGAGTAACAAACAGATCAGCCAAGGATTTAGCAGAAGGTAGGTGTGGAAGGGGTACAAAATGGCTCATCTTGCTAAACCTATCCACCACCACCCAGATCACAGTTTTTCCCTGTGAAGGAGGCAAATCAACAATAAAGTCCATTGAAAGATGGGTCCAAGGTCTTTCTGGAATTGGTAAGGAAATCAGAAAACCCTGGGAAGACTTCCGAGAGGATTTTGACCTTTGGCAGATTGGACATGAGTTAACAAAGGCCTTAGCATCCTGTTTGAATGATGGCCACCAATTATGACGGGATAACAGGGATACCGTTTTAGCAATACCTGGATGTCCTGCCATTTTAGAATCATGAACCTCCCTTAATACTTGCTCCCTTAACTCCTGTGGTACAAACCATCTCCCCGAAGGGGTATCTGTAGGAGCAGATGTTTGAAGAGGGAGCAACAAAGAAGAAAGGTCAGATTCAAGGGTTGCTATGATCATTTCTCTGGGAATAATGGGAGTACACTCACTAGAGTCAGAAGAAATGGATTCAAAACTCCTAGAGAGTGCATCCGCCTTGGTGTTTTTAGTCCCAGGCCTGAAAGTCAAAGAAAAATTAAACCTTGTGAAAAATAGAGCCCACCTAGCCTGCCTCGGATTAAGGCATTTAGCAGACTCTATATATAGAAGATTTTTGTTGGTCAGTATAGACCGTCACCAGATGTTTAGCACCCTCCAGAAGATGCCGCCATTCCTCAAAGGCCCACTTAACTGCCAACAACTCCCTGATACCTATATCTTAATTCACCTCAGCAGGTGAGAATTTCCTGGAGAAAAAGGGATGCGCAGGGATGTAATTTGTTGGTAGTCTGGTGCCTTTGAGAAAGGACTGCCCCAGCTCCTACCTCAGAGGCATCAATCTCAACAACAAAAGGTAGTGCAGTATCGGGGTGTCTGAGAATGGGGGCTGAACTGAATTCCTTTTTGAGGAATTCAAATGCTTGAACGGCCTCAGGGGGCCACATGATGGGGTCAGCACCCTTTTGAGTCACATTAGTGATGGGTGCCACAATGAGGGAAAATTTTTTGATAAACTGCCGATAATAATTAGCAAAACCAAGAAATCTTTGGGTTGCACGTAACGAAAGGGGTTGGGTCCAATCCAGGACTGCTCTCACCTTGCCTGGATCCATTTCTAAACCCTTGCTGGAAATGTTAAACCCCAAAAACTGAACAGAAGAAACCCCAAAAGTACATTTCTCTAGTTTCGCATAAAGATTATTCCCCCTTAGCCTTTGTAAGACTTCACAAACATGATTTTGATGTTCCTTCATGTTGGAGGAAAAAATAAGAATATTGTCTAGGTAGACTACTATGAAGATCCCCAGCAGGTCCCTGAAGATGTCATTGACAAACTCCTGGAACACTGCGGGGCGTTACAAAGACCAAAAGGCATAACAAGATACTCGTAGTGGCCATCCCTGGTGTTAAATGCAGTCTTCCACTCATCCCCTTCCCTGATTCGAATCAAGTTATAAGCCCCCCTAAGATCAAGCTTGGTAAAAACTTTTGCATTTTTAACTTGATCGAAAAGTTCAGAAATTAGAGGGAGAGGATAGCGATTTTTTATGGTAATCTTATTGAGCCCCCTATAATCAATACAGGGATGAAGACCACCATCCGCAGGGGAACTAGCCCGCCCCCGCAGGGGAACTAGAAGGTCTGATGAAACCCCTTTCTAGGTTCTCCTTTATATACTCTTTCATTGCCTGGGCTTTGGGCAATGAAAGAGGATAGGTTCTACCACGAGGAGGAATTGACCCAGGGACCAGATCTATTGGGCAGTCATACTGCCAGTGTGGTGGTAAGGTTTCTGCTGCCTTTTTAGAGAAGACATCAGCGAATTCTGCATATAAAGCAGGTAACCCTTCAAGTGATGTAGTTGCAACTACAGAGGGAAAACATACCCCACCACATATAGTACATGGAAAGAGTTACCGTCTCCTTAGAGATTACACCTGACCCTAAGGGTCTTCTGTCCACTGCCATTATTCTCATGGGGGCACTTAGAGGAACTACAGGGATACAGAATTTAGCTGCAAAAGCAGTATCCAGAAAATTACCCTCCGCCCCTGAGTCCACGAATGCGGACAGTTTAACAGAGCCCGTAGGCCAAGTTAGTTTAACTGGTAACAAAACTTTAGAGGCGATTGGGGAGAGGAAACTCCTGCACCCAAATGGAGCTCCCCTTCTCCATTTAGGCTTCGGAGTTTCCCAGCCTCTTAGAACATTGGTTCAGAAAATGTCCCTTCTCACCACAGTACATATAGAGACCCAGGGAACGCCTGCGTGCCTTTTCCTCAGGAGTTAGGTGGGATATGCCTAATTGCATAGGCTCCTCCTGAGGTAGAGGCACAAAGGGGTTAGGAGATTTTACATTGGTCACCACATTGGATCTTATATTAGTAACCCCAGAGAAGTTTGTACTCCTCTCACCCCTTCTCTCCCTTTGCCTTCTATCTACTTGGATGGCGAGGGACAGGAGACCATCCAGGTTAGAAGGTAGGGGGTAATTAACCAGACTATCCTTTACAGAATCGGATAACCCCAACCGGAATTGACTCCTTAGAGCCAAATCATTCCACCCAGTTTCCACTGCCCACCGGCGGAATTCGGTGCAGTACACCTCCGCATCCCTTTTCCCTTGGCGCAACTTACGAATCGCGGTATCGGCAGATGATGCCGATTCGGGTAATCGTAAAGAATGGCCATGCTGTTAAAGAAGGTGTCTAGGGAATAACGAGCAGGGTCTGAAGAAGGCAGCCTGAGGGCCCAAATTTGGGGGTCACCCAAAAGCAGGGTCATTATGAACCTTACTTTCTCCTCATCAGATTGAAAAGAATGAGGAAAGAAACTAAGGTACAGCTTACAAGCCTCTTTGAAAACAAAAAATTTAGTGCAATCCCCACTGAACCTTTCGGGGAACACAATCTTGGGTTCATGAGGTTTAGATGAGTTACCACAACTAGCAGAAGAACCCACAGGAGGTGTAGGAACAGGATTAGGCGGCTGCTGCGAAGGCCAGATTGTGGAACCCTTGAAGCAAATAATTCTGTTTTTGCTCTTGCTCCTCCATACGTTGCAGCAAGGTAGTGAGCAACATCTCAGTGGAAGTTTGAGGTGTAGCAGAGGCAGCAGCAGCTTCATGACCATCATCCTCCATGGCCCGTGATAATGTCACGGTCGGCACCCGATACCAGAACAAATGCCAAGCACCCTGGTCTTGGCTCGGCTTCACCAGTAGTGTGACCACAGTTGGGCTTCGGGAGGAGCCCTCAGATTACTTGGGTGCCACCTGGACTTAACGAGGGGTGCAAGGCGAGATGTTCTAGCTGGCGAAGGGGCACGGCTGTTAGCAAAGTCTTTTTGGGCCGAAGGTCATGGTACAAAGGATTAGGCGGAAGGATGGTCAAACAGGCAGGGTCGAGGCAGGCGGATATCAGAATCGTCAGGCAGGCAAGGGTCAAACCGGGTTGTCAATCAAGGGGTTAAGCAGGAAGAGTTGTCGTAGGCAGGCAAGGGTCAGGATACAGAGTTCAGAATAGTCAGGATACAGGCAGGGTCAAACACGGATAATCAGAATACAGAATAACAGGAACAGATGCACTAGGCTCAGAAACCACTAGAAACAAAGTTCTATCACAGCACTGGCTGGGAGACAGAATGGGCCTTATATATGTTCAAATTTCGCGCCAAACTGGCGTCAAAAACGTGCTGGCGCAAATGCGCCATTGTGCCTGCGCCTTTAAGAGGCGCGCCGCGCGCGCCTGAGAATCAAGATGGCGCCAGCGCCGGCTCATGGACCATGCGACGGGCGTTCCCGCCGATGGTGAGGTGGGCGACCCTGCCGCATAGGTAAGTTCCTTACAGATATGTACTGTAAAAAGACATAATCGTTTTTGTTAAGATGAAGCTTTTCCACTGTGCTTTATTCACTTATGTCAACAGTGGAGACAGTGGGTAAAAATACAGAATAATGCCTGCATCAGTGGGTAATGCTGGCCCTTTGGGTAAGCTGTGCAGTTTGGACACTTGAGGATGTTCTAATCAGTCATTACAAAAGTTTTGACCCATCTTTCCTGCTGGGCTGATTACCCCATAGGGAATTAATGGGCACCCATGTTTTCATTGCACCAGAGTTTGACACTAAAAAATGCTGTTTGTTAGTTCCTATGCATGGCCTATTTGTCATCCAACCCAATAACACTACTTCATACTTTTCAGCTCTTTTGATTTTCAGAAAGTAGGGTTCTGTTATGTTAGACATCCAGTCACTCCAGCCTTTATACATTACATTTTTGGCTAACAAGCTATATTAAAAATATTTTTATTTTGCACATACTATTTATTTACCCAAGGTCCCCATAGGCTTCCTAACAATTTTCTGATCAAAGGAAAATCCTTCAATCGATGGATTAAAATCCTTCGAATTGTTCGATTCGAAGGATTTAATCGTTCGATCGAACGATTTTTCCTTCGAACGTACGATCGTTAATTAACCCTTGATATTCGACCATAACCCTCGATATTCGACCATTAGTAAATTTGCCCCATAATGACTATGAAGATTTTCATTCATCCAGGTCATGGTATATCTAGTGACCATAATGTTTTATTCTTGAACCAACAAGTATATATTTACATATATAATATTATATAATTTCATTATTTATTTTTTGTAATATTGGTGTGTAGGCAGCGATCTCAGGTCATTTTGCCTCGTCATGTGCTTTTTCCAACACTTCAGGATGAAACTGCTTTCAGGCTGGCTATTGTTCTCCTACTCAATGTAATTGGAGGAATCGCAGTGAGACTTGGATTTTTACCATGGAGTGCTGGTCTCATGTGTAACAGGGAGCTGTAATATACTGTCAGGGAGCCGCTATCTGGTTACTTTCCAATTGTTCTATTGTTAGGCTGCTGGGGGTGGGTGGGAGGGGGTCAATATCACTCCAACTTGCAGTGCAGTAAAGAGTGACTGAAGTTTATCAGAGCACAAGTCACATGACTGGGGGCACCTGGGAAACTGACAATATGTCTAGCCCCATGTCAGAATTCAAAATTAAATATAAAAAAATCTGTTTGCTCTTTGGAGAAACGGATTTCAGTGCAGAATTCTGCTGGTGCAGCACTATTAACTGATGCGTTTCTCAAGACAGTATCCCTTTAAGTCTTTTTAAATGCATATAATAAAGCTATGCCTAATGTTGCCTTTCTGCAGCTGAAGAGAAAAAAAAGTTTAACAGCAGCAACATGACCATATGGAGGATATTGGTTCTTAGTGACAGGCAACACACAGAGACGCTTGTCCCCTGTGTAGCACATGGCTTTCTGCCCTATGTGAATTAGGAAAGCAATCACATAGGAATAAAAAGCCATATACCTCAGCAGGGGGAACACCCTTATTACGAGTGATGAACAATCAAGGCCACACAAGTAGGGTTTCCACCTGGCTGGTATTTTACTGGCCTGGCCGGTAAAAATGATGGTTGATCCTAATGTTATTAATAGGGAAAAAAGATAAATATATAGGAAGGCCGAAGGCCGATATTTTTTTCCAGAAAAGATGGCAACCCTACACAAAAGTGATGGAAGCAAATATAGGTGCCTATGCAAATATATATGGAAGAATAACTGTTCTTAAACCCTCAGATACTGGTACTTCATTTAAAAGTATATAGAAACGTGGATGAACGGAGGGCACACCATACAATCAGATATTTGGGAAAAATATGCGCTGGAGGTGCAAAAAACCAAGGTCACCACTACAGAGGGCGACCATACAATCAATATGTCATACAATAGGTTATGCACTCTCAAAAAAAATTTTCAAATATAGACTCAGGTGGTATCAAAAAAATCTTTTAATGTTTAAAACAATTTGGCAATATACAATTGTATTAACAAAAGTTAAGTTTATGCAGCAATGATATACAAAGTAATAGTATACATCCCACCCAAAGGTTTGTACAAAGCAAATAAAAAAGGAGAAGCAACAAGAAGTGGATATACTTGCTACAAATGAGAATAGCCCCAATGTTTCGGCACAAATGCCTTTGAGAATTCCCTTGACAAAAGCATTTGTGCCGAAACGTTGGCACAAATTAAAAAAATTTTTTGAGAGTGCATAACCTCTTGTATGGTAACTTCATTTAAAAGTATCTGGTTCCAGAAATAACAGATATAAAAATGTGTATGTGTCCATAAAAAACAGAGTCTTACATCTTTACCATATGATTAATAAGTCAAATATAAGGAATCTTTTCCCACGACCTGTGTCAATACTTAAACTGGCCAGACAAGGTCTGACACTAGGTCGTTATTTATCCCCAGATTGATCTGGCAGCTTATTTGCCCAAGATGATGGCCTGACCAATAATATCTGGCCAGGCAACAGCCATATATCTATTGGGCAGATTGAAAAATCTTACAAACTAAAGCAGTCCTCTCCTCATTGGTCTGCATAGGGCCCTTTTGTGATCAATTTGTAGGCCTTGGATCCAAAGACCATAGCGGCTAGATTTGAGAACTCTGCCATCTCAATATAGTCAGAATGTTTTGTAATAATGATATTTAGACTCCAAAGCTTTAAACATGATGGAAGTGCTGCTTTGAGAGGATGGAGAAGAGTAATTATACTTCCCTGTATAAGGACAATAGTTACTGTAGCACTACTCAACAAGCACACTCCTCTTGCACCAACATACCATAAAAGAACCATCAACAATGTTTTTCAACAACCTTATGGGGGTTATTTATTAAGTCCAAATTTTTCTGGTTGTTTTTTCGGGAGGAAAAAAACTTAAAAATTTTCATGATTTATTAAACCCTGAAAAAGTCAGATACTCCATCTCAAAACTGCCATGGTCATGTAGAAGTCAATGGCAGTTTACATTTGGAAGATATCATAATCTGCGCTGGGTTTCGTACAATAATCAGATGAATTTGTGGTTTTTGGGATTTTTTTACGATTTTATTGTGTCTTTTCCCACACCAGACCAGATTTCTTTGACTAAATTTATTGATAAATACTGTCAAAATGTGCACAGTAGATTGGTCAAAAGTGGTTTTAAGAAAATTGTGAGAAATTTTTGGATGTTAGTAAATAACCACATATGTGTGTCATTTTAAGCTATTGAGAGTACAGCCATCCCTGTACTCATTGTTATTCTGTAAACCTTATTTGTTTGATGTCAATATTACATTGTTATATTATTGCATAAATATCTACATATCTTCCTAATATGCTTCATTCGTGTACACCTACTTCTCAGGTCTTTATGAAATTAGGAAACTGGTCACATATTATCCTTCATGAGCTACAGTGCATCATTTTAGTACAGAATACACAGATCTATAATAGAATTCAGTTAAAAGATACTGAGCTAATGGCAATTATTTATGTATGCATACCTGGAAGTATATTTCTGACTCCTAATAGTTATAATAAAAGAATATTATATAAATCTGTTCATTTGTATACACTGATAGTTTGGCATCTAGGAAAGCAGAGACGAGTGACTGACTTGCATATATATTGTCAATAGACTCATATTTTGCTCACATAAAGTAACATATATATATGCAAAGACACACAGCTTATCTCTCTTGGGAGACAGAATAACAAACCAACCAAAAACAGCTGCTGTTCTTGGAATGCAACTTCTCCCCTGGTGGCTTGCCAAGGACCTCCCCACCTCTGCCCAAGGACCCCCCCATCTCTGCTCATAGACCTCCCACCTCTGCGACCAAGACTCTTTACCTACTGGTTAAAACATGACCTTTACCTGGATGAATTCTGCAGTTTTCCAACACCTGTCTCTCCTTGCAAAGAGAAATGTTCTAATTTCTCCTTCTCTCTGCATTAGTGCCTCACACTTTAGTATTTCTGTCATTCCCCTTTTTATGTATGTTCTCTCTTCTGTCTCTTTCCATATGCTCTTTCTCCTCTTGTCTTTCTCTGTTTGTGTGATCCCTCCTCTCCTTTAGTGTTTCAGAATAAGACCTAGGCCTCCAGTGTACATTCAAGATGTATGAAGGAGGGGAAATGGGGGTTGAAGTGGGTAAGTGTGATGGGGAGAGCAGAGGAGTGAGGGGGGCAGAGCAGGGGAGGGAAGGAGGGAGTCAGGTATTCCTGAAGGAGACAGTTAACAAAGGTCCTATTCAGCTGCTTCTGGTCTATGAAACAGAACATGCAACAGGCTATTATGCCTGAGCCATTTATACACCTCCTAATCTGAGCCCGAAGTCAAGACTAATTTCTGCACCTGCTACCCCATCCTTTACTCACACTCACACTCTTTTCTGTATAATTAATATTACATTTTCTATTAAAGGGTTTAAATATTTCATTCATTATTTTTTGACAACTGGCATACAATGCAAGTAAAAAATATAAACAACAGAATGATATTTTGCTAATCTTTTAATGGGTGGCTTTGTGCCTAGATCTGCTGCTTTATTGAAAAGAAGTAATAAGATTGGTACTGAATTCAAGAAAGAAAAAAAAAACATGCCAAATGACAAAGGGATTCTTGGGAGCTGTCAGCAGCCATTCATCTAGAAAAGAATGGGAACTAGTAAGGAAAGAGGCACTCGGGAGCAATAGATAACGCACTCTATGCTACTGAAGGGATCAAGTTCCTTTTAGAACAAATATACCATTACCAAAAGGGGTGGTTCACCTTTAAATTAACTTTTAGTACGTTATAGAATGGCTAATTCTAAGAAAATTTTAATTTGGCCTTTATTTATTTTTTTATATCGTTTTTGAATAATTTGCTGACTCTTTCCAGCTTTCAAATAGGGTCCACTGACCCCATCTAAAAACATGCTCTGCATACTCCCCAACTGTCCTGTTTTTAGAGGGACAGTCCCTCTTTTAACAGTTAAACCTGCAGTCCATCATTTGTACTGGTAGTCCAGTTTTCTCTGCACTGAACAGCCAGAAAAAAAAAACGTAATTGGCTTTCGCAGAGAACCCAGAACAGCCACAACAGAAGATAAGATTGATTTGTATCAATTCAAATGTTTCTAGATAAGCAATCTAGATAAGTAAATAAGTAGTTGTAAAAATATAAGATAACCAGTCCCTTGGGAAAAGTTAGACTCACAGCTTAAAGGGCAATTCACCTTCATTATCAAAACTGTAATAACTGAAAAAAACTAGAAATATCTTTAAACTTTTATAACCTGCGAAATTTTGTAAAATTAACATGGTAATTAGGGGGTGTGGCCAAAAAAATTTCACCACGCTACGCGCTGCAATTTCTTTGTCCCTCTTTTAATTTCCAAACTGTTGGGAGGTATGGCTCTGTAAGGCTACAAACTTATTGTTATTGCTTCTTTGTAGTACTCATCATTCAATTCGGGTCCTTCTCTATTCATATTGCAGTCAATTATTCCAATCAACACATGATTACTAGGGTCATTTAGACCCTAGCAACCAAATTGTTAAAATTGGAAACTGGAGAGCTGCTGAATAAAAAGCTAAATAAATCAAAAAGCACAAATAATACAAAATGAAAACCAATTGCAAAGTGTTTCAGAATATAATCTCTCTACATTATATTTAAAGGTGAATGACCCCTTTAAAGTCGACCCATCACCCAAAAAAATATTCAAAATCCTATTATATCACATTAGTCAAGCAAAATGAACTTTAATAACACTGTAAAAATTATTTAAATCTTGTTTTCTATGCGAATTCATAATTATAGCAAACATGCAGGAGATATTTTGTGGACACTATTATTAAGGCAAGCTTTGTATCATCTCAGAATCTTGTTTGTGCACTAGAATGGGGGACCTGATGTCCATCCCCATGCCCTGGCTATACAATTAAATGGTGAAGAGAATCAGGGAATGTGTGGAGAAGAGTGACATCTAGGAAGTGCTGAATGCAAAGTGAAAGCAATTGTCTGCCCCGCCTCTATGCCTAAGGCATAGAGGAGGGGCAGCCAATATTTCATTGACAGCTGAGATTTTTAAATGAGCTGACAACAGCTATGAATGCTATAATAATAAATAGAAATTGGATTTCATGTTTAATTTGAAAAGGACTTTTATTATACAGCTTTTTGTGTCTGGGTGTCAGGTTCACTAAAATACATATTTGTGTTGCCTGCTGAAAAATGTTGGTTCTATTTTCATATAAATACCATACTGCTTGTCATACTTTCATTTAATTTAATTAGGCCGCCCTCTCTGACTCTTCTCTTCTTTGGAATTTCAAAACATGCACTTACAATGAGGCGACTGGGAGCAACATCAATAGGAATGGAGAGCATAATGTTGCTCTCGAGCCTCAGGTTGGGGATCACCGGTCTACTGTATGTCCATGTGTTAGGGAGATAATGGGAAAAATCTTCTCTACACTTGCATTGTGACTGATAGATTTCCCATAGACTGGAAAACACCACATGCTCTGTCATGATTTTTCTCAAAAGCAGTCACAATATTGTTTAATGCTGGTGGGGTCAATGGCATTTAATAAGTGTTTATTAATATTTTATGATGCAGATTGCACAAAGCATGTATACAAAATTACAGGGCCTATTTATGAAGCCTCAATATTTTCTAAATAATTTTTAGAGGGAACATTTTTAAGATTTATTATGCTTCAAAGTTGCTAAATATCTGAATCTTTACATTCATTACAATTTTACAAGTTTTGATGTCTTCGTTAAATGTAACCGCTACTGAAAGCAGTTTTGTCCCTTCCTATTCTCTGCACTATTTCTGACTCTTGAAGCAATATAGCAGAAGCCAGAAAATGTGAAGAAGCATACAAGACTTTGTGGGAATTAAAATGTTGGCTGGAGCACAGTTGGCCACTGCTACATCACTTTAATTTAATTTAAAGGAATACTGTCATGGGACACAAGATAACAGCTGCCTGATAGATCTAAGAACAGCACTCAGTAGTAAGATACAGGTCCCTCTGGGACAAGTTCAGTTACATTTAGTATGAGAAACAACAGCCTGCCAGAAAGCAGTTCCATCCTAAAGTGCTGGCTCCTTCTGAAAGCACATGACCAAGCTAAATGACCTGAGATGGCTGCCTACAAACCAATATTACAACTTAAAAAAATACACGCTAGTTCAGGAATGACATTTTATATGAGTGAATTATTTGTAGTGTAAACTGTGTAATTTTGAAATGAAAACTACATCATAAAAATCATGACAAAATCCCTTTAATGGAGTGAGAACCAACAGGATATAAAGGTATAGATAAATACTGATTCAGTTGCAATTGCATTTGCAAAGACCATTGTTTTGTATCCATTGTTTTGTATCCAAAACCTTAAAGGAACAGTTTAGTGTAAAAATAAAAACTGGGTAAATAGATAGGCTGTGCAAAATAAAAAATGTTTCTAATATAGTTAGTTAGCCAAAAATGTCATCTATAAAGACTGGAGTGAACAGATGTCTAACAGTTTAGTGTAAAAATAAAAACTGGGTAAATAGATAGGCTGTGCAAAATAAAAAATGTTTCTAATATAGTTAGTTAGCCAAAAATGTCATCTATAAAGACTGGAGTGAACAGATGTCTAACATAATAGCCTTAACCCAACTTCCTGCTTTTCAGCTCTTTAACTCTGAGTTAGTCAACGACTTGAAGGGGGCCACATGGGACATAACTGTTCAGTGAGTTTGCAAGTTGCAACTGATTCTTAGCATTCCGCTTAGATTCAAAAGCAAACCGTTATGACCAATGTGCCGCCCCCCTCAAGTCACTGATTGGTTACTGCCTGGTAACCAATAAGTGGAAACCAAGAAAGCTGGCTATTATGTTAGATATACAGTCATGCCAGCCTTTATAGATTACATTTTTGGCTAACTTACTACATTAGAAACATTTTTTATTTTGCACAGCCTATCCATTTACCCAGTTTTTATTTTTACACTGAAGAATTCCTCTAATTTAATGTATAATGTAGTTTAGAATTACATACTCTTTCATTATGCAAAAACAATTTCATAGAGATCCCCATTTATCTGATTCTGAGGGCAACACAATACACAATTTGAAAGAATAGGTACACAGTATTCAACTGCATTTCATTGATCCAGTTTGATGCATGAATTAAACTCGTACAAAAATTAGTTCAATCTGTGAATGAATGTATGAATGGATGTATGAGTCATGGGCTCACTGCTGGCGTTCCCTGTTTCTTTCTGTTCTTACAATTATCCCAAATCTGTTGATGTACAACATTATTTACATAACCTAAATTACACTAACTATGGTTGCTCATTTTTAAAATGTAAATAGTAGAAAAATTATTAATATATAATTGGTTGATGAGATAAGGGAAAAAGCAGATATTCTGAATTGTCTATCTACACAATTAAGTTTTTCTTTTTAATAGATCCAATTCTAATAATAAACAATAAACAACAATATTTGCAGAACCTAAATCACACTATGCTATGGTCGTTCATTTTTAAATATATAATAAATCAAATTCTAATAAGTTTAATAATAAACAATAAACAACATTTGCAGAAACTAAATGACACTTAGCTATAGTTGCTCATTTTTAAATTTGTAAATAGTATAAAAATGAAGCAGGAAGCGGTGGGTCCCTTATTATCAGAGGGATATAATTGGTTGGGAAAAAGCTGAGATTCTGAATTGTCTATCTACACAATGGAGGAGACAGCTGATCAAGTCTTTCTTTATAATAGATCCAATTCTAATAATATAAGATTTGTTACAAGAGACAAGAACATGTAAAGGTAAAGAGAAGTCTAGAGCTGGATGGTATTCATCAACAATAGCCAGCTTCTCCAAACAGGGGCGATCCTGGCCCCTCTGCTGCCCGAGGCAGCAGTAGATGCTGCCCGAGGCAGCAGTAGATGCTGCCCTCCTGTGTGCTACCTTTTTGCGTCCAGGGGGGTCCACAAGGGCGGCAGAGAGGGCCAGTACACTAGCGCTGAGAGCCTAACTGTGCTCTCTGCGCTAGAAGAGCCACATTTCTGAAAACCAGAAATTCTGCTCTTAAAGTACTAGGAGCAGCATTTTTGCTGCCCCTGGTACCTAGTGGGGTGCTGCCGCCTGAGGCAAAAGCCTCAACTCTGCCTCCAAAGAGTGTAAAGGGTCTCAAAAAGGTTTTAATAACCAGCTGTCCCTACAGTTGATGCATTCAGTTCTCTTGCAAGAGCCATGATCATTCCAGTAAAGTGTAGCACATGTTGGGGCTTTATAACATACTTATGGATGGTGCTAGTGCAAACTTGATTAATTTTATCAAGTTAAAGAAAATCCCAGTTTGACAACTTTTTTGTGGAGATTATCATCTTATTTGTAGTCTGTTTGTTCCTGTTAGTAAAGATCATTCTTTCCTATTAAACCATACTGCACTTTTATAACAGTTCATGCAGAAAAGCAAACCTAAATCAACAAGTTCCTATATAGTAGGTCCCAGGTATTCTGTGTTTTATAGCTCTAATTTGTCTTGGTAAACTGTGCCTGTGCTGGCCATATTTATAAATCTATTTGAACCAAATATTGCTCCAAAGATTCGTGGCAAAGCACCAATGCTGATCTCTCTACTACTCCAAAAATGAATTTCCACAAGTAAACTTATCTCCATGTGCACATATGCTTTAAACAATTTGTTATACAGAACACTTCCCAAAGATATAGGGGCCGATTCACTAATAAAAAAAACTTCGAATTTCGAAGTTTTTTTGGGCTACTTCGACCATCGAATGGGTACTTCGACCTTCGACTACGACCTTCGACTTCGAATCGAACGATTCGAAGTAAAAATCGTTCGACTATTCGACCATTCGATAGTCGAAGTACTGTCCCTTTAAAAAAAACTTCGACCCCCTACTTCGGCAGCTAAAAGCTACCGAAGTCAATGTTAGCCTATGGGGAAGGTCCCCATAGGCTTGCCTGTGATTTTTTGATCGAAGGATTTTCCTTCGATCGTTGGATTAAAATCCTTCGAATCGTTCCATTCGAAGGATTTAATCGTTCGATCGAACGAAAAATCCTTCGATCGTTCGATCGCAGGATTTGCGCTAAATCGTTCGACTTCGATATTCGAAGTCGTACGATTTTAGTTCACAGTCGAATATCGAGGGTTAATTAACCCTCGATATTCGACCCTTCGTGAATCGGCCCCATATTTTACAGCATATACACATTTTACCTAGACCACTTTGTTAATGGTATATATAAAGGTATAGTATAAAGTAGCTAAAGAATTCTTTAGAAGTATTTTTTGTCCCAGCTGTAATATGAAACACATTGCATATTTTTATAGGAACAGTAACACTAAAATCTGAAAGTAATTAAAATATAATGTAGTGTTGCTCTGCATTGGAAAAATTGGCATGTTTGCTTCAGAAAGACTAATAGTTTATATAACCAAACTGCTGTTTAGCCATGGGGCAGCCATTAAAGCTGAAAAAGGGAGAAAGGCACTGGTAACAGATAAACACATAACAGATAAATACCTTTGTATTGGACAGGGCTTATCTGTTCTGTGCTATCCTGTGCCTTTTCTCCTTTTTTCCAAGCTTGATTCACTGCCTCCATGGCTACACAGCAGCTTGTTAATATAAACTATAGTAGTCTTTCTAAAGCAAACACACTGTTTTTACCAGTGCATAATAACAGTATATCATATGTTAATTACTTTAAAACGCTTTCATTTTTTGGCATTACTGTTTCTTTAAGGATACTGTCAAGGCTCTTAAAGCTAGGCAATAAACAATGTGCTGGTCCAGAGGTTGCAGTTGCATTGTAGCCCTTCATGTTTCCCAAAGGATCAAAAGAAGAATGTGTAAATCAGCAAATCCACACTTTATGCTTAAGTCTGTAGGACTCATTTCTGTTTGAACACATTTACCCAACCTACAACCCTCTAGCTGTTGTTGAGCTGCAGTTCTCAGGGGATGCTGGTAGCTGCAATTAGACATCCCCAAACTAGAGGAAATGCGCTCCATCGTAATTCCATGAGGCACACAATACTAAACCCTCATGGGCAGACTCTGCTGCCAGGGATTAAAGAATTTATATACCATAACTTACTTTTATTTGGAATATCTTAAAATAGTATTGTGTGTTTGTTTGTTTGTTTGTTTCTTTCTTTCTTTCTTTAGTAGGACAAGTAAACACCACACATACAAAAATAATTGTATGTTCCAAAATGCAGAAAATGTATTTATTTGCATTGTGACTTTTTTTTATTGTTACAGGTATTTCAGCTATATTTTAATTTCATATCAAAATGCAACATGCTTTTTTTATTTTATGCAAATGTATTATTGCAGGTGTCCCTTTACTTACTTTTTCTAAACAACATAAATGTAAAAAATGTCTTCCCTAGGGCACCCATTGACTGATTTGACAAAGGTCTTTCTCAGTAGGGAAAACAAAATAAAATAAATCACAATCTATGATCAGGAGAAAATGGCAACACATGAAAGTGATTGTGTGTGTTAAAAACACAAGTGCTCAAATGGGCCACAAAAAGGTAGCTGCAATCTGCACTTTGCACCTTGGTGCAAGGTAAAAAGGACAGTGTTATGAAAGATTCAAGAGAGCCCAGTACTTATCATCATATGATCAACCCATAAAGATTTTCTAACTTAAAGGGATACTGTCATGGGGAAAAAAATTTTTTAAGTTATTTTATATTCAGTTTTGAAATTTGTCATGGGGCTAGACATATTGTCAATTTCTCAGCTGCCCCAAGTCATGTGACTTGTGCTCTGATAAACTTCAATCACTCTGTACTGCTGTACTGCAAGTTAGAGTAATATCCCCCTCCCTTTTCCCCCCAGCAGCCAAACAAAAGAACAATGGGAAGTTAATCAGATAACAGCTCCCTAACATAAGATAACAGCTGCCTGGTAGATCTAAGAACAGCACAAGTCACATGACTGGGGCAGCTGGGAAATTGACAAAATGTCTAGCCCCATGTCAGATTTCAAAATTGAATATAAAAAAATCTGTTTCCTCTTTTGAGAAATGGATTTCAGTGCAGAATTCTGCTGGAGTAGCACTATTAACTCATGTGTTTTGAAAAAAACATGTTTTCTGTTGACAGGATCCCTTTAAAGCAAATAATGTTATGTACTGAATCTGATTGAATCAGATTTGATTTAAAATGAATCACAATAATGTTCAATTGACTAGGAAAACTTCAAATTGCACTGAAAATTAATGAGTGGTTCAAGATATCAAATTTCTGGAGATTCGTACAATTTTGATTTTCTTCAATGCAATGTTGCTTTTTTTGACCAATGACAGACACGTATGAATTTTACCTGCATTTCCCTATAAATTGCAGCTAGGAAGATCTTCAGAGAGTGTAAACTAAAGGATTTTACACACAGGGATTTGTTTTGCATTTGATAGACATTTGAGATTCAGGTTTGAGTGCACCTAAACTCACAAGCTAATTGATTCCATCTTATTCTGCCTGTTTGTACACACCAGCAACCAAAAGCATAGAAGTGTCACTTAGCTTCCTTTTAAATGCAACATGCTGCATGTTTATGCTTTCAATACATGATTATAATACAGTTAAATAAAGAGGTGCATGTTGAATACACATGTAATATATATATATATATATATATATATATATATATATATATATGATGGAAGAACACATACAGTATATATCATATAAACAGTATATATATATATATATATATATATATATACTGTTTATATGATATATATGTGTTCTTCCATCATACTGCCATGAACTTGTTTTGTGAATATGTTGCTGGTATGTGTTTTCTTGGTGTTGTGATTTGTGTCGTGGGGGCAACTTTATAGTGTCAATTTATATATAAATCAGTCCATAAACTAACTGAGAGGGAGATCTTCATGAATATGTGTATTTTGCTATACTACAGTAAAGTACATAATAATAATACTTTGACACTTTAGAAGTTGGAGACCAGCAGTGGTTATTAAACCACTGGTAGTTTGAGTCACCTAGAGTACCAAAGGTTGCTTTGTTCATAATCTATGTACATTTGACTAAAGCACTTATGCTGGTACAGGAAACCTGTGGTGGATTTCTTCTGTTTTCCACAGTGGGGGAGCCCAGGACAAAATGCAGTCTATTCTTCCTTATCGGCCATATTGACATATAGGTGAAGCGTAACAGGATGTGTTCCACCTATGTTCTGCGCTTGCTGTACCTGTACAGCTGTCAATGATTAAGGTGCATAGAAATATTCACCCTAGTCCCACGTGCAACACTCCAATTTTGCTGCTTGAAAATTACATTTTTCCATGAATTCCTGTAGAGCTGCTACTTTTTTGGGTCCTTAAACAATACTAAATATTTATCAATACACATTGTATGAAGGAGGCCACAAAGCATCCACAGTACTGTGCTGCAAAACTTTTATTCCAAAATACATGACATGTTTCAAGTCAGCAAGGACCCTTTCTCAAGTGAGAAACACACTTGAGAAAGGGTCCTTGCTGACTCAAAAAATGTTGTGTATTTTGGAATAAAAGTTTTGCAGCACAGTACTGCGAATCCTTTGTGGCCTCCTTCATACAACGTGTATTGATGAATCTGTTGGTCTTTACGGTGTGACCCAATTAAGAAGGTGAGCCCACTTACTAAAAAAGGGAAGCACTGGGAAAATTGCATAGGATTATTACTAAATATTTGTTAACCTAGTCCTAATAACTGGGTTCCTACATTTATATTATTTATACCCACCTCATTGCTTCCTTGATCTCCCTTAACACCCAATTAAATACTTAAAGGAACAGCAACACCAAAAATTTACAGTGTTTTAAATTAATGAAAATATCATGTACTGTACTGGTGTCATGTACCTGCACTGGTAAAACTGGTGTTTGCTTCAGAAACACTACTATAGTTCATATAAACAAGCTGCTGTGTAGCAACGTAGGAAATTGAAAAAAAGGCTATATGGCACAGGTTACATAGTGGATGACAGATAACATTATGTTCGACAGAGCTTATCTGCTGTGTAACCTGAGCATTTTCTCCTTTGAATGGCTACTCTCATTGCTACACAGAAGCTTATTTATATAAACGAAAATTGTGTTTCTGAAGTAAACACAGCAGTTTTAGCAGTGCAGGGTAACATTGCATTTATATTTGTATAATTTTAAAACAGTTTAATTTATTTGATGTGACTGTTCCTTTCAATGGGCATCTTGGAGAGCAAAAAAGGGCAGAGTTCTCCAGTATGGTAATGCCTTTAATAAAATATGCAGAAAGCAAGAAATAACATTATACACATAACTAACAAGAGCAAAGTCTAATTAGGGGTGTGGTAACAGAAAAACACAGCAGATAGAATATAAGTACAGTGCCAGACAGTGGCTGAACTACCGGGGGAGCAGGCGGTGTGAGTGGGCCAGGGCCCGCACCCCCTCAGGGCCCCCCGGCAGTCCGTTCAACTCTGTAAAAGACCGGCAAATGCAGCCGTACGGAGGGGGCGGGGCCCGGCTGTGCATCACGCACCAGGGCCCGCCCCCCTCTAGGATCGCCACTGGTGTCAGATGGGTGATTTTGTTTGTGTGATTTGTACTTTTGAAGCGCCATGTTGAGAGGGTGAATCTTTTGGGGTAATTAAGAAAGTGATAGAAGGAGACTAGTAAATGTACAGAAGTAATACAATTCTAAAAACCATTAGGCAGTTAATGAGAAGGCCTGTAAATGAGTCACAGCATGATCCCTCTTTCATCTATAGGCCTTCTCACAAATTGCCCAATGTCTTTAGAATGTATTATTGCTGTGCTTTTGCTCTTCCATTGTATGTCCCCCCACCAAAATGATTTTAATTTGCGAGCAGTGCTAAACGCTCATAAAAATGCCATTTTAAATATGTTTACAATTTTTAATTACATTCTCCCTTATATGCTTCAGAGCAGGACTTATATATACATTATACAGTACATTACCACCCAGTGTTCTCTTTTAACCTTACATGTGCTCACACATATGAAGGCACCAGTATACACAACAAATCATGGGGAGCAGAGACAACTTGTATGCAATAATAATTTAATATGACTTCTGTGCACAAAGATTTTAAATAGTGCACACAAAAAATAGTTTTTGCCCATACAGCCTGCAAGAAATGGAAAGATTGTTACCAGTGAGGTTGTGGAATGCACTGCCGGGTGATGTTGTGATGGCTGATTCAGTTAATGCCTTTAAGAATGGCTTGGATGATTTTTTGGACAGACATAATATCCAAGGCTATTGTGATACTAAACTCTATAGTTAGTATAGGTATGGGTATAAAGAATTTTAATTAAAAGTAGGGAGGGGTGTGTGTATGGATGATGGGTTTTCATTTGGAGGGGTTGAACTTGATGGACTTTGTCTTTTTTCAACCCAATTTAACTATGTAACTATGTAACTATGTAACTATGTAACTATCTATACTATAGGTTATTTAAGGATATAAAAGATCAGGCAAACAGTTCCTATAATTTATATAACTTGTGACTTGAACTTTTCCTATGAATTCCATTTAGACATATTATTGGCTTGCAAAAATCCTAATGATTACTTTCTACATCATTTAATTTAAACTAGTTTTTCACCACCTCAAATATACCTATATATATATATACCTATAGTTTGTGCAATGCTATATCATAACCTCAGTCTTTGGAATATTATAATTAGAACAGATGAATATATCAGGATATAGAGCACAGAGTGTGTTTATCCATGAGAGGGTCTGTGTATTTTGTACCATTTAGAGCCCAAGGTGGCTTAATTTCTATAGTAATTCCACAACACAATACAATCCTTGCCCATTCTCAGGGCTAAGTACAATTAAAAAACAAAATAGAAGCTTTGATGTAAGCTTCTTCTCTTAAGCATATGTCTTTGCCAATTGCTAAAATAAACTACATTGGTTCAAAAAGCTTTCAGGCAATTATGTAATCCAAGTTATGCATACTGTCTGATATTCTTCTGTTTATGAACACTGAAAACACACACACACACCTGTATATGCAGTAGGGAAAGTATTCAGGCTGTCATTGCTAAGCCCAGTAAAATAAATCCCCCACTCCCTTTGTGCACCCCTGCTGCACCCCCTATCCCCCTCCCTGTGGCCCTCTGTCTCATTTTTCTCCTCCCAACCCCCCTCCTTCCAGCACATGGACTGAGTCAGCTTTAACCCTTTCAGTATAACAGCACCATGAATCTGACCCAGGTGTATAGAACACAAGAAGCTTACATACTCAGCAAATTTCTAAATTCATCAAAAACATGAACAAAAAGAGAAAGATGATCCAGTTTCTAGTGAAATCCTCATGGGTACAAGATACACAGAGTCCATACTTTTAGAATTGTTTAAAAATAGCAGATCTATCATTATTAGTAGGGACAGTTCAGTGAATCTGAATACATGATCCTTTGGGATGACCTAGTAGCAGCAGCATACAGCAAGAAAGAAATACCCCTTGGAGACACACAATTTTGCTTTTCTATATATTGGCTCCCCTCTTTCTAATACTGCACTATACTCTTTAGGCTTTTCCTATACTTTTTACTCTTCTCTTTATCAGACATACATTCTCCATTTTCTTGTCTCTCTTCTTGTCTTCTCTGGATCTCCCTCCATCCTCCTTCCTCTGTATCTCTGTTCATAAAAGGTAGGATGGTCAATGCATTTCACTCTAGCTGCTTCATCCTGCTTCTGCTACAGGCAACACACTGATAACTCAGTAGGGACTGCTCGTTTTCTTTAGAGTCAAATGTCTCTCGTTCACTCTTTCATGCTCTTGTTTTCTCCTTTTTTTTGTTTTTTATCTCCTAGTGTTTGGCTGTCTAAAAAATAATACTTACAGTGCTCTGCATATAGTAGGTGGTGCTCTCTCTCTCTGGCTGTGCCTCTCTTTGTCCCTCTCTTGCTTGCTGCAGAATATGTTGTGCACTCTTCAGCCTGATCCTAGAAGCGCTCTTACAAATAGAGATCCCCCTTGTTTTATAGGGAGGGGCTGTGAAGGACAGGCTATAATAGGTGGGAACCCTGAAACATCACAAAAAATATCATAATGAGATGCCCACAATTCATTTATTCAGTGGGAGAAAGAAGTATTTGTGATTTGTGAATGACCATATAAACTGCAAAGGGGTTAAAATGGCAGACAATAAAACTAGGTGTTCTCTTGAACAGGAAAATCTTATATAAGCAAGAACGAATGCAGTATACATGTCCCAAGAAGTAGTGCCTGGGGCAGATTAAAAAGTGCAAATATACAAATAATGGAATTTGGACACAAATAATAGGAATGTTATTTTTTGCACTGTGCACTGGTCAATAGTATAAACTTTTACCAGCTTAATTAATGCCCCTAATTTGCACTCTGTAAAGGAAAACATCTGGAAGGGAAACCAGAACAAAGCAATGCTTGATAACATCTAAGGGCTAACATGAACCAATAATAAAAATACATTTAGCATTCATATTTTTTTTTACATCACTTCCCCTTAACTCGATACGGGCAATATAAATACACTAATGTATTTACAATTGTTTTTCTTTTCAGTTTACTGGCAAAACACATAAGGCCAACTCTTTCAAAGTTATACTGTTACATGATGGCATGTTACCAGTATTGCACAGATGTTAGATAAATCATAGAAAAGGTTATAGTTTATACCATTTAATCTGTTCACCATTCCAGAAACTAATTTAAACACAAGAGATGTATTAGATACATGTAGTCTGCAATTCTAAGTATTTAGAATTGCAGACTTACTAATGTTTTGATTATAACACTACACATCATTTACAAAGTATTGGTATACTTATAAAAGTAAAATTACACAACCAAAACAGGAGAAACAATCTCACTCTTCTAGTGATGCACATACATACTCATATTCATTCCAGCAGACAAACTACTGCACTGGCAAACATACTGTTTCATTCAGCCAAATATGTGATGATGTATATCTTTACCAGGGCCTGCAGTCATACAGATATATGGTTTTTTTTATACTCATACATAGTACTTTATGTTTAGGTTATGCAAAATCATGCCATGTTTTTGACAAATGAATCAAAGTAAGGTGCATTCTGCCTAGAAAAATGAAAACTGGGAAAAATAGAGACAGACATAATCTGACAAACACACAATTGCACCCACACACACACACTTCCAGCAAACACAGAGATGCTGAGTTTCTGTACCTTTGCTTTCTGCAGATTCCCAGTACTATGTCACAGCTTCGGAATCCCTCAATGAGGGAAAACCCACACACATGCACAGAGAATGAGGATAAAGGAGGAGGAGTGAATAAAACAAGGTAAATAACCAATTGAAGGTTGGAGGTGGAATATACAGTGGGAGGGAAGAGAAAAGGCAGGTGGAGATGCAGGTGGAGAGCCTTCTTCACATGCTTATTGAGAAGGGTAGAGGAAGTAATAAGAGAAGGGGAGAAGACGAGTAAAGAGGGAGGGAGATGCATCTCTATGTCAGAGACTGTCCCAGTGAAGAAACTAGAAAGATTCCATTAACCTATTAGCTGCTGCGATGTTCTGAACAGACGATTTACAGTGTTAAGACACCTCACAAATATTTACTATAATAGTAAGTTACCCTCTTCTCAACCAGCCGAGCAGTGTAGTACATTTTACCGCAATAACACTGGAAGCTGAATACTGGCTATACCTACTGTATAATGATGAACACAGTGCAGAAGCAGCATGAATGTGAAGTATTTGTATGTCATACAAAATTAGATCAAGATGCATTTTTATTAGCTGGATTAAGGCTTGGGTTACCCTGTTCAGGCACTGTGTACTTTAAGATGTACTTAATTGTTCATGGAATGAGTAAAGTACAAATTGCTTTCCCCCTTTTCATAACATCAGGATGGTAAGCTGCATCACCCCAGCTATTGCCATTATGATCTGGATAATAACATGCATCATACTGGGCACAAAGAATGCTACATATCTGCTATATTTCTCTAACCAGCACAAGTCCAGACAAATCTGTATTATTTTGTCATGCACACTTACAGTTAGAACATGTCACTGAACCCCATTTGTAACTGGACAGTAAGGTACTATCCTATCTGTAGTGCTTAATACATACACAGGTCTGCAGGAAACTAAGGAGCCCCCAAACCATATTTTTAGTTTAAGACTAAGCAACTAATTTACTGACAAAACACAGAACAGAGCATCTGCCTCATGCATAAGCAAGAGCACTGAGCAGAACATCTAATTTGCCCAGTTCCAACTAGAAGACTCAGCAAATAATCTCCCTAATGCAGTCATAGGAAAAACATTGAACATAACATCTCAGTTTTCTATACTCGGCTAAAAGAACACTAAGAAAAACATTACCTCCCACAGCAAGAAAGCTGAGCAGAACGTAAAACCTCTTTAAGATCTTCTGACAACTAAACATTTCATACAGATTATATCTACTGCATTCAGTAACTGCACATTTTATTTGCTTACAGGCATACAGCAGAGGATGTTTCATTAGCCCATTCTTAGAATGGGCAAAAGACCCTAAACAGGGTATAAAATGTATTAGGAATAGGGAAGGAATGTTCAGTGCGTCGTTGGATCATAATGCAGAGTTGCACAATTGATGCCGGTTAAAAGTCCATATTTATTTGATATACTTTAAAAACATCAAGTTTTACAAGAAGTGGATGAACTGGGCAGGGGAGTGCATGGCTCTACACATTTCGTGACTGCATGGGTCACTTCATCAGAAGTCATGAAACGCGTAGAGCCATGCACTCCCCTGCCCAGTTCATCCACTTCTTCTAAAACTTGATGTTTTTAAAGTATATCAAATAAATATGGACTTTTAACCGGCATCAATTGTGCGACTCTGCATTATGATCCAGCAACGCTGATGCATTAAATGCGCCTTCCCTATTCCTGATGCTTCTTAGTCCACAGAGTGGAACTTGTTTGCTGGATCGCTCTTACCGTTACCCTCTCGCTGGATTTTGCATGCATGTGCGTTTATTATCCTTATGGTATAAAATGTATTAACTGCTTTTACATTCCACACAGAATTTCTTAAACTATTCACTTCTGAGTTTGAGTATACGATTTGTAATTCTGCATATGGGCACATGGCAAAATGTTTCCTCTAAATTTTCACCCTGGCCAGTATATTGAAACATTAAGACATTTATTATTATAAAAAGTTTATAGAGTTTTACTAAGTTTATTTTAAAACATTTTTGAGGGGCTGCATCTGATTCTTTGGCCTGAAGATAGGCAGCTCTACACAAGTTCGTGCTACTGGAGCCTATCCACTGTAAAGTTTGTATTGCATTTCTATATTTTTTTCACTACTTATTTATATATAATCAAAGCTGACAATCTTTTGAATATCCTGTAGAGCCTAGTATGCCATAGAAAGGGAAGGTGCTGCTCGCTGAAGTTGTAAATTCAGAATCTTCCTTTAATAATATTGCTCATCACTAGCCAGGGGGCATACACAAATGAAATCCAAGGAAGGTAATGCTAATGTAAGAAGCCAAGCTGTACCAAATCAAGAAAACATTAAATTACATTAAGCACCCTAGGCAAGCTCTAAATGTTTGATAAACTTTGAGGCAAGGACCGTCACAAATAGATGACTAAGAATTTTGGGCAGACTAATGTCATAAAGCAGCTCCCTCTGGCTTTGGTTGCAGTCCCAGTAGGCAATAAAGCATATAAATTCAACAAGCTGAAAGTTGTGGCATGGGATCTATTATCTAGTATTCTTTGCAATATGCTTTGCACCTGGGATATCAGTGGTCTCTCTTTAGACATAAAAAAAAGATATTTTGCTGTCAACATATATTTATTCTGGGTTACATAATGAAAAAGTTTTTTTTTTTTTTTACAAAGTAACAGAAAATCAAGGAAGATAGATAAGATGCCTGTGTTATTAAGTTGTACATTTGATATCAGGTCATGTGTTCTCCAACAAGATGGTCATCATTGATGGCAAGAAACCAAATCTACTTGAAAGAGAACATGCGGTAATTTGCAGAGTGAGTGACCCTTAAAAATGATGACAACTGCAAAAGCTCATATTACATGAAGAATTTACTTTATGTGATCAGGAAAAAAAAATATTGTCAGTGTGCAATACATCCCCTAAAGCAGTCTGTTTTGTTCTGTCTTGTGGGCTGCTGTCCAAACTGTTTAATAACCATTTATACACATTTTATTCTTAAGCAGGCTGAGAGAAACATAAGTAGACTCTGGCCTCAATGAAACAGTTACAGGAATTAGTAATTTTCATATTTTATGTATATATTAACGAGCAACTTATTTAGCACAATACATTATATTCCAATACATAGTAAGTAAGGTTGAAAAAAGACACATGTCCATCAAGTTCAACCTTTTTTTTTTTTTTTGTATTAACTACCTATCTGCCAGTTGATCCAGAGGAAGGCAAAAAACCCATCTGAAGCCTCTCCAATTTGCCTTAGAGGGGGAAAAATTCCTTCCTGACTCCAAAATGGCAATCGGACTAGTCCCTGGATCAACTTGGACTATGAGCTATTTCCCATAACTCTGTATTCCCTTACTTGCTAAAAAGCCATCCAACCCCTTCTTAAAGCTATCTAATGTATCAGCCTGTACAACTGATTCAGGGAGAGAATTCCACATCTTCACAGCTCTCACTGTAAAAAACCCCTTCCGAATATTTAGGCGGAACCTCTTTTCTTCTAATCGGAATGGGTGACCTCGTGTCAGCTGGAAAGACCTACTGGTAAATAAAGCATTAGAGAGATTATTATATGATCCCCTTATATATTTATACATAGTCATCATATCACCCCTTAAGCGGCTCTTCTCTAGCGCGAACATCCCCAATTTGGCCAGTCTTTCCTCATAGCTAAGATTTTCAATACCTTTTACCAGCTTAGTTGCCCTTCTCTGTACCCTCTCTAATACAATAATGTCCTGTTTGAGTGATGGAGACCAAAACTGTACGGCATATTCTAGATGGGGCCTTACAAGTGCTCTATACAGTGGAAGAATGACCCCCTCCTCCCTTGACTCTATGCCCCTTTTAATACAGCTCAAGACCTTATTTGCCCTTGATGCTGCTGACTGGCATTGCTTGCTACAGCCAAGTTTATCATCTACAAGGACTCCAAGGTCCTTTTCCATAATGGATTTGCCTAGTGCAGTCCCATTAAGGGTATAAGTGGCTTGGATATTTTTACATCCCAGGTGCATGACTTTACATTTATCAACATTGAATCTCATTTGCCACTTAGCTGCCCAGATTGCCAGTTTGTCAAGATCATGTTGCAAGGATGCCACATCCTGGATGGAATTAATTGGGCTGGATAATTTTGTGTCATCTGCAAACACTGATACATTACTTACAACACCCTCCCCTAAGTCATTAATGAACAAGTTAAATAAAAGTGGACCCAATACTGAGCCCTGGGGGACCCCACTAAGAACCTTACTCCAACTAGAGAATGTCCCATTAACAACTACCCTCTGTACCCGATCCTGTAGCCAGTTTCCTATCCATGTGCAAACGACTTCATTAAGCCCAACAGACCTTAGTTTAGAAAGCAGTCGTTTGTGGGGCACAGTATCAAACGCTTTGGCGAAATCCAAATAGATCACATCTACTGCCCCCCCACTATCCAGAATCTTACTTACCACATCATAAAATGCAATCAAATTCGTCTGACATGACCTATCCTTCATAAAGCCATGCTGATTGTTGCTCATAATGCCATTCATTTGGACAAATCAGATCTCAATGTCTTCTTTATTCATTTCACGTTCTTTTACTACACTGCAATGATGCCTAAATGCACTGCTCACAGCATGAGTTGCACCAAACTTTCAATTAAAGGAGAACTAAACCCTAAAAATGAGTATGGCTGAAAAGGCCATATTTTATATATGTACCAATAATTACTGAATTATTTCCTAATATATATATATATATATATATATATATATATATATATATATATATATATATATATGTAGAGACCCTGAGATTTGGGTGTATTATCTCAGGCATTCCTCTTTAGTATTTGGACACCTAAGGGGCCTTTAGTTAATTCAGGCAGCTATGTCCCTAGCTGGGTCCACACTAGTACCTGGAGTTTGTCCACTAGATGGCACTGTTGGTTAATATAAAAGGGGTTAGCACCATGAGGTCTGGGTCTGTCCTGGGACTTTGCCTCACGGAGAGGCACTACAGGTCCAGGTCTACCGAGAAAGTTAGTGAAGTGTAAGATAGTGATAGTAGTACTGTAATAGTCGCTCTAGGAGTGAAAGTCAGCTCAGGGTAGCTAGTGAGCAGATGTGGCTCCAACGAGGAGGTGTAGTGGGGTTAGGACCCCGTGGTATTTGAACCACTAGTGCAGGGACTACAGTGGGTGAGTTGAGGACCAGATAGGATACCAAGACCCAAGACCCCAGGCTGAATACAGTGGGTGAGGTGAGGATCAAGTCTGGTGCCAAGATACAAGACCTCAGGCTGAGAAACCCAAGCCTTAGTGCTTCACCAGAGGGATAGTGCCTAGTGAGAGTGGTAACTATTCCCCACGTCTATTGTTGCTGTAACTTTGATACATACTGAATACTAGCCCGTTTGCTGCACCCTGTACTCTCTGGAGGGGTTATTGCTGTGTGAAGCTATTCTATGATAACTGTGAACATCAAAGTGATTGTGAACTACTACCGTGCTACTGTTCTCTGTAAATAAACCAGTTATAGTTTACTGCAAAGAAACTGTCTGGCTGAATCTCCTGCTGCATTTATCTACACCAGGTACCGGGAGTTGCAGGGAGTTGCACGGGTACACTGGGGGTCTGGGCACACTACAAGCCGTTTTAGCCTGGTCACACACAGCCTTAATACACAGCAAAAGCCACACCTACGGGTGCGCTACATATATATTCAGCATCTTGTGTGTTTGTACCTAAGCTCAGTAAGTGACAGCAGCACAGAGCATGTGCAGTGAATCAGTAGAAAAGAAGATGGGGAGCTACTGGGGCATCTTTGGAGAGGCAGATCTTTAATGCTGTGTGTGCTTTGGGCTGGTAGAGAATCCCAAAACACACACACACACACACATATATATATATATATATATATATATATATATATATATATATATAGCACTGATTGTGTTTGCATATCAGTAAATTTCCAATACCAATTTCTAAAGATTCACCATATCCATATATTTTGGCTTTTGGGTGGAAAACAGAATCCTCTGCAAAAACATTCAGGCAAATGTCATACCAAATCCAAACCCTAATTTCCATATTCACATGTGAGTAAAATACTAAAATTGCATCACTGCATTGCATCTTTGTTCATCTGAAAAGAAATCAGTGCTATAATCTTTTCAGAGCTGTTGGGGCTGACTCATTAATTTTTGTGATTGGCTAAATAAATATCATATAAATCTTGACAAAAGAACAGTGATTGAGGTTTTTTTCTCAGTTTTTTTCTTGCTGAAATTACATTCATTTGTTAACATTTTTGGGTTTTTTTGAAAATCCATGATTAACAATAGCCACGTTTATGAACAAAAACACAATTTGTATGCTTTACTGCAAAATGCAATCTAGAAAAGTAAGAATTCAGGCCCTTAAAATCAAATGACATTAAAGAACATATTTATTACCATTTGTAGCTCTAGATTGGGCAGTCCTGAAGTAAGAAAACATTTCCTTGCAATGATTGCTTTCTTTTCTACAATACTTTTATTTTTAAACAATGCATTTTTTCCAAACCTAAAACCCCTTTAAAATCCAGAAATGAAAGCGAAAAAGCACTCAATCAAAGGTCTTACTTTGCATTTCCTGAACTGTAGCTATGAAATATAATAAATATAACCCACGGTTCATATTAAGTTTAGCTAAATGCCAATGAATTAACCAAATCCTCCAAAAAGTACCATGTTTCAGTAAATTTCCAAATCAGATCTCAAATTTGTTGTGTAAGGAGGTAATGTATTTTCAATCCATAATATAGTGAATAATGTACAACTTGCTGTAATTTATAATAATATTAGAAGTCACTGAAGAGTTAGATGACCATACAAAGCATGAACCCAAAGCCAAGTGCTGTTACAGAGGTCACGTAACTCCAACGTGACTTCTAAGATACATTTTAGTAGGGAATACATTATTCATTATAATCTATAGCTAAAGGTTTAGTGTACAGTGTTTGTCTTCACGGAGATCTCTGTTTTTGTTCTTTGTCCTCAGCAAACCTGTTAATGCCTCCTCTCTGTTCTGTCCTGCCCTCCTTCTCTTTTGTTCCATCTCTGCTCCAGTCCTTGCACACTGTCCATTTCACTTCTTTCCTCTCCCAAGTGTCCATATCCTTCTGCTGCCCTCTACCCATTAGCTTTGCTTCCTCCAGCCTGTCTGTTCCACATATGTTCCTTCCTTCTGTCTCAGTTCTCATTGTGATGTTACCAACTCCTCACAACTTTAGTACTAGTGGCCTTGTCCATTAAGCCTTTATGTTTGTAATCATCACCCCTTTCCGCTGTTCTGCTTACCCTTGCCCCTCACTGCTGCCCACCTCTTGCTCATCTGCTCTTCTTCCCTTACCTGGAAGTTTTCTGCATTCTCTTATTTGACTGCCACAAGTTTTGAGTAGTAAGAAAAAAAGTAGTAGTGGTGGAGCTGGCAAGTAGCAGGGTCAGGTTTCTATATGTTGTCTAGTGTTATGCACAAATGTATCTGTGCCCCTTTAAGTTATAAACAGCGCATTCTCAAATCAGTATGTGTCGTTTATAAGGACATAATTTACAATTTGCTCAATATGTAAATGACCAAACTGCAGATTATATTTATATAATACGCAGAAGCCATTAATATCCTCTCTGATATTTTTATAAATGGTGATAATCTGAGCCCACTGCTCAGTGGAATATGAGAAGTTTCATGACCTGTATAAGAAATAGGTATATAATATTATTGTCATGGTCACATGATGTTTTTAATACAATGTACTATATTAATTATTCCTCAAATAATTAATATATATGACTCAAAGTATGTAAGTTTTTACCATTTTGTGTTTCATTGTTTAGTAGCTCTGCAGTCTTAAACATAAACAGATGGCAGACTCATTCAATTCCAGCTCCGTGCCAAATTCCAGCAGTGCCAGTTCACACCCCCTTACTCTGCTCAACTGTTCAGGGGAATCCCACTACTATAAACAGGACTATGTCCAAAGTGAGTGGAGAAAACAGTGTTGTTTCTGCCAAGTCCAGTGTATTAGTCCACATTAACGTGGATATTAAAATGTAGCCCCTACATTGCAGGCACACCAGAAGGCATACCGATGCATATGCATCCACTGTTATATAGCCAAATCTGTTACACAAATATATACAGGCTGCACTTAAATTTGTTAAATCAATTTAAAAAACTGTAAAAGTGTTAATTAGCACTAATTTTTAATACTGAGGCACAGATCCTTCCTAATTGAATACTATTTCAACAGATCAGCAGCTGCTGATAATGGTATTAGACAAATTACTCTAGCAAAAATTCATTGATCTGAATAAAAAGATTAGTAATAAAAAGTAGCAACAATACATTTGTAGCTGTAAGAAAAATACCTGGGTCGCGGCGGCGTGGACGGCCGCCGCGCTCCTTCCCCGTCGGCTTCCGGGTCGGCTTCTGGGTCCTAGTGCGCGCGCGGCGCGCATGCGCATTATTTAAAGGCGCAGGCGCGCTAGCGTAATGACGTCAGCGTGCAATGGCGCAAATTTCAAACTGTATTTAAGCCCATTCATTGGTACTGCTGGTTGCCCGTGATAGGATTTATCCTGTGGTTTTGCCTGAAGCCTTGTGCTGTTTGTTCGTGTCTATTCTGCTTGTTATCCGGTTTTGACCCCAGCCTGTTTCCTGACGACGCTCCCATCTGAATCCTGACCTGTGCCTGTTACACGACTACTCTATTGACTGTACCCCTTCTAATTGGTTTTGTCCCTTGCCTGCCTGACGATCCTTGCTATCTGCCTGCCTCGACCCAGCCTGTCTGACTATCCTCTCTGCCTCATCCTTGCCTGTAACCGTGATCCTCGGCCCAAAAGACTCTAGATACCTGCCGTGCCCCATTGCCTGCCAGAACTCTAGCCTTGCCCACTCATAAGTCCAAATAATTTTTTTTATTACAGCATTCATAGCTGTTGTAAATGCAATTAAAAATCTTAGCTGTCAATCAACTATTGCCTTCCCTTCCTCTATGCCTTAGGCCAGGGGTCAGCAACCTTTCCTATTAAAAGAGCCATTTTGCACCCTCTTCCACTAAAGAAAAATAGTATGGAGCCGCAAAACATAACACAGTTTATAAACTTTTAAAAGTTTTAATCTTTTTTAATTTTAACTGTTACAACAACAGAATACAAATACAGATGTGCAGTGTGTATGTGTAGGCCTACTTTGAAATAAATTAAACACTGAACAGCCCTATTAAATGCTAGTGTTCTCATCTGTTTAATGTGACTTTTGTTTCTGAAGCTCCATGCTGATCTTCCCTCTCTTGTCTTGAGTGTGTGACCGCGGTAAGGACCATGATGAATCATCTTGCTGTGATAATTCACCTTGTTTCACTGTGGAAATGACGCCCATAGACTTGTATGGCGGCGTGCGTCAAAAAAAAGACGCACGTCAAAAAAATTTTGCCGCACAAAAAAAAATTTTGACGCCCTTAGACTTTAATGGGCGTCTGCGACAATTTGCCGGCTTACGAATTTTTGGCGAAATAAAATGGCTCAGGTTCTCCCATCCATACTGGTGACGTTAGCTTACCGCGGTCGCACACTCAAGAAGCCGCCAGCAGGTGCAAGGGTTGTATAGACGAAGTGACAGGCAAAGCTGCATGAGTATCCAGAGTAGCAGATTGCCTACCCCTGCCTTAGGGTCTGGCCACACAAGCAGATTCTGGAAGATTAGTCGCCCCAGCGACAAATCTCCTCTTCTTCTCCTCCTCTTCTCCCCAAACTGCCTTCCCCCTGCCCTCCGCCGGCTAAAATGAAAATTACCTGGGGAAAGGCACATGCGGTGCTTCATTTTCCGAAGCCGCAACTTTCCGAAGGCAACTTCGGGCGACTCCAGAAAACGAAGCACAGCATGTGCCATCCCCCAGGCGATTTTCATTTTAGCCGGCGGAGGGCAGGGGGAAGGCAGTTCGGGACATTGTCACCCCGAAGAGAGGAGATTTGTCACTGGGGTTACTAATCTCCCCAAATCTACTTGTGTGGCCAGACCCTTAGGCATAGAGGTAGGGCAGGCAATTACTTTCACTTTCTTGCACTTTTCAGCACTTACTAGTTGTCTCTGCACTCCCTACATTCCCCTGTCGCTTCACCATTTAATTGTGTAGCCAGTGCATGGGAATGGACATCAGGTCCCCCATTCTGGTGCACAAACAAAATTTTGAGATGATGCAAGCAGTAGCGTCACTAGGGGGGGCGGGCCCTGGTGCATGACGTGCAGCCGGGCCCGCCCCCCTCTGTACAGCCGCATTTGGCCGCATTTGTCAGTGGCGTGTGAGCTGCCGGGGGGCCCTGAGGGGTGCGGGCCCTTCCCCACTCGCACCCCCAGCTCCCCCGGTAGTTCCGCCACTGCAAGGCTTGCCTTAATAACAGTGTCCACGAAATGTCTCCTGCCTCCTTGTTATAATTATGAGTTTATGAGTTCACAGACTGAAGGAAACAAGATTCAAATAATTTATATATTGTTATGACTAACGTGATAAAATAGGATTTGGAATAATTTTTTAGGGTGACGGGTCCCCTTTACAAGCTGGAAAAAAGTCAAAAGAAGAAGGTAAATCATTAAAAAACTAAAAAGGCCAGTTGAAAGGTGGCTTAGCCATTCTATAACATATTAAAAGTAAACTTAAAGGTGAACACTACTTTAATACCGAAAAATACTCAAATAAAGTATTAGCCCCAAGCTCCATGCTTATTGAAATACTACGAGTAGAAGAGCAGGCAGTCTGGCAGATTATAGTACTTTTCAGCAATAACTAGTGATATTTTGAAAGAAGTCTGTTTAATAGGTACATTGGTGCAGGTAATGCACAATTATGGAGCCAGAATTGTTCTGTGAGCTGATTCATCTCTGTGTACTACCCCCTCTTCTATGAATTAAACCCTGGAGGGAGGGGGAGTAGTTATGAATGAGGCAGTGAAGAATTGTGGGTGTTAGTGATATGAAAGATAATGGAGGTGTAAGAGATAAAGAGAGAAATGAGTAAGAGGAGTCAGAGAAAGCTGACTCCCACACAGTCTACATGTCACGAGTTTTAAATGTCATTGTGTTCCTCCTGCTTTTTAAAATATCTAAGATACTGCCTTCTTTATTCTCCTAGGGGCAATACGTTGAACACCTGTTCACAAATACCTACAATAAAATCTAGAATGATGTAAAGAGCACATGAATATATTTAAATAAGGCTTATTGAAGCAAATTTAATCTTATAGGCATATAGAGCTAATTTTTCTTGTGCTTTGTATGATGCATCTCTCATTTCTCTGGTCTATTGTGTCTGTAGCAGTGCTGCCCACAAGACATGGGAATCTAAGAAAGAGACTCAGCTCTTACTGTCAGGAAATTCATTATAGTTTCACCTTTGCCTTGATGGTTATCATCCAAGCATGTTCTCTTTCAGCAAGTTCCAGCTCAGCATCCCTGTTGAATTTTGCCCTTGATTTACAGTTCCAATATAACAGTTATGCTGTTTTCAGCCCCATTCCCATGCAACTGCTGCATCGGTTAATTCAGGAAAAAGATAAACAGTTCTCAATTTAACTATAACCTAATAGTCAATGGGTGGAGAAGGATTTGCATGACATTGATATTGGTCAGGATGGATTGTTTTAGTTATCACATTAATGACCCGACTAAAGTAGACTATGTTCAGATGCCTTGCCACAAGTTTCTTACAGATACCAACATCAACTTTACATGGACCATGGGGAGTTCCCACAGATGCAAATCTTTGTGATCCGGAGAGGAGCACAAGATTCTGCAATTCCCTTTGAATACAGCTCTCGCTGCTTTAAGCACATGGGTATCCTCTATTCCACCCCCTAACTTATACATCATTTAGACACGCAAGTTAGGGAGTATTGGTGGGTGCCTGGTTACAGAGCATTTGCCTAAGTGAGTGTAATTATTAACATTGCAGACAAATATCTGATTGGTTGCAACATCACTGACAATGTTTGTCTCCAATGTTAATAAATATGCCCCTAAGGGTTGTGATTTTGCACTTGTACCAGGGGATTTTGTAAATGACCCCCTCACTTGGACTCAGTAACTTGCAGCAACGCTGTTGGAAACCTATGGTACAGTCAGTGGTAATTTACACTGTTAATCCACTATTTCAGAAACAAAAGGATGTAGGTACTACAAAACCTATTAAGTCACTGTAATATTCCCTTTAGAGCATTCTGCTTTCTTTGCTCTCTTTTCTGCTGTCTTTCGTGAAGATGCAAGATCAGAATGTCCATTCTCTGAAATAAGAAGTGTTACTTGTACCTGAAATCAGAAGTACAGTTATGCATTTGTATCCCTCGGTGGTTGTGTAGAGATATGTGATGAAAGCAAGGCTGGGGATATTTCTAGTTTAGGCTTAGGCAATAGAATGCTTCAATCTAGTTATGCTCTTCCAGGCAAAGACCCGAGGCAGGTGTTCAGAAGCAAAGTAGAGTAGTGTTCTCTTACCCTTGTACTCAGATGCTATAGTAGCATATTCATTCATTAAGTTCCCAGCAACATCGTGACTCATGTGCAACCGAGTGGTGGAACTATGTTCTCTTACTCTTTGTACTCAGATGCTATAGTAGCATATTCATTCATTAAGCTCCCAGCAACATGGTGAATCATGTGCAACTGAGTGGTGGAACATTATTCACTTAGTCTTTGCTCAGAAACTCTAGTGAGACCAGCAAGGAAGCTTTTATATTTATTGTAGGCAAAGTGGCATCTAGAAGCAATACTTGGCTACAATATATGCAAAAAACATAGAGAATTCGCGATCGTTAGTTCAAACCAGTTTCATTGCTGGGTTTACCTTAAATGAGGGGCCTTAATGTGGGACATGAGCTTACATATTTTGGCCAGAATGCAGTACTAACTCCTCCATTTTGTAAAATGTTTAAGGGATTTACACAACTTTTAGCACTGGAAGTTTTTTTTGCTCTTTTAGATGTGCAAATAATTGATGTAAATAATTTATAGCAGCTTGTCAACTCCAGAGTGTAGGGTAGTCCAAGAGCTGTCAAAACAGCAGTTGGTCAATGCTACAGGTTAAACCTATTTGTAAGATGTATCTTTAGTTGGTGTAAAGAGTAGAAACTGTCAAACAAAAAAGCAAAAGGGTTAGAAGGGATGAAGGGAAAGAAGGGAGTAAAGTAGAAAGTAGTGGAGTAGAGACAACTGATTTAGAGAGGAAGACAATAAATAAACAGTTTGCAATAGTGTAAACAGTGTAAGTGTGTAAGCCTGTGCCCTGGGTCTTTATTCTTATAACAATGCCCCTGGGTATAACTAGCATACAATATTTATTCAGCTCTTACAGTATTCTATTCAGCACCACTAGAACAATTGCATTTGTAGCAATGGCAAAATGTTTTTTTTTTGTCAGCCAGGCAATTAGTAGTTTTGTGGGTGAGCAATATACAGTAATTATCAAAATGGAATTATGGGTGCACCCTTGTGTGAGGTGATGTCATTTAGGAATCCTGACTGTCGCATTTCTGTCAATGCCCAGAATCTCCATGTGTGCCATTGACCATTAACTAAAATGTGAATTATTTTTAGCTAACTGTAAAAACCTGGCCAATTTACACAATTTCTGAGCTGTAAATTCAAACAAAATACCATTGATTTGTTAATAAGTTAAATGCAGGGCCTGATTTCTTGTAGCAGCGCCCTGAGGCCAGCATCATCCCCCGGCCACCCCCATGGCGCACGTGAGCAACCTCAATCCTAGATTTTTTGCCAGGCAGATGTCCTGCGCTTTGCTTTAAACCTGATATAATAATATACAGTACTCTGTACTTAATGGTAACCATTTTTTTTTGGTTTGAGAGTCAATTTTACTTACAGCTGTGTGGCACTGCCATGGGAACAAGATTCGCACCCAGCTATGCCAACTTATTTATGGGATTGTGGGAAATTTACCACATACTCCCCTTATTACAGCTGGGTGTGAATCTGCTCCTATGGCGGCGCTACATCGATGACATCATATTTATCTGGAAAGGTACACCAGAGGAAGTAACTCAATTCATAACAAAGCTAAATAAAAATGATCTAAACATCGAATTAACTCCAACAATTAGCACGGAAAGTGTAACATTTTTAGATTTGGATATATATATTAAACAAAACAAAATACAAACAAAAACACATTTTAAACCAGTTGACTCTAATAACTATGTGATACCCTCAAGTAATCACCATCCTCAATGGATAAAAAACATCCCGTTAGGCCAAATGTGCAGGGTAAAAAGAAACTGTTCAGAACAAGAACATATAGACAAACAATTAGATTTGATGAGCAATAGATTTAGAGAAAGGGGTTACAATAAAACTTTAGTTAACCATACCCTGAATAAAGTGCAAAAAATCCCAAGGACCACACTTCTAGCAGGGAATACAACAACAAAAAAACCAAACGAAGAGAAACAATTAGTGTTCTCAACTACATACAATCCCATAGCGAGAGAGGTGGGGAAAATTATTAAAAAACATTGGGATATATTGAAAGGCGATACAGAATTACAACAAGCACTCCCCCCACAGCCAAAGATAGTGTTCAAGAGATCTAGAAATTTTGGGCAGGTCCTAACTAAAAATCATTTAATGACTAAAAGTATTAAACCAAGAAAAGTGGATGAATCATGGTTGGGTTTCTTCCCATGTGCAACTTGCAAGGCGTGTAAATATGGCATAAAGAAAAAACAATTTATGTCAAACACTACTAAAGAAATATACAAAATTAAGCAATGTATAAAATGTTCCACACAAAACGTAATCTATTGTTTAGAATGTCCATGTGGATTACAGTACATCGGAAAAACAAATAGACCCCTACGAGACAGAATAAGAGAACACATAAGAAATATAGAAAAAGGCTTGGACACACATAGTGTTTCCAGGCATTTTAAAATTGCACATGAGAAGAACCCTAAAGGACTAAAATTTTGGGGTATGGAACAGATAGAAAGGAGTTGGAGAGGGGGAAATTTGATAAATAAAACATTACAAATAGAAAGTAAATGGATTTATAGAATGGAAACAAGTACACCGAAGGGGTTAAATATAGACATAAATCTAAGAGCATTTCTTTAATATGTGAAGGGAAATATAGGCCCCCCAAAAATGCCCCTATGGTGACATATACTTTCCCATTTCTCCTTCCCCCCCACACCCCCCCTCCCCCTCCCCTTTGTTTTCCCTAGAATTAAATATGTGATAGAGAGGAATGTGTTTGTTTTTATAACATGTATTTATTCCATGTATGTATTTGCTCCATGTGTGTAATACCTAGAGTTGCCAGTAGGTGCACAAATATAAGGAACAAATAGGAAGTGTTCATGTCAATTAAAAGTCTAAATCACAATATATGTTAACAATCAGAAAAATCTGCTGGACATTTATAACATGTTTTTATCTAATGCCCAAAGCGATAAGAACGTATTTGGAGCCATGAAAGAGGAGTATATATAATTCATTTAGGGTTTAAAAACGAATGAAGGAGCGAACTGAAGGATCACGCGTCCCCATAGCAACCAAGAGTAACCAAAACGAGGCTTGGTTGGGGAGACACACAGGAAGACGCTATAAAAGATTGGGACATGTGCAGTGAAGTTAAGGCCTCTGAGGAAGTCGCACGACGAAACGCGTTAGGCAGGTGACGTCATTGAAGTGCGCCCCGTCCTGTACACGAGGAGAAGGAAACGCCAGTGAAAACAAGCCGGCGAAAAAACGCCAGCGTTTGTACTTTTACCATCTTAAAGAACTCTGGTGGACTCAGTGGGTGGACGTTTGTGCACAAGGGAAGCCTTCAAGACGGTGATGCATAAATATGCTTTTTTAACAATGTTTGCCATGTGAGTGCATTTTAATTGTTTTATTCTAAATTAAAAAAGATTTTACACTATCGCTGCTGCATGTTAATTTACAGTGTATACCCGGATATTTCTCAAGATCTATTGATTCGAAGGTTCTTTTCGTGAACTCCTATATGCAAGTTGAAAAATATATGTTTGTGAGTACCCACCTATACACACACAAAAAATTTGTTTTAAGGAAAGTGTTTAAATTTCCTTCTGGTGGTGGAGAATATTACATGGGAGAAACACCTAGATGGTAAAAGATATTGGATTTTGCTGTGCACAAGAGGTGGCAATTTTGTAAAACAATATTACCCTATATCTTTCTCTCTGTGTTTGTCTCCCGTGCCTTTTGGCGCTGGTTTTTATTTTTCAGTAAAAAATTTTTTCGGACTTGGAGGGATACGAGTAAAAAAGCCGGCTGGGAACAGTGGACTCAATTGGACATTGGTCATTCTTTCCTTTCTAGGATTTTTTCTGTGCTTAATGGTAACCATGATTGAATTCAATTTATGTTGATGACCTGTAATCTTATCTGGATACTGAAAACATTTTGTATTTTGTATTGTGCCCTCCACAGTTGGCATTGCTTGGACACAAGTTAATGTCCTTGCTCGCTCAAAATGCTTTTGAACAGGCATAGTTGTCAACTCCCCCACTTTTTCCAGGAGTTATTGGTTTTTGACTACTGTATATGAAATTCAATGATGCTTTGTGTGCATACACAGTGATATCATTGGGTCCCCCAACAAGCCATGCCAACAATGTTTGCCAGCACATTTTATGTCCCACAAATTCCCTTGGGATGTCATTGTTTGGTGTTGATGTCTCTGCACTTGCCCTGGAATCAGGTTACATGCATGCACATATTAAAGGAAGAATAACACCAAAAAATGAAAATGTCTTAATGAAATTATGATATCATGTACTGTTGCCCTGCACTGGTAAAACCAGTGTATTTTCTTTAAAAACTTGTTTCAACAACTATAGTTTATAAAACAAGCTGCTGTGGGGACAGACATCCAAGCACAGAATATACAGTAGATAACAGATAAGCTGTGCAGAATCCCATTGTATACTACAGTGCTTATCTGTTATCTACGGTGTATCCTGTGCATTTTCTCCTTTTTCAGCTTTGAATGGCTGCCCCCATGGCTACACAGCAGCTCCTATATATAAACTATAGTGGAGTTTCTGAAACAAACACACCAGTTGTACCAGTTAATATTTTGGTGTTACTGTTCCTTTAAGAAAGCTGGGTGTCAGGATGAGCCGGGATTCAAACGCTGGCGCTTGTATTTCAGGGACCGTGTATTTAGCATTTGAGCTACTGGGAGCGTTTAGGGCTGGTCCTGACCAGTTCTCCTTATACACCTGTTGTATTCATTCTGTCTGCTCTTTCCTCCTCCCTCGTTATTAGTTTCATGTGTAGATCATCATGTAATTAAGACCCTTTATAGGCCTGTCCCTCACCATTGCACCTTGCTTTGTCATTAAGCTTTATGACTAAGATGCCCTCATGCAATTTGTGTTTCAGAAATCTATCTGGTTCCTGAGTTCCTTCCTTGTTCCATTACCCTAGCCTGTGCTCCTGACCCTCCTTGTTCTGCTTCTGTAGATTTCCCGATTTTGACCTTTTGTCTGTTCTTGGATGTTTGCTTGCTGCCTCAACTCTTTTCGCCTATTTACTCCTTTTCTGCCTGCCGATTGTTCCTATCTGCTGGCTTGTATATTTGTTTATATTTTTCACCGTACACCAGTTCCTGTTTTGTTTTTGTTAAATTTTGTAAATACTGAGCAAATCTTTACGGCTTGGTTCTGCCAATTACTAGTATACCCTTACCCATTATACAGGCTCCCATCTGTCCAGATTGCAGTCCTCGGTGAGCCACAGCTCTTGTGGAGGAAACACAATTTTAGTGATGGTCCATTCAAAAGGCTTTACAAATTGCTTTAAATTACTAAAACCCAGGTAATAATAGAAAATAGATCCAAAACTTGTATTTTGTTAATTATTATTATCACATCATTTAAATGCTGTTGCCAAATGCATTTCAAATAAGATTCCTTATTAATCTCTTAAAAACATAACAAAACATACAAAAACCCAACCAATAACTTTGGAAGAAGTCAAAGCAGGCACAGCTTTCCTGTCAGTAGAACACCAGGTATAGATGGTCTGCCGGCCAACTGGTATAAGGTTCTAACAGAACAATTAGCCCCCCATCTCCTAACCATGCTGCAGAAATCCTTTGAAACAGGAATTCTCCCCCCATCATTTAGAGAAGCCCTCATTGTAGTAATTCCAAAAACTGGGAAAGATCCGGGCCAGTGTAGCTCATATCGAACTTTCTCAAAAATATTAGCTACAAGACTCCAGTGATTCATCCATCCAGACCAATCCGGCTTAATGCCGGATAGATGCACAAACATCAATATTAGGATACTATACACTAACATGTCAATCCTCTACAAAAACACAGAGGTATCAAAAGATATCACTATACGCAGATGATATGCTCATCTACCTGACAGACACCTAAAACTCCTTAAACACACTGCTCAATGCGGTGGAGCGGTTTGGATCACTATCTGGTCTCAAAATAAACTGGGACAAGTCACTCTTATTCCCACTTGACACTCAAGTCTCTCCCAATCTCCCGCTCAATGCCCCACTCAAATGGGTTAATGAATTTAAGTACCTAGGCCTCAACATAAAACTTTACCTCACACAACACATACAAAAGAACCTGGATCCTATAATCAGAAAACTTGCCACTGACCATATCCCTCAGTCCTTCTTTAAAAGGATCAACCGCCTGGTTCTCCCCTTTATCTGGAACCATAAAGTCCCTAGAATGGCCTGGGAAAAACTGAAGGCTGAAAAAGAGGATGGAGGCCTACCTAGCTCCACCCAATTTTCAGCTATACTACCTAGCAGCCCAGATATACTACCTAAATTAGTGGTACCTTCCAACAAACCCAATATGGTGCTGCAAACCACAAAAGTGGGATCACTAGAAGGCCTTAAAAATCTACCATACAGAAAGCTTACAGACATGGGTAATCTCCCACCTACTATCACCACACCACATAGAGCCTGGACCCAATCTTTGAAAATCCTCAAAAAGAATCCTGTAAGACTTACCTCCAATTGGTGGGCAACTCCCACCTTTCCCATTTCCGCAACCTGGAAGACTTTCTGTATTGGCTAAAGCAGGGAATTAAACGCCTAGGGGATCTCATACAGAATGACACATTCCTCACTCATGAGCACTTCAAGCTAAATGTTCTGACCCAACTGTACCAATATTCAGGTACTTTCAAATCCGTCATACATTCAAACCCCAATTTGGAACACTTTCCCCCACTTAAACCCTGTCAGGCAAAATACCCACTAAATTGGGATCTAAGCTCTATCGCAATATGCTCACCTCTGTTTCCCCTCCATTCAATAAAGAACAGGAGAAGTGGCGGGAAATTGTTCCGGAGATGATTGGGATGAGGCCATGGAAAACATGTACATGAGTCTAATAGCAGTACGGGACAGACTAATTCAATACAAGGTCTTCCACCAGCTTTACATAACTCCTCAAAAGCTAAAGAGGATGGGCAAAAAAGATGATGGCGCCTGTCCCAGGGGTAAGAATCACACGGCCAATTTCTTGCACATGATTTGAGAATCTCCAGTAATAGCTGCCTTCTGGTCGCAAACAATGGCTTCCTTAGCGACCACCTTAGACTTCCCACATGTACTCTCCCCTATACTGTGTCTACTGGGAGTGGTTGATCACCTGGTACCAACGGCCCACGCAACACTGAGATTTTGGGTCTTGCTGTTCTATGCAAAAAAATGAGTGATAATGCATTGGATGGGGCCCACCCTCTCATAAGGGACTCCTGGATTAACCTAGTTAACTCTACAATACCTAAGGTCAAGCTTACTTATGAAGCAAGAGGCAGCGCTACTAAATTTGACAAAATATGGAGTCCCTGGTGGGAGTAAGGACCAGGAGCAGCACCAAGTGATATAGAGGTCATGCCATAATATACCTCACATAAACATGCATCAATTTCCAATGCTTGTGAAGTTATGAACCATGTTGTTACCATTGTATTAACAAAGCCAGAGACTAATGTAAATATATTGAGAACTGTTTATTGCTTGTTTTTGTTACATAAAAATAAAAAAGAATAAGGTTTACCTTTAAAAAAAAGACATAACAAAAACATTTACATTACTGCATACTATCATATCGCTGACCTATGTTAAAATATAAAGAAAAAAACAATTTCATTGGATACGTGATGATTTTCAGTTTCTGTCCAGCAGGATAATTTAATTGTTCCACATTTCTTAGAATAGTGGCATACAAAGCAATTTCTTTGAAAAAATTGATGCTTTCCAAATAAAAATAGTACAACAGTGCTCAAAATTCTACCAATGGCTGCCAGTTAAGTAAAGGCCACCCTAACAACTGCTTAACCTATTGATGAACCTTTGGTTGGCACCCTAAAGTCAGAACCGATGCCAAGCACCCTGGTCTCGGCTCGTGCTTCTGCCTGTAGCAGCCCTCAGCTACTCAGATGCCGCCAGGTCTTAAAACGAGAGGTGCAAGGCGAAGGGTTCTGACCAAGCAAAGGGGCACAATGGTTTGCAAAGTCTTTGGGCAGAAGGTCACAGTACAAGACGTAGGGCAGGATCGTAGTCAAATCAGGACAGATCAGGGCAGGCAGAGAGCAAACACAGTCAGACAGGCAAGGTTCAAACCAGGTGATCAATCAGGATTGGAGTCAGATAACAGTCAAGGGTCAGATGACAGGATCTTCGAATAGCCAGGCAGGGGTCAAAACAGGAAATAAAATCAGATATACAGAAAAGCACAATGCTAACAGCTCCAAGAACAAACTCCTATAACGGGCAAGGTCTGGAAACCCAAAAGAACTATTCATACTATTCAAACTTCACGACATTGTGTGCTGGCGTAATCGCGCCTGCGCCTTTAAATATAGCGGCAGTGCGCCACGTGCGCCCTAGTGAACAGACGCCTGCGGCCTAACAGAAGAAGCGGCAGGCGTCCCTGCCGTCCCCCTACTAGACTACCAGGTACGATTGCTACAACCTTAGGGTAAAACTCCACAAGCACTTTTCGTCAGATTTTGTGGTTCAGATTTTATTCGATCCTCCATGCAACACCATGCAAAGTCGCGCAACAGCACAAGATTTTGCAGGGTGCTACAAAGCCTGATGCCCCTAGTTGGATCAGATAAAGTCAGATGGAGTCTTATCTTTATAAGTTTACAACCTATCAATATATTTAAATGGGAAAAAAAGTCTTTTGGACACCCGTTTTTATCTTATCAGATGAAGACGTGTCATGCAACTTTCACATCAGACAGATGTGTCATGTTGGATGGAAAATTTTACATGTAGTTTATGCATCACATTTTTGTATCAGTCCCGTTATATTTTGACCCATTCAACTACATCCGCAAAAGCGCTCGTAGAGTTTAGCCTTAGCTTGTGTGTCTGGATGAACTGAATTTAGGCAGAGCTGTATTCATTAGAAAGCAACAGAACTTTGCGTTCTTTGCATTGGTTTGCAGAACTACACCTACGTGTTCAACCCTGGGTCAGATCTGGGTATAAATTGAAAACAATGCAACCCTGCCCCTCAATTAGTAAATAAACAGAATATACAGAAAATAATTGTTTCATACTTACTTTAATTTTCCATTCCTGGGCATCTCCAGCAGCAAAGAAAGATCAATTTGGCCAACAAGGGAGTGCACTCATAGGAGCAGATTTATCAAAGGTTGAATTTCAAAGTAATGAGATTTTTTTTTTACTCTAATAAATCCGAATGTACTCACAACTCGAATGGGAGGTTAAGAAAAAAATTGGACGTCTAACTTTCAGTCGAATATAATCTACAAATATAATTCCTATTTTCCTATGAAAAAAAAACTTGAATGTCAGGAAGGCTAGTAACATCTTCAAATGGTTCAACAGACCTCTGCCATTCACTTGTACATGAACTCGGCAGGTTTTAGGTGGAGAATATTCGAATTGGAACTGTTTCCAGGGTCGAGATGTGATAAATCTCACTTTTGAATTCAAATTCGAGTTGGGGTTTTTTTTGACCAAATTTTTTTTTTATAATTCGAATTTACCATGAAAAACCTTAATAAATCTGCCCCATAATGTTATGTTTCTATGCTGATGGGGATGACAAGCAAAATCTGTTACACTGCCACTAGTTGCCCCTTATAGAAACGTATCTTTTCTGCTATGTGCATTATGCCTGCTGTTTTTTTCTGCTTGTACCTGACACTTGGAGAAAAGGTTAGAAGTTTGTTTTTAACACCAACTACTATATAAGTGGGCTGTATTTATGAACAATATCAAACATTTGCCTCAGTTGTATTGGTCCTTTTTGAATTGTATTTAGGTCTGTTTTTGCTATGAGGACAAGGCATATGGCAGGGAATCAATAACTAAGAGATTCATTTCTGTTTTTTCCCCAGAAATTCTGCTTATTTAATGCAGAATGCAGATACACTTTCTATACTAATGAGGTTTGCTAACTAAAGTAGCACTGAGGACTAATATGTATGCAATAACACCCTTATGCACATGCAATCAGTCCAGAACATTAGCTTTCACTGTACCAGACAGTGTAAGAAACATGGAACTTGCATTTCTAGATCAGCAGTAGGCAATAAGAATGTAAAGGTTCCTGAAACCAGGTCTGGTGGGCTGCTGTGCACAGACAATGGGTAGTAAAACACTGGCTATCCCTTTCCTTAAAGCTAAAATATCATACTTAGACTCCAATATGACAGCGTTCCTAGCATTCAGCTTATAACAAAAACGTAAAAAATGTATTTCACTGAGCAGTAACATCTAAACAGTGCATCTCAGACTTAAGCATACACGTCTTTTTACTCAGTAAAAAATCTATAAAAAAACATTTATATTATTTGTAATCCATAACAGTTCAGTCCATTATACACAAGAGATCCTCGATAAAATGTAAAGAGTGTTTGAAAGGGCTATAAAATGAACTAAAGCAAAGTTGTCGGTGGCAGAAATGCTTGCTGTTTGTTAAGCAGTGCAATACTGTATATTACTCTGACAGTTATGGTTCCCTGCTTGGATGAAGACACTCCATTTAAGGTTTACGGTACATAACCATGTATTGACCACTCAAGACCAAGCAAAGGCACAGTTACTAGTAATAGTACAGCCACCCAGGGGCCCTAGGTGATGCTAAACTGAAATACCCAGTAAACCCTGACAGCTTATGATGGAATGCTAAGATTTGCAGTTTAACAGCATGCAGAGGGCTGCAGAATGGTAATCCCAATAAAAAAAACACTACATTGGTTTAGAGCAGTAGCAGTACTCCAGCAATGAACCAGAGGGCAAAATGCTCCAACAGCAAGTCAAGAACCTTAGAAATATGCACCTGCTATTATTACCCAGCAACTAAGCAATAAGAAAATGGTCCTTTATGCACCTTCTTGCCACAGTGGCTAGTAATATTTATGTGTGTTAACTGCAGCACAAAGATATATTGATTACACTAAGGATGACCTGCTGTAGTGTTTAACAAGCCCTAATGTACTGTGAATGCAATAAATTCTACCCCTGGGCTTTTAACTCTCCTTTCTCTTTATCAATATTCTTATTCCATCCAAAGTCACTACTTATTCCTACGAATAGATACCTTATATTGACCCTGGTACCCACAGGCACTTTAAGGCTCAGCATGGGACCACAGAAAATAGCCCATTAATGGGGTAATGTATCCTCCTCCCCTCCAGCAAAGTTCCTTTGAGATTTCATTTTATAATTACTTCAGTTCTAAGTACTTTCTTTATCATACATACACTATATACTGTATATATTCTAATCTTCTACATATTCTTCCCAGACCACCAAACCAACATACACTTACAAACTGTTAATAATGAAGTACAGTTAATAGAATGCATATTTAATTTGATCCCTAAAATCTCAAGTCATAAAGTAGAAAAAGAGAATTTGAAAAAGAAAGCTGTATTATAGAGCCATATCTGCTCCATTTCTACCTGTAATACCTATCTACTCTATTGCACTTCGCCTGGTCTGAGGTGGTGAAGGCAAGTCTGGCGATAGAGGTAACAGTCAGTTAAATCAAAAACTTGGTGAATTTGCATTGTAACGCTCTTTTGCCAGACCGAAAATTCACCTCGCGTAAGAGTGCAAAGTTGCACCAGAGTCTATCTCCTTGGCGAAAATTACATCAGCTACTGTTGTTAAATCGGCATAGTGCCAAAATGACGTCACGCTGGCGAATTTTCGCTAGCGTTAGCCACTTCCACCTTTAGTAAATTTCCCCGAGAGAGAGGGGGGCAAATTCACTAAGATGCGAAGTTGCGCCAGGCGCAACTTCGCCGCACTTCGCCACACTTTGCCAGGCGTATTTTCGCCAGCGCTCCGCAAATTCACTAAAATCCGAAGTTGTGCACAGGGGTAGCGTAAGTTTTCAAGTTGCGCTAGCGTTAATTCGCCAAGCGAAGCGAAGTTTCGCTAGCGATGGTTCATTTGCATACGGCGCCACATTTAAATTTCAATGGAGGAACACGTATTAGCACTACAAATGCCTAGAAAACCTTCAAAACATCAAATAAAAATTTTATTTTGCCCTACACATGTGCCCACTGTATAGGTAAGTTGCCATGAGTCAGGAAATGTAGGGGGGAAGGAGGGGAGCCCCAAAAATATTTTCGATCTTTTTCAGCCTATCACCCATCATGTAGAAAACACGCCAGCGTTTTTTGGGACTTAGAAAAAATTTGGACTTTTTTTGAAACAATCCCTATGTACTCTATTGCGCTTCGCCAGGTCTGAGGTGGCGAAGGAAGTCTAGCGTAAAAGGTAGCGTTCAGTACACTGTGCAAGTTAGTGAATTTGCGTAGTTACGTCGCTAGCGAAAATTCGCCTGGCGTAAGGGTGCGAAGTAACACTACCGAAACGACGCCAGCATTCGTTAGTGAATTTGCGCAGGAACGAAAAATGCCAAACGCTAGTGAATTAACGCTTAGTGAATTTGCGCCAGAGAGAGATGCTGCAATGTAGTTAGTTGCTTCAAAAATACCGTTATATTCATATTCTTCATTTATTGCAATATATTGAAGTTGGCCAACTAATTCAAGGTTATCTCTGGTCTGGCCATTCTTACATTCACTTTGATCCAGATCAAGAATGACTTTGACACAGACGGCCAGCTTCAATATATCGCAATATATGGACAAACAACTCTTGTTATGTTTAACAGGGAGGGCATTATTAGTAGCTTAATGTTCAAAATGTCCTATATATATTGATAATGGAGTGCAGATGACCTCATGTCTTTTTTATGTGGTCACAACATAATTGTTGATGTTGCTTAATGATTTAAAATGTGGTGAGCACAACAGTTTATACAGGAGCGGCAACCAGCTCCATGTTGTTGCTCCCATCACCCCCAGCTTGTTGAAACTCACAGTGACTGTTTCAGTTTCTGGCACTAATTCAGCCAGAAATATGCAGGATTTGTCAGCAATTATTTTATATGACATAAATATATCTTTATGCATAGAACTTGCTGGTAGAGAGTAGTACTAGAATAGCCACAGCAGAGATCATATGTATAAACAAATATTTATATGCATGGTAAGATCTGTTCATTTGGCAGATCTGATTTACCACCAATGCTGTAGGCAAAATGGGATGATCTGAATGTTTGACCCCCCCCAGCGCAACAATTGGATCATAATTGGGGCCTACGGAGATTTGTCATAATGGGACTGCATCAACGTTACATAGTTACATAGTTAAATCGGGTCCATCAAAAAAGTCCATCAAGTTCAACCTCCAAAATGAAACCCCAGCACCATACACACACCCCTCCCTACTTTCATATAAATTCTATATACCCATACCTATACTAACTATAGAGTTTAGTATCACAATAGCCTTTGATATTATGGGGTCCGTTTACTAAAGCGCGGTAAAAATATTTGCAAAAAATGTAGACAAATTTGTCGCCAAATATGTTTTTGCCAGTTTACTAACCTGCAGTAAATATAAATGTGCGAATTTTATTGCGCAAAAATATGTTTTCGTCAGTTATCGCAATTGCTGAAAATAACGCTACGTACACATTAACGCCTGGTTTACTAAACAGCGAAATGTGCAAAAGACTAAATTTACGCAAGAATATTTGCAACATTTTACCGCCACCTATATAGTGGCGTAAAAGTATTTTTTCGCCAGAAAATTTTCAAGGGGCAGGAAATATCCCATAATACTTTTTTTTTTTTACCCATCATTCTTTGCTGACAGGAGACAGATCTGCAGCTATTGTTGAAAGGATGTTTTGGCCTCTGCTTCTATTTGCTGCAATTGCAGCAGTTTCAGCTCAGAGTCGTATTATTGGCAGTGGGCATCACAGTCCAAGGATTCGTCAGCCTCTACACTTTTTTGGTTTCATTGTGATTGGCTACATTAAACTGTGCATTTCTATGAAGCAAAGAGATTGACTGGTATGATTTCTTGTTCATATGATTGTCTTGGGTTTATATGATGCATACATGTTTGATTGGTGTTACTCTGGTAATGTTGTTGGATGGTATAATCATCAGTCAATAAAGTTTATGAGTTTTGAAGATGCATTTCTGGCCATAAATGTCACAGTAAAATTTGCCATAATTACCACCATAAAACAAGACTATTTTATAGCATATATATCCGCAAAAACGTAATTTGTTGCCAGAAATTTCGCAACTCGCTAAAATTACCGCTAACGTAAGCTGGTTCCATCACGTTGTTACCGCAAGTGATCGCAATGACCTCTGAGCGCATCGCTGTTTAGTTGCTGTGAATATTCTGGCGGAAAAATATTCTCAGCGATAACATGCGGAAACTTAAAGTCAGATTTATCGCACTTTAGTAAACGGACCCCTTTGTCTGTCCAAAAAATCATCCAAGCCATTCTTAAAGGCATTGACTGAATCAGCCATCACAACATCACCCGGCAGTGCATTCCACAACCTCACTGTCCTGACTGTGAAGAACCACCTACGTTGCTTCAAATGAAAGTTCTTTTCTTCTAGTCTAAAGGGGAGGCCTCTGGTACAGTGATCCTCTTTATGGGTAAAAAGGTCCCCTGCTATTTGTCTATGATGTCCTCTAATGTACTTGTAAAGTGTAATCATGTTCCCTCGCAAGCGCCTTTTTTGCAGAGAAAACAACCCCAACCTTGACAGTCTTCCCTCATAATTTAAATCTTCCATCCCCCTAACCAATTTAGTTGCACTTAGTCTCTGCACTCTCTCCAGCTCATTTATATCCCTCTTAAGGACTGGAGTCCAAAACTGCACTGCATACTCCAGATGAGGCCTCACCAGGGACCTATAAAGAGGCATAATTATGTTTTCATCCCTTGAGTTATTGCCCTTTTATGCAAGTTTAATGCAAAACTTTATTGCAAAACTTTATGAAAAACTTTGATTTAGTAGCCACAGAATGACACTGCCCAGAATTAGACAACTTGTTATTTACAAAAACCCCTAGATCCTTCTCATTTAAGGAAACTCCCAACACACTGCCATTTAGTGTATAACTATAACATGATGATGTAGCCCTTGTCTGAGGGGCTTTTCAAACCCGATTGTGCAGATATCAATCAGGAAAAACCTCCCAAGGGTTGCAAACATGGCACTACTCAGTGGCGGAACTACCGGGGGAGCAGGGGGTGCGAGCGGGCCAGGGCCCGCACCCCCTCAGGGCCCCCCGGCAGCGCCACACGCCACTGAAATCAACCCGGCAGCACGCCGTACGGAGGGGCGGGGCCCAGCTGCGCATCACGCACCAGGGCCCGCCCCCCTCTAGGAACGCTGCTGGCACTACTACTATGTTGCGGGTCAGCTTTGGATGGACAGTTTTCTGTGTTGACATATGGACAGGAATTAAGGACGGTTCTGAGAGAACCGAAACGCGTTGATGTGGGGTAGTTTGTAATACTCCAATAAAAGATATACCTTTTTCACTACAACCGTGAGTGCTCCTAATTGCATCTATCTATATATTATATATATATATATATATATATATATATACTGGATATGTTGGCAGGAGGGACTGTTGCCATGGGTATGACGGGGGCCAGCCAGGTTAGCGCATGTATATTACATATATTATGTCTGAATTTACACAAAAAACATAAGTAACATACACAGTGGCATTTAATTCATCAATTCACAATTCAGAAATTCAGAAATAAACAACACCACACCCATCAAATTTAAGCCTTTGTCCTAGCCAAAACCTGCCTAAATGCTAGCTGATCTTTTGTGTAACACATACAAGGGGCATAATGAGAAATGTTGGTACTATGCGTTTATGTTCATGGGGGATGGGGGGCAGACAAATAACTTGATGTGGCCTAAGATGTCTGATGTCTGTATGGCCCGACGATTTCTGATGGCAGTCTTGTATCTTGGCATATGCTGATATATTGGTATGTGCTGATATCCAGCCAGGAATCCAGAGAACCAATGCACCTGAAATAAGTAAATGAAAATGAGTGCAGATGACAGCTCGACATAAACCTAATTCTATCTGCATCTTAGAAAAATGGATGCAGATGTAGTCCATATTTGTAAGTGGGACAACTTCCCACTAAAATATAACAACAAAGTACCTGTTAACATATTATCATCTCAAAACCTGTTAAAAAAACAATAGGTTGTTCAAAGAGAAAAGGATATAAATCGCATAATTAAAGTGAACAACTCTAAAACTCAAACGCCACGTTTCCCAGGCATAGAAAAATGGGACTGTGCAGTGACTGCCCCCTTGTGGATTCAATGATTAAACATTCCTATGGTATTGCTTTGGATGAAGCAAACTTATATTCTAACCAATGTTGTGGCCTAGAGATCATTGAGTCCTATTATTTATAATCTGTTATTTATATTGAACCAACACATATCCTACAGTGATGACAGATTATTCACATGGAATAAACACTATACAATAATTACTTTGTAAAAAGTAATATTAAACTTTTCATGATGAAATCAAATTCTAAAGAGAAACTTGTATCACATTAATATTGGTCTTGCTAAAAAAAACTATTTTTAAATTGTGCAAAGTGTAAACAAAAACTCAAATTTGCAATTGAGCAAATGGTTATGGGTATAATTAAAATAACATTAGCATTAAAATAGGCCAATGGCAAATAAAGCTCAACTTTTCTCTACTTGTGTTCTCTCTGCTATTGGAGGTTAGTCAATGCTCTCCCTTCTGCTCTTGCGTGTCTCTACACTGATTGGCATGGTGTCAACCCGTGTGCAGTATGAATATCGACTATACGGTATCTGCAACGTGTGTCTGCACACAGTCTAATGCTGTGCCAGTAGGTGCAGAGGTGCTTGAGGGGGAAAAAGCAATGGGAGAAAAAGCTGAGGCACAGCTCTGTGTGCCATTAGTCTTATATAAAAGCTCACATACAATTAGTTGCTTCAACATATTGGAGTAGGAGCAGGCATGATTGATCTGGTGAATTAACCTCCACAAGCCTAAGGAGAGTCTTGCAAAACACATATTGCTTTCTAAAAGCAAAAATAGTTACTGTATTGCCACTTATAGTTATTATTATAACATGTATTTATGAAGTATTTTTCAATTATGTTAAAATTATTTCCTTGTACCTTGTACAAGCATAGGATCCATTATTTGGAAACCCATTATCTGTAAAGCTCAGAATTACAAAAAGGCCATCTCCCATCGACTCCATTGTAATCAAAGAATTACAATTTTTAAAACTATTTTCTTTTTCTCTATAGTAATAAAACAGTATATTGTACCTGATCCCAAATAAGATTATTGGAGGTAAAACAATCCTATTTGGTTTATTTAGTGTTTAAATTAGTTTTAGTGGTGATCCAAATTATGGAAAGATCCATTATCCAAAGCATTCTGGATAATAGGTCCCATACCTGTACTTGATCCTAACTAACCTGCATGAATCCATACTGGTGACAAAACAATCCTATTGGGCTTATTGAATTATTAAATTATTCTCAGCAGACATACAGTATGGTGAGCAGAATTACAGACAGATCCCTTATCCTGAAAACCTCAGGTTCCAAGCATTCCAGACAATAGTCTATACTTGTACTGAATAAATAAAAAAATATTTGTGTACATGTAAAATGTATATACATGAAAAAGTTAAAGAAGATAAAATACGTTTTTGATTTATTTATAAATTCTAAAAAGGAAATTGGTATTTTCCCATGAGGGTCATCTGTACTGCAAGAGCACACTGGTGGTACTAGTAATTCTTTATCTTACATTATGAATGTAGAGTTTACCCTAGTATAGTGCAATCCATACAGTGTGGAGCATGTCTCAGCATTTATTACAGACACGTCCCATATGTTTAAATTGAAAAGCTGTTTCTCTTTCATCTCCCACAAGATAAGCAACCCCTGCACTGTGAAAACCTGACTGTTTCCCCTCATCATCTCAATCCTTTTGTGGCAAAATATCCTGTTACCATAAAAGAGACCAAATAAGAATAAGATCCAGGAAAAATGATTCAGGATACATTATATTGACACAAATAATGGGATATATCCAACTTATTTTCATAACTGAATAAATACATTTCCTCAAGGATTAGCATATACTTACCCCAGGGCATATTTTATTGATGCAGAATATTTCCTTTTGGCACACATTGGTAATTGTTAGTTCATATTTAACTTTGGAATCTAATTAATTACTACAAAACCTTTGGAATGAGTGCAGAGCATTACTTACTCTTGCACATCATTGACTTGCACTGCAGGAAAACAGGGTTTATAACTGAGGGCACAATATAGGGCAGTACATTCCATAGCTCTTCAGAATATTAATTAGTGCAGAATGTAATTTATGACCAAAGGGCACTTTTAATAGTATGTGTCATATTTTATTAGTGCAAAGCATTTCCTATTAGTGATATGAATGAATTATTACATTTCTGGGGGAGGGTCAAATATTTTTTGTGTGGGATTCACAAAATTCCCTTTCTCTATGTATGCACTGGCGCCACAAAATAAAATTAAATTGGCTGCTTGTCCTCAGCCTTCTGGCTACCTCTTATTTGTTCTTTTGGTTTTCCCATCCTGAAACCTGATTTTTGGTGATGTAGGTAAGAGAATGCTATATATTACCTTAAAGGGGTAGTTCACCTTTAAAGAAATTGTTCAGTGTAAAAATAAAAACTGGGTAAATGGATAGGTTGTGCAAAATAAAAAATGTTTCTATTACAGTTAGTTAGGCAAAAATGTAATGTATAAAGGTTGAAGTGACTAGATGTCTAATATAATAGCCAGCAGCGCCGATTCTGGGGCTGCTGCCGCCTGAGGCAGCAGCCCAGATGCCGCCCCCCTCCTCTCCCGCTCCGCGCTTAAAAATTAGCGTCGGAGCAGGTTTCAGGGGGCAGTATCGTTAGTGCATTGAGCGCAATAGCGCTCTTTGCACTAGCGGAGCCGAATTTCCGGGTTAAAACCCGGAAGTTCGGCTCTTAAAGTTACAAGAGGCGGCTTTTTGCCGCCCCTTGTAACTGGCCGCACGCTGCCGCCTGAGGCAAGGGTTTCACCTTGCCTCATGGCAGAAGCGGCCCTGATAGCCAGAACACAACTTCCTGCTTTTTACCCAGTTTTTATTTTCACACTGAACTGTTCCTTTAAATTCACTTTTAGTATGAAATAGAGAGAGATATTCTGAGACAATTTGCAATTGGTTTTAATTTTTTATTATTTTTTGGTTATTTAGTTATTTAGATTTTTATTCAGTAGCTTTCCAGTTTGCAATTTAAGCAATCTGGTTGGTAGGGTCCAAATTACCAGGGGCGGATTTACATAGCCCTAGGCCCACTGCCGTTCATCACCCCGTCTCCTCCCCTTCCTTTGTGCACACATGCAAATTTTCAGCATCCGGTTCAGAGTACTGGGGATTGGTGCAGAGAAAATTTTAAAAATGATTGTATCGCCTGTGAATGCCCAGCGCTTCCTAACCAATGTGGGTGTGTTTGGACGGCATGCCACCAGAAGAAGAAGGCAAATAATTAAAAATCTATACAAAATAAATAATGATGACCAACTGAAAAGTTGCTTAGCAACATACTAAAAGGTAACTCTAAGCTGAACCACCCTTTAAATTATTATTTCTCCATATACCGTATAAAGCATAGTACAGATATATTTGGCTTTAGTGGGCTGGAATCCTGGTAAGAGTGGAGCTGTTTATATCTGTTGACCTAGTCCTGGTCACAAAGGGATTATATGGTCTTTTATAGGAAAAATGTATATTAAATGCTTCTTTGAAAATATACTCAATTTCAAGCATCATTTCTGTAGCACGAAGTTTTATAGACAAGTCTATGGCGTGTTTTATACAGCCCATGCAAAAGATGGCAAGTGGTACTAAAAGAGCTACATGTGAGATAACTAGAAGTAATAATTACAGAGGCAAAACATTTGAATCATTTTAATAGAAATCAAATGTTCTTAGCCACTATTCATAATTTTCCTAAGAATTCTAGGCAGTAATTGCAGGGTTCCCTTGCATCAATGCATGTATTTTTCATCACTATTCATCAGAGTAGGACTGACATTTTAAGTGATATTCTAAGACAATTTGTAAATGGTTTTAATTTTTTATTATTTGTTGTTTTTGCGTTATTTAGCTTTTTATTCAGCAGCTCTCCAGTTTGCATTTCAGCTATGTGGTTGCTAGACTCCAAATAACACTAGCAATGATGCATTGATTTGAAGAAAAGACTAGAATATGAATAGGGGAGGGCCTGAACAGAAAGGTGATTAATAAAAAGTAGCAATAACAATACATATGTAGCTTTTTGTTTTTAGATGGGATCAGGGACCCCAATTTAAAAGCTGGAAAGAATCAGAAAATAATTCAAAAACGAGAATAAATTAAAATTGAAAGCCAATTGAAAAGTTGGTTAAAATTAGACATGATATAACATACTAAAAGTTAACTTAAAGGTAAACTATCCCTTTAAAATTATCTAATTAATCAAGCACTCGGTTCACTTCTTCTCTTTTCTCTGAATACAGTTTAGGGCTTAGATTAACACTCAAGACCACAGTTCCGGTTTCTCTGCCTTCTTTGCCTTTGCGATGTCCCAGGGATTAGAAATAATTTAGGTAGTAGATTTGGGACAACTCCACCTCTCTCCTTTTCCATTTTCCTATTTCAATTCATGAACCTGAGTATTGTTTTTTAGTATTTATCCTAGTTAATGTGATTATTCTAATGAATTTATAATTAATTACCTGAGTTTTAATGAATCATTGATTTAGCACTGGAAAGCACTTAATTAATACATTTTTAGTCCAATTTGGACGTAGGTACAATAATCACTCATCAAATAATATTGCCACAATTTATAATTGATTTTATTGTGGGCAGAATTTTCTATTGGTTCTTATAAAAAAATTTTCATTTTCATTTATTTGAATGAATTCCATTGCACTGCACTTTATCTACAATTAGGGGCATGTTTACTAACATTGGAGATAAATATTTGGAGAGATTTCTGGAGATGTTGCCCATAGCAACCAATCAGATCTTTGCTGGCTGTTTAAATCTAATTGCTGATTGGTTGCCATGGGCAACATCTCCAGAAATCTCTCCAGATATTTATCTCCAATGTTAGTAAACATGCCCCTTAATTTTAATTGTCTAATTCTTATTAACAATATAATTAATTTGTAGCACTGCACTTTAGTATTTAACAATTCATGTGATTGGTCTTATCACAATCAGAGGGTTTGCATTGGAATATATTAAGTCTTTAAATTAACAGGTATTGAAACAACTTATATAAGTAACTGCCAAGTAAGATTGTTAGCAGGGTACTTTCCCTTTTTCTTTGTCTCTTTTAAATTATGTCATGCAATGAAGTCTATCGTGCCTTAGACTGAATTGGGGGCCATGCAAAAATCCTTTGGGGGGCCACATCAGCTCATGGGCCTCTTCTGGGCAGCTCGGCTCTAAGTAAATGGACACCAATGATGTTATTAGCCTCATGTGGCATAAACAATAGCAGTCCATTACTTATAAAGGGAAAATAGTGTGTGCTCAAACTTATGTTTGATTTTCCCAAAACTAATCTGGATCCAAGTCCAGTGGCTGTATACACGGTACTGTAAACAAGGCCATGTGGGCAAGATTATGATGTATATAGACTGGGATTTGGTGCATCATAACTGATTGTTTGTCCCAGTGTGAGACAGGCAACCATAAAGGAATTGTTTAGTAAAAAATAAAAACTGGGTAAATAAATAGGCGGTGCAAAATAAGAAATGTTTTCAATACAGTTAGTTAACCAAAAATGAAACCTAGAGGCTGGATTGAATGAATGTGTATTGTGTAACATAATAGTCAGAACACTGCATCCTGCTTTGCTGCTCTCTTGGTTTCCACTGATTGGTTACTAGGCAGTAACGAATCAGTAACTTGAGGGGGGGGGCAAATGGGTCATAAATGTTGCTTTTGAATCTGATCTGCATACTGAGGATCAATTGCAAACTCACTGTGTCCCATAACAGGAAGTCATGTTCTGTTCTGTTATGTTAGATATCCAGTCACTTCAGCCTTTATAAATTACATTTTTGGCTAACTAACTATATTACAAACATTTTTTATTTTGCACAGTCTATATATTTACACGGTTTTTATTTTTACATTGAACAGTTCCTTTAAGCCAATAATGCATTAAATTGTTTTACTTTTTTCTGCTTACCCAATGGTGGGCAGATGTTTTGATAAAGCTTGATAAAGCTTTTTAGTACTTTAAAGGAAAAGCAAGTACAAACCCAGCAAAAAGTATTTGCTTCTCTTATTAAAATTGAAATACAATTATCCCCAGTATACAGTACATTCATTAACCAGCAAATCTCCATCTTGTTGCTGAGCAACAGTTTGACTTATCCTTTGGCACTCGCAGAGTTGCAGTATAACAAGTGAATGGTCACCATGGACCTTCAGGTCATAGTTTGGCTAAGATTATGAAATTAGCTTCTTGGGAGTAATACTGTATATGTGTTCTATTGTTAGCATCTGAGGAAGAGCGTATGTCCATTATTTGTAATTAGTCTCACAGTCTGCTGAACAGAAACAATGTCTGTCTATAAAATATTAAGAAAAGCAAAAGTGGAAATGGAATGTAAATAGATCTATGCTGGCAGTGAACAAGATACTGTATGTAATATTAGCATTAGCACTGTTGTATTGCAATTCTGTGGTCCCAGGTTTGATTTTGTATATTTTTGCTCTGTCTTTGTAGGTACCAGGGCCGGAACTAGGGGTAGGCAGAAGAGGCAGCTGCCTAGGGTGCAACGATTAGGGGGGACGCTGGGCAGCTACCTCTTCTGCCTACCCCTAGACCGGACTCACCTGGAACTTATTTTATGCAATGCGCCCGAAACGATACTGCGCATGCACACCAGCGCCGTTACTGCGCATGCAGGTGAAGGGAGGGGGCGAGCTGGCAGCTGGGCTGCCTTAAGCACCCGGCTTGCCTGGCCCGCCTCTGGTAGGTACTAGCAGATTAAGCGGCTCATGATAAAAATTGAGGCTACTTCGTGTCAATGTGATTAGATTGTAAACTCCACAGGGACAAGGACCAATGTATATAATGTATAATCTATGTAAACCACTGCAGACTATGTTGTCATTTTATATATATATATATATATATATATATATATATATATATATATATATATATATATATACAATCCACATTCATCTGATGATTTAAGGCTGTAAATAAACGTAGGGAACATCAAACTTCCTAGCGAGTGGTATTTTAACAACAGATAAAACAAGTAGCAAAAAAAAGGAATGAATCTCCATGCAGGCCTGTTAATCAAACTCAATTTTAGGTTGTTTTTTTTGTAACAATGTGCAAAGTTATGTTGCATAACCATCTAGGTACAATATTATAAATGAGTTGCAACATACTTACAAAATACCATGATTTTATCTGTAGAAGGGATATATTGTCTTAAATGTGATGATCTATAACTGTTATTTATATACGTGCTTTGCAGCTTTTAGGTCAGCTTGTATGTAATGAGTGATATTTAAATTAAGTTACGTTTCTGTGACAATGTCACTACATCAGATCGATCCAATTTGTCTAGTTTCCCGCCAAAGTTTGTATTTATGTGCATCTGTACTAACCATTAGACACTTTGAGAAAGGCCTCGGAGGAGGCCGAAACGTTAGTCGCGCATACAACAATACATTTTTTTTAGATTTATATAAGTCCTGTGAGTGCGGATCCTTTTTGTTGGAGATATATATATATATATATATATATATATATATATATATATAGTCCCACAGTACCCGCACTCAGACCAGTAGATTCCAGTGGTGAATGGTCAATTGTATTGTATTATTAGAAGTGAATGTATATATATATATATATATATATATATATATATATATATATATATATATATATATATATATACATTTATTTTGAGATACATGTTCAACGTTATTTCCCCTGTGCCATCCATAAATCTTCAGTGCTAGCATGCTGGTACTACTGTGTGTGACCTACAGCATAAGGGTTAAAACTGCTTTGACAAAACTGAAGCTAACTAGTATAATTTTGTAGTAGAAATTACCATATAGTAGATAAATACAATGGTCTTTACCATTCCACTTTTGAGTGCTATCTGGTATGCCCACTGCATCTGGGTGGTTGGTGTCGGGATCGATAAAACTATAAACAATCAAAAAAAAAAATTCCGGTTCAGAGATGCTAGAAAATCAGCAACCACATAAAAAGGGCACGCACTAATTTTTACCTGCAAAAATAGTTTTATTTATAAAGTGCTATTGGCTTTGAAATGCTTAAAAGTTAAGCACAAAAAACACACAAAACAGTTAAAAAATAAATTTGAGGCCTCAAATTCAAAAGTGCACACAAGCTCAAATAACCATTACATAAAGAAGACAGTAAAATATCCCTCCTCTTGTGCAGGAATTCCTATATCCAGGTTACGCTGTAAATTACCTTTGCAAAGAACTACAAAATTAGAGGAAGATTTCCCCATGAAATTCACGAGCAATAATCATCATTGCATTACTACTGCATCCCATCTACATATAATTAATCAAAACTATCTTTGAGTCTTTGACAAATCCAGTGCAGTCCTGTGAGTCAGTGTATAAAATATTTATCTCTTTAACTTTGTGCTTAATTTTCATTTGTAGTGTGACAAATGTCTACTAGTAAGACAATATAGTATGTGGTTTAGTGAGTATAATAGTTAATAACCACAACCATTTGTCTAGAGTTTTAGGGCTACGCCCACAACCAAATAGCATAAGTGGCATATGATCTTCAAAAAGAAAAAATCCAGTGATTTAAAAATTTAAACAAACTGCAAAGCCACATTTGGTCTGCAGATTACTGTATAATCTGCATTCACAGTGTGGCCATCATCCAAACAGTTTCAATACTTGCAGAAGTCCTGTGCAGATTGGAGAAAAAGAGGACTCTCATGTATGAAAACTCTCATTTCAACCTCACTTGGTGGGTTTCATTTGCATGAACACAAGGGTGAATTACATAACCAAGTCACACTGTGAAGACTCTACCGGATATAGTGAAAGCTGGTTAGGAGAGGGTTACTTTAATAATAGAGCAAATAGTTACTTTGCCCATGAGCTACTAAATCAGAGGGGCCAACATGAGTTTTTGCATCTGCAACATTTTTTAATGATAGGGACAGTACTATCTGTCTCTTGTTTTAATGATTTAATCACAAAAATAATGTTTTCTTGCCATTTATTTACCTAAACAGGGTAAACAGGTAAACTGAAACTATTCCATGTTTGGTCCATGGACAGTATGTAAGAGAGTGAATTGTGTTGTGGGTGGGTGAAAGAGTTAAAATGTTGTTTGTGAATTATGTGATGTTAATGAGAATTTGTATGTAACACTGTGTAAATGGTTATTTCAAAAAGCCACTAGGTGGCAGTAGAGTGTTATAGTTAGCAGCAGTTCTGTGTTCCAACCCCTAGAGGGAATTTCCCCAAACTGAGTATAAAAGGGCAGCCACACCCATAGTCAGAGGCTTTTTGATGGGAGGAGGCAAAGTGATGCAAGAGTGTCACTGAGAAGAAGAACACCAGCCCGGAAACAGGTAGTTTACTAGATAGGAAGTTTCAGTAATATCTGGCACTAGGTGTCAGAGATAGGGAGCAAGAAAGTCTTTTGCCCCGACAAGGAGCGTAGTCGGATTAGGATCCGGGGAACAATTCCCAAGATAGGGTAATAGTGGTGAGGTTGTTAGGCAAGAGAGGGTGGAAGTAGAAGACTTCAAGTCCAGGTGGCTGGTACCCGTGGTCAAGGGGGCACTGGTCGAGTGCCGGATGATCGAAGCGGGGGACTGGTGGAATGGTGAAGGGGTGTAGTGGTACGCCGGATCACCGAGCCAGACCGATGAGGACCAGCAGGTTGTGAGTAGAAAAGTAACCCTATTCTAAACGCTGGGTAGTAAAGCACAGACTACTAAGTCGGAAAGCAATCGAAAGTTTAAAGTGGAAACGGCAATTGAAAAGTCTGTTGGAATTTGTATATGACTGCCAGTGACGTATCAGAAAAATAAACAAAGTTCATTTTTTAAGAATTGGCGTTTCCGACTTCTTATGTTTGGGGACTGTGTCAAGAAATTCCCCTTACATAATTTTGGCGCTGCTGTGAGCAGGGTTCGGACTGTGTTATTTGGAACTATACAGCTGTGGATTTGTTAGTTGTTTGAAGGTGGCGCTGTTTCTGGTTTGAGGACAACAGGAACAGGAATTACCTTGGCGGCCATATTGTGTGGGGCATTTTCGCTATTAATAGAGCTACGGGCGTGGACTTGGCGCCATTTTGAGTAAGCGCTTTACACTGACGGACTCAGAAAAATTTTGGGAGTGGAAGGTGATCATAGCCACGATGGATAAAACCTCTGCCAGTGTTCCGCTGATTGATACCGGCCGTAGATTCCAGTGGGCTGGATACTTTGCGGAAAAGCTTACAGACCGTGGCAAGCTTCTTCTAATCCCCATCTGTGGCGGCTGTGGCGCCGAGTTGCGTTGGGGTATCGTGGAACTTGAGGGGCGCTGCAGGACCTGCAAACGTAAGCATTATATGGGTCCCTTTTATTTGGAAAAGCTACCACCTACCGTTGAGATAGTGGATCGGCTAATTAAACAGCTAGAGTTACAGCCAGCTCCCGCGGTGGTTGCAGAGCCACAGTTGCTGCTGTTTACTGTGCAGGAGCCTCCTGAACTTTCTGTAGGTACTGCTGCACAGGTTGCCGTGTCTGGGAAATCACTTGTACCAGCTAAAGAACTAGTGAAAAAGCCCCAAACTGATTCCCTTATGGCAGCGGCCGCGTCTATCTCCACCGTGACGCAGCCGGATTTATCTACTACTCTGCACGCCGGTCCGGTAGGCCCTAGTGATGTTGAGGCTGACTGGGGTGATAATGCTGACTCGTGTGGAGAGACAACCGAGTCCACATGGCGTGAGGAGTGGAACGTGTCTGATGTCCAGAATGACACTGAAGCCCATGGGGAAGATCATGAGATGGGGTCCGAATCCGGGGCTATTCTCCCCTTGGCACTGGCTGAGGAAGACTTCATGCTGCCTGATGAAGCCAGGGAGTTCTGGGTCCTTCCAGGAGAGGTCTCACCACGGAAATTCCGCGCCATTTTGAATGTGCAAAGAAAAATTAATATGGAAGTGCACAAGAGATGGGGGTTCTTTATGCCATATGCCCCGAGGTGGGTTTACCAACATGTGGAGGCCCAGTTGCAGGAGTCGATCAATCAGGATATCCTGCAATATCTACAGCTGGATGACAAAAGTTTACAGCAGCCTGATAGTGCAGCTAGGCAACAAGCCCAGGACCAAGTCAAGGGTTGCCTGGCTAAGTGGTGGCTGGGACACACTGTCTTACAAAATCATCGAAGCGGGGGACTGGTGGAATGGTGAAGGGGTGTAGTGGTACGCCGGATCACCGAGCCAGACCGATGAGGACCAGCAGGTTGTGAGTAGAAAAGTAACCCTATTCTAAACGCTGGGTAGTAACCAACAGACTACTAAGTCGGAAAGCAATCGAAAGTTTAAAGTGGAAACGGCAATTGAAAAGTCTGTTGGAATCTGTATATGACTGCTAGTGACGTATCAGAAAAATAAACAAAGTTCATTTTTTAAGAATTGGTGTTTCCGACTTCATATGTTTGGGGACTGTGTCAAGAAATTCCCCTTACAAGTACATAGTATTAAAAAGTAGGTATAGACTACCGGTGCAAAGATAAGCATCATCTATAGGGTACTCCTGCTAACAAAATAGTCATAATAAATGGAGAGTGACGGGGGTGTATATTAACAATCTGCCTCACATAGAGTTTAGTCCAAGCAAAACATATGTTCAGAACAAGCCCTGTTCATTGAAATCATGCATAAAATGGGATATAAAGCCCCTTTAATAGCAGGACATTTTGATGCTAAATAATATCTGCTTCCAGTACTGATATTGTACAGTACCTATCAGGTTTTGTATTGTTAGAAGTACTTAAAAGTAACAATAACAATACGACTGTAGCTTCACAGAAGTACTTAAAAGTAACAATAACAATACGACTGTAGCTTCACAGAAGTACTTAAAAGTAACAATAACAATACAACTGTAGTTTCATAGAGCAATAGATTTCTGGTTTCCGAGGCAGTGGGTCCTATTTGGAAGCTGAAAAGGGGCAGAAGATGAAGGCAAATAATTAAAAAATGAATAATGAATAAAAAATTAAGGACAGTTGCTAAAATAGAACTTCCTAGAGCACACTTAAAAGTTAAATCACATGTAAACTACCCCCTTAACTAAACCTTCATCTGACCATTTTATAAAACATACAGATAAAGCAAGACAATTATTGCTGAAGAGTAAGGGTATGTGTCAGTTTTAATGGTAAAAAATCAGTGTCAGCTTTAGCTGTGATGCAGGGGATGACACTTTTGATCTGTTTGCTGCTTGCTCTGTCTTAACAAAATTAAATCTCCTGACATGTGAAAGAGATACAGGATGGGCCAGTTGCTTTGTTGCCATGGTGATGTTTCCATGGTATCAATTTGATAGCTGGTCTCTCTTTCTTCCATCGCTCATTTGGTTGCTAAGGGCAATGTATTTTGATTGGAAAGAGAGTTTGAAGGTTGAGAGAGACTGAAAAAACACACACAGAGAACACAGCCACAATTTTATTCATTTAGATTTTATAAACCCTGTGCTGAAAAACACACAGAGAGAACACAGCCACAATTTTATTAATTTAGATTTTATAAACCCTGTGCTAAAAAACACACAGAGAGAACATAGCCACAATTTTATTAATTTAGATTTTATAAAGCCTGTGCTGCTTTCTTAGCTAACTATAGCCTCAATGTAGCTCCACTGGCAGTTAATATACAGCAAAGAGGTTACAGTTGTGGCCCTCCAGTTGTTATTCGACTAAAAATCCCAGCATCACTTACTGGCTTTGAAAATGCCTTATGGGCATTATATATGTACACACACACACCTGTATGAAAAGAAAGAACCCCAATAAAACTGCAGGTAGTGCACTATTTAAAAATTACAGAAGAAAATTAAAATGGTTACAACTTGCTGTGTCTCCTAGAACAGCTAAGCCTTTCTTGCAAAGTACCATTCTGAAAACTTTTCCAGAATTCTTAAAACTTTTCTCCAGAATAAAACATTGAACAGTTCGACCCATTTACAAATATACAAATATGTATGACTGACCTTATAAAATACATAAAACAACATTCTTCATTATTCCTGTTTGCAAATTGGTATTATAAAACAAGTATGCTCTGTAATAGTATGGTGTATTTTGTACAATGAACCCACATTCTTTGCAAAGTTGACTTTACACATGCTTGAGAGGCACCAATCATATTGCTTCCTGTGCACAAGCATTTTCTATAGTTATCAGTATAATCTTGCAAGAAATGATCACTATGGGTGCAACTGCATTGCTGTTTGTGGAAATCATGCCAACAAGTTTATTCCTGTATTATAATACTTCAAATATGCAGGTATGTTATGATTAGTGATGGGCCCCCCTGCGACTGCAGGGGTCTGCTTCCCCTATAGTTACACCACTGGAAATGACCTCTTCTCAGCTATACATTGAGTAATGGTGAGATCAATCAAAATCTAGACCAATTCAGAATTTTCCTTCAATTTGGCAGTTCCAAAACACTTCCTACTGGCAATTCCTCCATGTGTGCACAGCTTTCCAAACATCACTAGTTTCCTCATCAAATATAAAGACCTTCCAAAATATACAGGTTGCACAGGTAACTTCAACCACATCATGACTATTCTCTGAATAAACAAGAGAAAACTAATGAACACTCTTCTTGTTCTCTTCTATTTTTTACGGCATAATTAACATCAGACGTCATTATGATGGATCCTAAAAGAAAGGCCTTCCCAAATAATAAGTCATGCCTAATTAACTGTAATGTCTCTTTCATCATTATTTTGGATTTGTATATGTGCAGTTATAATGTAATTAGATGTTTAACTCTAGATCAATAGTATTAAACTTTGTGTGCAGGGCAGGTTTGCTTTATGTACAACATTGTTTTTGTATTTTAAGGAGATATTGTTTTTTTTTTAAAGAGAAACTAAGTCTGACTGATAATGCTGGGAATACACAACATTTGGATTAAGTTTGACCTCCCTGGAGTAACCATTCAACATACTAGATGTACCAATAAATACTATATATATATATATATATATATATATATATATATATATATATCCATGTAGAAAGCTGAAGCACACTGGGATTTGTCAAGATAAAACTTATTTTATTAGATCAACGTTTCGGTCCTCACAGGGACCTTTATCAATATAAATATGTATAATATATATATATCATTTTTATAACAGTAGATACAAGTTACAGTATTTGAGCTTTGTGGCACAAAAGGAAAGCTAGAAACAGCCATGCAAACAAATAAACTCCATTAAATGTACAATTAAAGTAAAACACTTTGTGACGATTTTGTGACAATACATAGGAATTCTTGAAGTATATAATTTGTATAATGGACAAAAATAAACAGCCCACATATTTGCTACAAAGAGCTGATACTTATGTGTGTTTCTTTCCTTTTCTCTTTTATCACCAAATGGCAAATACACAGCAGGAAACATATTCACAATGCATTTTGATTTTCCCACAGAAGTGGAACCATACATCATGAAGGGTGTATGACAGTCCTGTTATGATTGATACACTTCAGTAATCAGTATAATTCAATGTATGATTTATGGCAGCTTTTTCCACAGAACTTGAACATCATTCCTTCTACTTACTGATCTTTCATATCTTTTACCATATCCAATATAGTCATTCCAAACATTTATCACAAATATGAAAGCCCCAAATTATTGAACTGTTATCAAATTTATATAATAGGACAAAAACAAGACAATGCTCTGTATGAAAGCAAATCTACAATGTCCTATAAGAAATCTAAATAGTCCTGTCAATTGTATTCTGACAATTCATCTCTCTTGTAAACACTGAATGATAGAAATACAGTAACAGCAAATCCATTTACTTCCAATATAGTTCATCTTTTCCTGCAACCACATAAGAATGACACCTGCAGATGATTAAAGGTAGGCAAAATAGTTTAATGAGACACTGTCCTAAAGTGTCCTTGAAGAATACCTAAATAGAAATATAATAAATTAATTATTAAGTAACAAAAATAATATAATTCTAGACTCACAGTAGCCTCAATAGGTTTTTGTGTCAGCAAGCCTATTTGAAGGATGCATAAGAGACAGGCAGAATATTTAAAGACATTTAAAAATGGAAAGACCAATTGAAATGTTGCTATGCAAAAGGCTATTTTAGTTAACCTAAAGTGAACCTCTTTAAGCCCATTGCCATGTTAGCTACTACAACAAACTTGGTACTAGAATGGTCTACACTGAAGAACTTGTTGACTTTCAAGGTTGTACTATCATAGGAGTGCATTTTTTCAATAAGATCAAACTATAGAGGTTCCCCAATCAACTGTAAGTAAAGTGATTGCAAAGTGGAAAGTCTCAGTGGCAAGACCAGTTGTAAAATGCTATGCTGATAAGACTCAGAATATGTCCTCAATTATATACTATACTAGATTCACTTGTCCATAGTCTGTCTTACTATGTTTCTTTAAAAAATGATATACAGGTATTAGACCTGTTATCCAGAATGCTCGGGAACTGAAGTTTTCCGGATAAGGGATCTTTCCGTAATTTGGATCTGCATAACTTAAATGTACTAGATAAACCCAATAGGCTGTGTTTGATTCCAATAACGATTCATTACATCTTTGTTTGGATCAAGTACAAGGTACTGTTTTATTATTATAGATAAAAAGGAATTCATTTTTCAAAATTTAGATTATTTGGATATAATGGAGTCCATGGGAGAGGGCCTTTCTGTAATTCTGAGCTTTCTGGATAACGGGTTTCCGGATAACAGATCCCATACCTTTAATAATGTTTTTAAACATTTAAATCCATGCTTAAAGATTAACAAATGAATAAGACCCCACATCAACTCCTAATATACGGAAAAATGTTCCATCCTGTCCTGTAAAAATGTTAAATGTTTGTTTTAATATGGACACCTTGGCCGGAGTAGTGAGAAAGGTTGTGATTATAAGAAAGTAAAGGAAGAGTAAAAAGTGGACCAGCCAGGAATTATTTCATTTTGCAATTATGTCCTCCCAGACCCCCTGTGTATTGACACCCCTACCAATATTTGCAGCCATGATTTTATATCTCTAAAGGTCCTCTATCCATATGCATAGAGTTGTGGACTGACCACCTTTACTGCAATTTTCTTTTTTTTCTATTAAGAAATAAGGAATTCTGTGTGTCCGTGCCCATACCATAGCATAATGACATTTTATTATGTACAACTATTGACACCTCCTATGTCTGCCAGTATTTACATCCCTGATTTTCATATGTCTAGGTCCACTATCCACACACATCCCTTGACCCCTGTTTGTAGAGTTGTCAACTGACCACATTTACTGCAATTTTCTTTCATTTCTATTGAGAAATAAAGAATTCTGTGTGTCCATACCCATACCATAGCAGGGTGACACATATTTTATCGCAGTTGTTTCCCCCCTAATGCCCAGGACGTCCCCAGTCTGTTACCTATGCCCTGTGGGGTTGACGTTTCCCAGATGATCAATGGGTGGTTTGAGTTTTATATATGTGGATTGAACTGGATGCACCAAATCCGCTTTTTTGGATTCGGCCGAACCCCTGAATCCTTTGTGAAAGATACAGAACCGAATCCTAAGGGTGGGAAGGGGAAAACATTTTTTTTTTACTTCCTTGTTTTGTGACAAAAAGTCATGCCATTTCCCTCCCGCCCTTAATTTGCATATGCAAATTAGGATTCGGATTCGACCAGGCAAAAGGATTAGGCCGAATCCGAATCCTCTTGAAAAAGGCCGAAGCCTGGCCGAATCCCGAACCAAATCCTGGATTTGGTGCATCCCTAGATTGAACACAAGGATAACCCTGTTTGGTCTACCTAGTATCAGAGATAGATGTTCTGAAAGCCTAGAAAATAAGGCCTAAGTATCAATGTTTGAGTTCAAAGGGGACATCAGGGAGCAAGTACCCTGTGAACTTTTAAAAGGTAGTGGTAGTCAGCTATGTCATAGCACACTCTTCCAGATTGCTGGTCAGACAGGCCACTTTAGAAAGATTAGTTACCAGTCCACCAAGCAGAAGGCACAAGGAGTAAGAGCTCCATAAGCAACACCTCCTTAAAGGAACAGTAACACCAAAAATGTATTTTAAAGTAAAAATATATGGAACCTGTACTGGTGTTTGCTTCAAAAATATATTATAATTTATATAGAAACAAGATTCTATGTAGCCATTTAGTCTGAAAAGGGGGAAAAAGCACAGGAAGATAACAGTTAAACAGATAGAATACTATTGTATTCTACAGAACTTTTGTATATCTATTATGTAACCTGTGCCTTTTCTGCTTTTTTCAGACTGAATGGTTGCCCCCTTGGCTACACAACAGCTTGTTTATGTAAACTATAGTAGTCTTTCTGAAGCAAACGCATCAGTTTTATCAGTGCAGCGTAACAATACATTATATTTTCATTACTTTAAAACCTTTTAATTTTTTGGTGTTAATGTTCCTTTAAGCGTAGAGACCACAGAATATCTTCGTTCTGAGGAATTTTACTGGAAAGGATCCATTCCATTGAAACATCTTTACTTTTGAGACACATCCTTTCGATCATGAATCTCTGTAAAACTGCTTACTCTTGCTATATCACTAGGTTCTCACATTCCCTCACTGCTGTTATTCTCAGAAAGTGGCTAAATAAGTTAACTTTTTGATTAAGAACTCTCTCTTTCTACAAATCCATATGAAGAGGGTTACAAGCCAGTGGCACCAAACCTTCCCTTCAACACCTTGTGAGGGCCAGGTTGATTTGTGTAAGTGTTCTACTGGTGAGCAACTGGTAAAAGAAGGGAGATCAGCAGATCCACCTAACATTTTTACGCAGCATTGGACTGGGGGCCACAGTGGCTGCCACCTAAAATGCCCCCATAAATCCCCTGCCCCCCACCCTAAGTGTGAGGTCAGGTCACCCAAAGAATAACAGAAGCTGCAACCCCCTTACATCCACTGTGCCTACCTTTTATTCTCCATTTGGCCACTATTTGGAGGGGAAGTCAGAGAGGAGTGGTCTGGGTTGACAGGGCCCATGAGGACCAGGTTTTTTTTTCTGGGTGTCCTGCTGTACATCTATATGTTTTTTACAAACATTTAAACTAATATGTTTTGCAGGGTAAAATGGTTTAATGAAATGACTTAATGGCAAAAGGTTTCACAGGCCAATTCTGGTAAGGAAATTTGTTTATAACTGGTATCAGTGGGTGAGTACACACAATGGGGTATATTTATCAAAGCAAAGAGTGAAGTCTGAGATCACCACAGTCCGCTAGAGTGAAAGTCCTCCACACTCCATTCATTTCTTTTTATTTATCAATGGGTGAAAGTGAAAGTTCACCCTTTGATAAATACGCCTTTAAAAATGCCATAGAAATGGATAGAGAAAGGCAGTATTTCACACACGGACTGGGCGTTCTCATTGTTTGATAAATATACCCCAATGAATTGTACAGTTCATTTTCCCATCTTTCCCTTCATATTTACTGAAAGATGATAGTACAACTGCAAATGACTGTGTGGATATCACATTCTCCCAATCTTGCTTTGCATGTCACTTTGTACAGGGAAACCAAAAGGAAAATTGTTGCACAATGCACTGTTTTCTGTCCAGTCCCAACTGAACATAGGACTACTACCACCAAACACAATAGAACAGTGCTGTCCAACTTCTGTGGTACCGAGGGCTGGAATGTTTCTGGTCTACATGGTGGAGGGCCAATAATAGAAACCAGTGTTATCCACTCCCTGTTTTTAGACCACACACACTTTAAACCACACCCATGTTACCCCATGTCCACATTATAGCACACCAAAAAACCAAATGGTTGGTGCTATCACTCATATGTGAAAAAAGTTGTCATATTAAAGGAATTGTTCATTGTAAAAATAAAAACTGGGTAAATAGATAGGCTGTGCAAAATGAAAAATGTTTATAATATAGTTAGTTAGGCAAAAATGTAATGTATAAAGGCTGGAGTGACTGTATGTCTAATATAATAGCCAGAACACTATTAACTAACTAACTATATTAGAAACATTTTTTATTTTGCACAGCCTATCTCAGTCATGTCCAAAGTGCGGCCCATCTTCAAATTTACACCGGCCCTCAGCCTCCATCATGAAATTAATATTAATGCGGCCCCTCGGCACAGTGCAATCAGGAATCGCCTAGCTGTAATATTTGGGCACATTGGAGAAATGATCTGCCACTTGCTGTCTGTGTGCTGAAGTTGTCAATAGACGTACTGACTTGCCAGTACACTAAACTACGTTCCAGTACGTGTCTATTGCTAACACCTTCAGCACACAGGCAGCAGTATAGACCAAGTGGCAGATCATGTCACTAATGTCCCCAAATATTACTGCTACGGCTAGGTGATTCCTTGTTTAAATTAGTTAAATGATGTTAATGGTTCAAAGAATGTCAGGCTGAATGGTTGGCCACCACACATTTTCACCTCACCAAATCTGGCCCTCATTGCAAAAAGTTTGGACACCCCTGGCCTATCTATTTACACAGTTTTTATTTTCACAATGAACTGTTCCTTTAAGACATACCCTTAAATACATATACCTCCCCCTCCCCTGTGGATAACTCAACAGCCCCCTCCCCAGCACATGATTAAACACCTTAGGGGTCCATAACAATAATTTTCAAATGCTAACAAACCCCCAGAACAAATTCCAGTCTTATGTTCCACGGGCAGAGCAGGACACACACAGGGAGCACAGGGAAGGCAGAGTACGGCAGACACTGGCAGAGTATGGCACACTCAAGCACAGTAGGACAGGCAGAGTATGGAGCACCCAAGGAGATTAGGGCAGGTATAGAATGGAACCCCCAAGGAGCATAGAGCAGGCATAGACTGTCACACCCAGGGAACATAGGGAAGGTAGAGTATGGCACACACAGGGAGCATAAGGAAGACAGAACAGAGCAGGAGACAGGGAAACCTATCAGGACCAGTCTAAGATGTACTACATACAATGACACAGTGCTAGTGCCCCATTAGCATTTTGAATAAGGTTTGATCAGGTGAACAATGTGGACAGTTTCAGTCTGGTTCTCAGGTGTGAACAGTACAGGGATTTAGGGTGTGAACAATAGAGGTGTCACAGGTATGAACAATACTGGGTATTAGTCTGAATTTGAGGTTTAAACAATGCTTACACATGGTAAGCAGACACAACAGGCAGGCTTTCATGTGGGGGGAGCCACACAAGGGGGGGGGGGCGCCAGTTGGACAGCCCTGCAATAGAATATTCCAGGAATATATCCATATCAGTCACTGCCTAAAGTAAACAACAACCCTTCCACAAGTGGAAGCTGCTCAGCGCTGTGTGTCATTGTATTTGCGTTCCATCTGCCAGTCTCTCTACAGTTCCCTCGGCTTCTCCCCTCCCCCTGACCCTGGCACGTCCCCTCTGTTGCCCGATCCATTCCTTCCAAGGATAGGCAGTTGCCTGGCATGTCACCGAAGCCTTTAATAAAAGGGAGGAGTTCGCTTCAAAGGCTCTTAGTAGAGACAGGCGGGACGGACAGGGACACTGTAGGCTGCAGCTGGAAGCGCTTTCACCTGCAGTGAGGTCCTGTGGAGAAGTTGGCTGCCTCCCTACAGGCGCCCTGTTTGCAAACAGAGCAAAGGTGAGTGGCTGCAATGCGTGAGGAGGCTGCCTGGTCACATGTTCACATGCAATGGAGAGATGTTCAAGCCTGTGATATGGCTGCGAGCGCTACAGTTTGTGTGTGTCAAAGAGGTGATAGCGAGAACCCACAACTTTCCTCTTCTCACACTTTGTAGAACTGCCTTGGTGTCACTATATATGGACCCAGATACCCTTTGTGCTGCTACTTGTAAGTGATATATTAGCAATGTCACCGCTCCTGAACGGAAAATACTACATTTGCCTTTTGTATCTGTTTGTGTGAGTGTGTGTGTGTGTGTGTCTGTGTGTATAAATGGACTGACGTGTGTGAATAATTTGTGTAACCTATAACCATATATTAAGGTTCATTTTATTAAACCGATTTTTTTTAAAGGGGAACTATCGCGAAAATGAAAATTGAATATAAGCTTCATCATACTGAAATAAGAAAATGTGCTAAATACAATCAATTTAATATATTGCATTTCTGAAATTATCAAGTTTATCTTCACCATCCCTCTCTCAGCCTCTGTTTCTCTTCATTCTGTCCTCATGCAGCAGTTGGGTGTCAGATATTCATTGACAGTTAGCTCCAATATATCTTATAGGAGGGGCTTCCTTTCCTAGCAGATGAATTTGAGCTCATTCAAATAACTGATTCCAGTACAAACAAAATCTAACAAAATAACTGCCTTTTGCACAAATTCTGCATGTAGAGAGACAGGATGTCTGGTGATTTTAATAGAGTGAGCTCTAATACATTGTCTAGGCAAAAGGAGCTTCCCTATAAGATATATTCTATCTAACTGTCAATAATTATCTGACACCCAACTCCTGCATGAAGAGAAACCGATGCTGAGACTTGATTATTTCAGAAACTGTATAGAATTTTTTTAATTGATTGCATTTAGAAAACTTCTTATTTCAGTATGCTGAAGCTTATATAAATTTTCATTTTTGCGATAGTTTGCCTTTAAGTTGCAACACCCAGTCAATTCCTGTCAGCGGATGATGTTTTGGGAGCTGTAGATCAGCAATGGAGGTCTGCAGGCAAAATAATTCTGGGAAATGAACACAGATAGGAATATCCAGTACACTGCTTTGATATGGGTGCATGATGGGGTTGTTTCCTAGCATTGCATGAACACAGTTGATTGGTTAGACCCAATGCATATTATATGTGTGTGTGTTTAGCCAGAGCAGCTAATGCTATTTTAATAAGCTCACTTTTAATGTATATTGACCACAACTGAGCAAATATGACTAAAGTTGACATACAAACACTAATGCGACTAAGCCATACAGAGATAACTGACTCTAATGGAAACTAAAAGAGCATTTGACAGCTCAGCTGGAATAAACATGGGTGCCAGATCTGAGCAGATCTCTGCAAATATTAGTTATAAGATGTGGTATCCATTTGTGTCTAATTTCAGCTACAAACTACTGCCCACGCTCACTGCCTTAGGTGAAAGGAATTCCCTATTCCTCTTGGTTGCACAGAATGCAATCATTGCCCCCCCTAGACATCCCACTTTATTGTCAGTTAACTCATTCATTGTCTAAGCAAAGCTCTGGCAAACACTATCACTGCCAACATGGGTAACCAGGTCTGTTTTTATGTGGCATATTAGCATAGAAACAGTTAACATTTTATTGTATAATGCTGTAATCTGTTAAAAAGGGAAATTACTTCCTTTTACATGTTTCATGCTTGACACTTAACCCTTTTGCAGCCAAATTGACAGCAATGCAGAAATGAGTTCAGAATCCATCCAGCAGCTGGTAAAGTGTAATCAATCTTGTGATGTTTGATTGCATGTATTCATGGCTGATACTGCTTCATTTTTCACTGTGCTAGATATGCTTAGATCATGAGTTGGGGGGGCACTTATGATTTAGATGTATCCCAGTTTTCATTAAAATTATTGATTGCCTCTTTAATGTCATGCAGTCTTGTATCTAAATAGTATTGACTTTCCTTAATTTACTCATAAGTATATATCTTCTATGGGTATAGCTCCCCCTTTTTCTTAAAGCACAATTTTTGAGGGTCAGCCCCCAGATGCTTCTAAGGAGTACATTTTGTTGATGCCTATATGTGTCTAGGAGCTGTTTTTAATGGACCTAGTAAAGATTAGGTTGTAAGTGACATCCTGCCCTAAGTGTCCTGGAGTGTGAGAGCCTAAAAACCTAAAAGATTGAAGCCTAGAAATGTGATTTGTTCGTCCATTTGTCTCTGTGGCCAATTTCCCAATCACTTCTTTGGGCTTGTACAGACGATCGCTGTAACATGCGCTCACCTGCGCTCTGTTTTAAAGTGTTCAGGTACAGGAGAGCGCAGGAAGGAATGCAGCTTATTAATTTAAAGGGACCCATACTCACACAGGTGCATGCACGCTCCAAATGCAGGTGAAATGGCTACATGTTGCGGTCATCTGTATAAGTCCTAACTGAGTTTGATAAGTGAGTCTAGGATTTTCATGATCGGAGTAAGTGCTTCCAGTATACTCGCAGTTGTAGTAGCAGAAATTCAAAAAGGTGCATACATTCAAGGAACGCTGACACTTTAAGCAATATTTTAGTCATAATAACCAAAATAATGTCTAACACCCTCTTTTCTTTCAATGTTTTCAATCAGAGGAGTAGTTCACTTTTAAATGGACTTATAAAGCATCGTAGATAATGTATCATAGATAATAGACCATTTGCAATTATTCTTCAATTTTTTTGTGGTATGAATTATTTAACTTTTTGTTCAGCAGCTTTCCAGCTTTGAATTAAAGAAGTTGAATGCTATGGTCCAACTAACCATGACATAACTAGTTTGAATGGAATATGATTATAAGAGGGTCTGATTAGAAAGATATGTAACACAAAGTAACAATAACAAAAGTGTAGCCTCACAGAGCAATAGTTTTTTTGGCTGCCAACATAAGTAACCCCCCAGTGGAAGAGGTAGGTAAATAATTTTTAAAAAACTGTAAAAGAAATATGCAGGTCTATGTGCTCCAGAATGGAGGACCTGTGTCTTTCCAGCTGTGTGGCGGATGATGTAGGGGGCGAGGCGGGGGCAAGACTGGTGACGTCAGGGACGGGACTCATGATGTGGCAATCAGCAATGGGCTGATCGCCATGTTACTCTTTTAAATGTCCTGTCTGGATTTCCTAATTTGTAAATGCGGACAATAAGGTTTCACCTGGACAGCCCTTCCAAATACTAGGCTGTCTGGGTGAAATCCAGACAGGTGGCAACCCTATTTAAATGTACTCTGTTTTTGACATGTTGACACAGCTGATATAATTGCAAGTAAAGTGCTTTCTACCTTAAAGTGGCTAGATGATATATGGGTGCAGAATAAACTGGATGTATGAGTTGCTCTCTCTCTTTCTCATGTTTTTTCTTGCTATACACATCACATTTGTCAGTTGACTCTGTTTAATGTTTTTTTTTCTGAGCCACTAAATGCTTGGATAGATACTACCTTAATAGCTCACTTAAAGAGGCAGATTATCTCTTCTTCAACATGAGTGCAATAATAGGGCTTTTACTAAAAATTGTAGAGCTTGATAAAGAGCCGAGACAGGACCAAAACTTTGCTGCTACTGATGCCCTGCTGATGAAAATAAAGGCTTTGTAATGAAAGTTTGGAGTGCTGCCCAATACGGATTCCTACTAAAAATTATAGTTAGTGCCTGTTTTGGTTCTTGCAAGGTAGATAATTAGATGCACATATAATCCCCCTTGCACAATTGATTTATGCTTTAAAGGAGCAGATTACTCCCTTTTCAGCATGAGCTAAATCAGTGTTGTCCAACTTCTGGCCTATGTGGTGGAGGGCCGATAATGAAAACCAGGGGTGACCATTCCTTGTTTTTAAACCACACTCACTTTTAATCACACCCATGTTACCACAAGAACTTTTAAGAATATGTCCACATTAATAATGGTGTTATATCACTCATTACTCATATGTGAAAAATGTAGGTCATATTAAAACATACCCTTAAAGCCATATGCCTCCTCCTCCCCAGTGGATAACACTGCCCCCCTGCACACGATTAAACACATTAAGGGCCCCTAGAAACAAATTCCAAATGCTACCAAACCCCTAGAACAGACCTTACGCGGCTTACGTCCCACAGGCAAAGTATGGCACACACATGGGAGCATAGGGCTGGCAGAATATAGCACATACATGGAACATAGCGCAGGTAGAGTATGGCTCATGCAGGCAGCGTAGGGCAGGCAGAGTATGGCCGCACGTAGCATAGAGCAGGCAGAGTATGACACACACGGAGCATAGGGCAGGCAGAGTATGGCATATACAGGCAGCATAGAGAATACAGCAGGAGACAGGGAATGTATCAGGACCACTCTAAGAGGAACAGTTCATACTGTGCTACAATGATACATGATGATGCTGATGACCTTCCAGCAGTTTGCATGAGGTGTGAACAGTGCAAGGTTTTAGGGGTGTTACAGTTGTGTATAATGCAGGGGGGATTACAGGTTTGAACAATGCATGAGTTTACTGTCTGAATTTCAGGTTTGGACAATGAAGGGGCCAGTTAATCTCAGTATTGATACTTTTTAAATCTTACACAAGGGAAGCTATCACAGCAGGCAGACTTTCATATGGGGGCCACAAAAGGGGGGTCAGTTCAACAGCACTGAGCTAAATGAATAGGATTGTGCTGAACATTTTGTTTTAACCCTTTGCCTGCCAAGCACGTACGGCGTACGTGCTGGCAGGCCAATGCTCAGGCTGCCAAGAACGTACATTGTACGTTCTTTGGCAGCTGAGCTCTCTCTTTGCTTCGGCGGCTTTTGCCGCCTCCGCAGAGAGTGGGGAGAGAAGACAGCCCCCTAGGCAACGAGGCTGGGGGGCTGTCAAGTCGGATCTGCGACTCGATTGTCGCAGATCCGACTTCAAAGTAGCAGACGCATCGCATGGAGCGTCTGCTACTACACTCACCTTCTTCCTGCCTGCAGAGCCGCCCACGCACTTCCTGCTGCGCAGCAACTCTGCAGACACGCTGCCAGGACTCCTCCAAAGAAGACAGCGATTCTCCTGCTCCAAAAACGGTAAGTGCACGTTTTTTTTACACACTTACCTGCACCTACACATACTTACAGTACATTTATGCATTTTAGTAAAGATTGGAATTTTTTTTAATTTTTTTTTTTAATCTCAGCACACTTGGTCCCTTTTGTACAGTTATTTACACTTATTTACACTTATTTACATGTATTTGCACACTCAGATAACTTTTATTAGTGCACAAATATGTATACACAAACAGGTGTTTTTTTTTTTTTTTTAAGAATTCATTATACTGTTATCTTTTGTTTTTTTTGCCTAAAAACGTGTTATTTTGGCAGCGTGACTATTGGATAATCGATTTCGGCCACTAATGTCAGAACAATTATTTTGTTATTTCATTGATTTACGCAATTTTTGTGGTTTTATTGCAATTTTATCCCTGCATTATTGTTCCTTATGTAACTTTAGTATCGTTTTGCTGTTTGGTGCTTTGGTATAGAAAGATAGATTTTACTTAGTTTGATCCGCCAAAATATGTGCTTTCCAAAAATATATGGGTTTCTGGGGGTATTTTTACAGTTTGGGGGTCTTACGGCACATAACGTACAGTTAGGGTTCTCTTTTCTGCAGCTTAGTTGGCTAGCGTGAAAATTCATAGGCACGTTTTTCATTTGGGGTCCATACACAACACATACTTTGGTAAATCTATACATATTGGGCATCAAACTATTTATTAGACCTCTGACGTCCATATTTAGAGAGATTTTTCTTTGTACGTAAAACATTGTGTGTGATAAATGCGGCAAACTGCAACATTTTTAGGCGATTTTCAGAAATGTTGTAAAAACCTATATGTTTAGAAAAGCTTTGCAGTTTGGTAGTTTCGTGTAGAAAGACGTCATTATCTTTGTTGGAATCGGCAGAATGTGTACTTTCCAAAAATGTATGGTTTTGGGGGGTCATTGCTGTTAGGAGGGTCTTGAGGCAAATAATATGAAGTCAAGGGTCTATCTTCACAGAAGGCGAATCGGCAGCGGAGAAAACTCATATTCACTATTTTTATTTGGGGTCCGCACATGCCAGCTGCCTTGGTATATCTATGCATATTGGGCATCAAACTGTTCAGTAGACCCTTGGCATCAATATTTATGGTGTTTTACAATTGTATGTAAGAAACAGTTGCTTTTATCGCCAAATTTAGGAAAGGCTTGCGACTTGGTACTTTGGAGTACAAAGACATGCATACCCAATTTGGATTCGCAGGAATGTGTACTTTCCAAAAATATATGGTTTTATGGGGTGAACGCACTTTTTTCTACCTTTGCCCCCCCCCCCAAAACAATGTAAATGTGTTGATTTTGCAGTACCTGAAATGACAGACCATTTGAGGGTCTTTGTTTTGGGGCCCTATATGCCACGTGCTTGGGTACACCTATACATATTGGGCATCAAACTGTTCAGAGGACCCCAGGCTTTCATATTTGGGGTGATTTCTCTTGATACCTAAAAGTATGTGGGAACTACGATGCTAGAGGGTGAAAATTTTGAGGTGATTTTTGGAAATGTCACCAAAATCACCAAATTTAGAAATGGTTTGCGGCTTGGTACTTTGGAGTACAAAGACATCCATACCCGATTTGGATTCGCAGGAATGTGTACTTTCCGAAAATATATGGTTTTATGGGGTGAACTTACTTTTTTCTACCTTTGCCCCCCCCAAAAACAATGTAAATGTGTTGATTTTGCAGTACCTGAAATGACAGACCATATGGGGGTCTTTATTTTGGGGCCCCTGTATGCCACGTGCTTGGGTACACCTATACATATTGGGCATCAAACTGTTCAGAGGACCCTAGGCTTTCATATTTGGGGTGATTTCTCTTGATACCTAAAAGTATGTGGGTAATACGATGCTGCAGAGTAGATATTTTGAAGTCATTTTTGGAAATGTCCCCAAAATCCCCAAATTTAGGAATGGTTTGCGGCTTGGTTCTTTGGAGTACAAAGACATGCATACCCAATTTAGATCCGTGGGAATGTGTACTTTCCGAAAATATATGGTTTTCTGGGGTGAACTTACTTTTTTCTACATTTGCCCCCCTCAAAACAATGTAAATGTGTTGATTTTGCAGTACCTGAAATGACAGACCATATGGGGGTCTTCGTTTTGGGGCCCCTATACGCCACGTGTTTGGGTACACCTATACATATTGGGCATCAAACTGTTCAGAGGACCCCAGGCTTTCATATTTGGGGTGATTTGTCTTGATACCTAAAAGTATGTGGGTAATACAATGCTGCAGGGTCAAAATTTTGAAGTCATTTTTGGAAATGTCCCCAAAATCACCAAATTTAGGAATGGTTTGCGGCTTGGTACTTTGGAGTACAAAGACATGCATACCCAATTTAAATCTGTGGGAATGTGTACTTTCCGAAAATATATGGTTTTCTGGGGTGAACTTACTTTTTTCTACATTTGCCCCCCTCAAAACAATGTAAATGTGTTGATTTTGCAGTACCTGAAATGACAGACCATATGGGGGTCTTCGTTTTGGGGCCCCTATACGCCACGTGCTTGGGTACACCTATACATCTTGGGCATCAAACTGTTCAGAGGACCCCAGGCTTTCATATTTGGGGTGATTTGTCTTGATACCTAAAAGTATGTGGGTAATACGATGCTGCAGGGTCGAAATTTTGAAGTCATTTTTGGAAATGTCCCCAAAATCACCAAATTTAGGAATGGTTTGCGGCTTGGTACTTTGGAGTAAAAAGACTTGCATACCCAATTTAGATCCGTGGGAATGTGTACTTTCCGAAAATATATGGTTTTCTGGGGTGAACTTACTTTTTTCTACATTTGCCCCCCTCAAAACAATGTAAATGTGTTGATTTTGCAGTACCTGAAATGACAGACCATATGGGGGTCTTCATTTTGGGGCCCCTATACGCCACGTGCTTGGGTACACCTATACATATTGGGCATCAAACTGTTCAGAGGACCCCAGGCTTTCATATTTGGGGTGATTTGTCTTGATACCTAAAAGTATGTGGGTAATACGATGCTGCAGGGTCGAAATTTTGAAGTCATTTTTGGAAATGTCCCCAAAATCACCAAATTTAGGAATGGTTTGCGGCTTGGTACTTTGGAGTACAAAGACATGCATACCCAATTTAGATCCATGGGAATGTGTAGTTTCCGAAAATATATGGTTTTCTGGGGTGAACTTACTTTTTTCTACATTTGCCCCCCTCAAAACAATGTAAATGTGTTGATTTTGCAGTACCTGAAATGACAGACCATATGGGGGTCTTCGTTTTGGGGCCCCTATACGCCATGTGCTTGGGTACACCTATACATATTGGGCATCAAACTGTTCAGAGGACCCCAGGCTTTCATATTTGGGGTGATTTGTCTTGATACCTAAAAGTATGTGGGTAATACGATGCTGCAGGGTCGAAATTTTGAAGTCATTTTTGGAAATGTCCCCAAAATCACCAAATTTAGGAATGGTTTGCGGCTTGGTACTTTGGAGTACAAAGACATGCATACCCAATTTAGATCCATGGGAATGTGTAGTTTCCGAAAATATATGGTTTTCTGGGGTGAACTTACTTTTTTCTACATTTGCCCCCCTCAAAACAATGTAAATGTGTTGATTTTGCAGTACCTGAAATGACAGACCATATGGGGGTCTTCGTTTTGGGGCCCCTATACGCCATGTGCTTGGGTACACCTATACATATTGGGCATCAAACTGTTCAGAGGACCCCAGGCTTTCATATTTGGGGTGATTTGTCTTGATACCTAAAAGTATGTGGGTAATACGATGCTGCAGGGTCGAAATTTTGAAGTCATTTTTGGAAATGTCCCCAAAATCACCAAATTTAGGAATGGTTTGCGGCTTGGTACTTTGGAGTACAAAGACATGCATACCCAATTTAGATCTGTGGGAATGTGTACTTTCCGAAAATATATGGTTTTCTGGGGTGAACTTACTTTTTTCTACATTTGCCCCCCTCAAAACAATGTAAATGTGTTGATTTTGCAGTACCTGAAATGACAGACCATATGGGGGTCTTCGTTTTGGGGCCCCTATACGCCACGTGCTTGGGTACACCTATACATATTGGGCATCAAACTGTTCAGAGGACCCCAGGCTTTCATATTTGGGGTGATTTGTCTTGATACCTAAAAGTATGTGGGTAATACGATGCTGCAGGGTCGAAATTTTGAAGTCATTTTTGGAAATGTCCCCAAAATCACCAAATTTAGGAATGGTTTGCGGCTTGGTACTTTGTAGTAGAAAGACATGCATACCCAATTTAGATTCGTGGGAATGTGTACTTTCCGAAAATATATGGTTTTCTGGGGTGAACTTACTTTTTTCTACCTTTGCCCCCCCCAAAACGATGTAAATGTGTTGATTTTGCAGTACCTGAAATGACAGAACATACAAGGGGGGGTCTTCATTTTAGGGCCCCTATATGCCACATGCTTGGGTACACCTATACATATTGGGCATCAAACTGTTCAGAGGACCCTAGGCTTTCATATTTGGGGTGATTTCTCTTGATACCTAAAAGTATGTGGGTAATACGATGCTGCAGAGTAGATATTTTGAGGTGATTTTTGGAAATGTCACCAAAATCACCACGTTTAGGAATGATTTGCGGCTTGGTACTTTGTAGTAGAAAGACATGCATACCCAATTTGGATTCGTTGGAATGTGTACTTTCCGAAAATATATGGTTTTCTGGGGTGAACTTACTGTTTTCTACTTTTGCCCCCCCCCAAAACGATGTAAATGTGTTGATTTTGCAGTACCTGAAATGACAGACTATATGGGGGTCTTCCTTTTGGGGCCCCTGTATGCCACGTGCTTGGGTACACCTATACATATCAGGCATCAAACTGTTCAGAGGACCCTAGGCTTTCATATTTGGGGTGATTTCTCTGGATACCTAAAAGTATGTGAGTAATACAATGCTGCAGGGTAGATATTTTGAGGTGATTTTTGGAAATGTCACCAAAATCACCAAATTTAGAAATGATTTGCGGCTTGGTACTTTGGCGTAGAAAGACATGCATACCCAATTTGAATTCGTGGGAATGTGTACTTTCCGAAAATATATGGTTTTCTGGGGTGAACTTACTGTTTTCTACTTTTGCCCCCCCAAAACAATGTAAATGTGTTTATTTTGCAGTACCTGAAATGTCAGACTATATGGGGGTCTTCATTTTAGGGCCCCTATATGCCACATGCTTGGGTACACCTATACATATTGGGCATCAAACTGTTCAGAGGACCCTAGGCTTTCATATTTGGGGTGATTTGTCTTGATACCTAAAAGTATGTGTGTAATACGATGCTGCAGGGTAGATATTTTGAGGTGATTTTTGGAAATGTCACCTAAATCACCAAATTTAGGAATGATTTGCAGCTTGGTACTTTGGCGTAGAAAGACATGCATACCCAATTTGGATTCGTTGGAATGTGTACTTTCCGAAAATATATGGTTTTCTGGGGTGAACTTACTGTTTTCTACTTTTGCCCCCCCCAAAACAATGTAAATGTGTTGATTTTGCAGTACCTGAAATGACAGACTATATGGGGGTCTTCCTTTTGGGGCCCCTGTATGCCACGTGGTTGGGTACACCTATACATATTGGGAATCAATCTGTTCAGAGGACCCTAGGCTTTCATATTTGGGGTGATTTCTCTTGAAACCTAAAAGTATGTGGGTAATACGATGCTGCAGGGTAGATATTTTGAGGTGATTTTTGGAAATGTCACCAAAATCACCAAATTTAGGAATGATTTGCGGCTTGGTACTTTGTAGTAGAAAGACATGCATACCCAATTTGGATTCGTTGGAATGTGTACTTTCCGAAAATATATGGTTTTCTGGGGTGAACGTACTGTTTTCTACTTTTGCCCCCCCCCCAAAACGATGTAAATGTGTTGATTTTGCAGTACCTGAAATGACAGACTATATGGGGGTCTTCCTTTTGGGGCCCCTGTATGCCACGTGCTTGGGTACACCTATACATATCGGGCATCAAACTGTTCAGAGGACCCTAGGCTTTCATATTTGGGGTGATTTCTCTGGATACCTAAAAGTATGTGGGTAATACGATGCTGCAGGGTAGATATTTTGAGGTGATTTTTGGAAATGTCACCTAAATCACCAAATTTAGGAATGATTTGCGGCTTGGTACTTTGGCGTAGAAAGACATGCATACCCAATTTGGATTCGTTGGAATGTGTACTTTCCGAAAATATATGGTTTTCTGGTGTGAACTCACTGTTTTCTACTTTTGCCCCCCCAAAACAATGTAAATGTGTTTATTTTGCAGTACCTGAAATGTCAGACTATATGGGGGTCTTCATTTTAGGGCCCCTATATGCCACATGCTTGGGTACACCTATACATATTGGGCATCAAACTGTTCAGAGGACCCTAGGCTTTCATATTTGGGGTGATTTGTCTTGATACCTAAAAGTATGTGTGTAATACGATGCTGCAGGGTAGATATTTTGAGGTGATTTTTGGAAATGTCACCTAAATCACCAAATTTAGGAATGATTTGCGGCTTGGTACTTTGGCGTAGAAAGACATGCATACCCAATTTGGATTCGTTGGAATGTGTACTTTCCGAAAATATATGGTTTTCTGGGGTGAACTTACTGTTTTCTACTTTTGCCCCCCCCAAAACAATGTAAATGTGTTGATTTTGCAGTACCTGAAATGACAGACTATATGGGGGTCTTCCTTTTGGGGCCCCTGTATGCCACGTGGTTGGGTACACCTATACATATTGGGAATCAAACTGTTCAGAGGACCCTAGGCTTTCATATTTGGGGTGATTTCTCTTGATACCTAAAAGTATGTGGGTAATACGATGCTGCAGGGTAGATATTTTGAGGTGAGTTTTGGAAATGTCACCAAAATCACCAAATTTAGGAATGATTTGCGGCTTGGTACTTTGTAGTAGAAAGACATGCATACCCAATTTGGATTCGTTGGAATGTGTACTTTCCGAAAATATATGGTTTTCTGGGGTGAACTTACTGTTTTCTACTTTTGCCCCCCCCCCAAAACGATGTAAATGTGTTGATTTTGCAGTACCTGAAATGACAGACTATATGGGGGTCTTCCTTTTGGGGCCCCTATATGCCACGTGCTATGTACACCTATACATATCGGGCATCAAACTGTTCAGAGGACCCTAGGCTTTCATATTTGGGGTGATTTCTCTGGATACCTAAAAGTATGTGGGTAATACGATGCTGCAGGGTAGATATTTTGAGGTGATTTTTGGAAATGTCACCTAAATCACCAAATTTAGGAATGATTTGCGGCTTGGTACTTTGTCGTAGAAAGACATGCATACCCAATTTGGATTCGTTGGAATGTGTACTTTCCGAAAATATATGGTTTTCTGGTGTGAACTTACTGTTTTCTACTTTTGCCCCCCCCCCAAAACAATGTAAATGTGTTGATTTTGCAGTACCTGAAATGACAGACTATATGGGGGTCTTCCTTTTGGGGCCCCTGTATGCCACGTGCTTGGGTACACCTATACATATCGGGCATCAAACTGTTCAGAGGACCCTAGGCTTTCATATTTGGGGTGATTTGTCTTGATACCTAAAAGTATGTGGGTAATACGATGCTGCAGGGTAGATATTTTGAGGTGATTTTTGGAAATGTCACCTAAAGCACCAAATTTAGGAATGATTTGCGGCTTGGTACTTTGGCGTAGAAAGACATGCATACCCAATTTGGATTCGTTGGAATGTGTACTTTCCGAAAATATATGGTTTTCTGGGGTGAACTTACTGTTTTCTACTTTTGCCCCCCCCCTAACGATGTAAATGTGTTGATTTTGCAGTACCTGAAATGACAGACTATATGGGGGTCTTCCTTTTGGGGCCCCTGTATGCCACGTGCTTGGGTACACCTATACATATTGGGCATCAAACTGTTCAGAGGACCCTAGGCTTTCATATTTGGGGTGATTTCTCTTGATACCTAAAAGTATGTGGGTAATACGATGCTGCAGGGTAGATATTTTGAGGTGATTTTTGGAAATGTCACCTAAATCACCAAATTTAGGAATGATTTGCGGCTTGGTACTTTGGCGTAGAAAGACATGCATACCCAATTTGGAATCGTGGGAATGTGTACTTTCCGAAAATATATGGTTTTCTTGGGTGAACTTACTGTTTTCTACTTTTGCCCCCCCAAAACAATGCAAATGTGTTGATTTTGCAGTACCTGAAATGTCAGACTATATGGGGGTCTTCCTTTTAAGGCCCCTATATGCCACATGCTTGGGTACACCTATACATATTGGGCATCAAACTGTTCAGAGGACCCCAGGCTTTCATATTTGGGGTGATTTGTCTTGATACCTAAAAGTATGTGGGTAATACGATGCTGCATAGTAGGTATTTTGAGGTGATTTTTGGAAATGTCACCTAAATCACCAAATTTAGGAATGATTTGCGGCTTGGTACTTTGGCGTAGAAAGACATGCATACCCAATTTGAATTCGTGGGAATGTGTACTTTCCGAAAATATATGGTTTTCTGGGGTGAACTTACTGTTTTCTACTTTTGCCCCCCCAAAACAATGTAAATGTGTTGATTTTGCAGTACCTGAAATGTCAGACTATATGGGGGTCTTCCTTTTAGGGCCTCTATATGCCACATGCTTGGGTACACCTATACATATTGGGCATCAAACTGTTCAGAGGACCCTAGGCTTTCATATTTGGGGTGATTTGTCTTGATACCTAAAAGTATGTGGGTAATACAATGCTGCAGAGTAGATATTTTGAGGTGATTTTTGGAAATGTCACCTAAATCACCAAATTTAGGAAATATTTGCGGCTTGGTACTTTGGCGTAGAAAGACATGCATACCCAATTTGGATTCGTTGGAATGTGTACTTTCCGAAAATATATGGTTTTCTGGGGTGAACTTACTGTTTTCTACTTTTGCCCCCCCCCCAAAACGATGTAAATGTGTTGATTTTGCATTACCTCAAATGACAGACCATATGGGAGTCTTCCTTTTTGGGCCCCTATATGCCACGTGCTTGGGTACACCTATATATATTGGGCATCAAACTGTTCAGAGGACCCTAGGCTTTCATATTTGGGGTGATTTCTCTTGATACCTAAAAGTATGTGGGAAATGCGATGCTGCAGGTCAGACATTTTTAAGTGATTTTTGGAAATGTCACCAAAATCACCAAATTTAGGAATGATTTGCGGCTTGCTACTTTGGAGTACAAAGACATGCATACCCAATTTAGATTCGTGGCAATGTGTACTTTCCGAAAATATATGGTTTTCTGGGGTGAACTTACTTTTTTCTACATTTGCCCCCCTCAAAACGATGTAAATGTGTTGATTTTGAAGTATCTGAAATGACAGACCATATGGGGGTCTTCCTTTTCAGGCCCCTATATGCCACTTGCTTGGGTACACCTATACATATTGTGCATCAAACTGTTCAGAGGACCCTAGGCTTTCATATTTGGGGTGATTTCTCTTGATACCTAAAAGTATGTGGGTAATACGATGCTGCAGGGTAGAAATTTTTAGGTGATTTTTGGAAATGTCGCCAAAATCACCAAATTTAGGAATGGTTTGCCGCTTGGTACTTTGGTGTAGAAAGACATGCATACCCAATTTGGATTCAGGGGAATGTGTACTTTCCGAAAATATATGGTTTTCTGGGGTGAACGTACTTTTTTCTACCTTTGCCGCCCCCCAAAACGATGTAAATGTGTTGATTTTGCAGTATCTGAAATGACAGAACAAACGGGGGGACTTCCTTTTGGGGCCTCCTATGCCACGTGCTTGGGTACATCTATTCATATTGTGCATCAAACTGTTCAGTGGACCCAGGATTTTATATTTGGGGTGTTTTACATTGATACCTAATGATGTGTGGGAGATATGTTGCTGTAGAGTGGAAGCTTTGAGGTCATTTTTCAAAAAATTCACCAATTTCTATAAAACATTATAACTTTAGGAAACAATTGCAACTTGGTGGTTTGGAGTACAAAGATATTTCTACCCATTTTTGATTCACCAGAATCTGTTCTTTCTAGTAATGGGTAGTTTTCTAGGGTAAACCTACTGTTAGCGGAATGTTTGGCCTTGAAATCAAAAGTATGCCGTTTGGGGAGTGTTGCTTTGGAAATTTGGTTGTGTACTGCTTGTAGATTTTGAGCTATACAAGTGAGAAATCTCCATAAAACTATATATATTTGGTATTGTCGCGTTCAGGAGACATAGACCTTTCTAAATCGGCTGTGTTCTCGTACATAAAATGAATGATGTTTCTGATATATGTGATTGTTCTTCGTGCAACATGATTTTTTTCATTTTATTTGACACTTAGAATCCAATATTTTTTTAGAGAAGTAGAATTACCCCAAAATTCTTGCATATTGTGAAAGTTCAGGTTGTCCTGAAAAAAACAATATATTGTTTTCCTGGGTTAACTAAAAGACCACCCCAGGAAAGGCCCTTAAAGTGAAAGAGTGCAAAATATCTAAAAACTGCTTGGCAGTAGATGTTCGCATCTAGGACAAAACGGCCGGCAGGGAAAGGGATAATCACAACTAAATCTATGTTTTTTTGTTATGTACCATGGCAAACAGGGAGAGTGACACTACTTGTTGTTTGATCATTGTGAGGAAGACAATTACATTACTAGTCCACAGTTAAGCCTCCTGTATAATGGACTCCTGCAAACAAAACATTCACAGAGGGTGAAGGGAGCAGGATTGTATACTGATAATCTATTTTTCTACCTTCCAAGAACCAAATATGGCATATCTTCAGTTTCCCTGTTTGCCCTATTTATTTCAAGAAATGACAAAAAACAGATTTTTCTGTGATGACAAAAATGGGAAAAGTATGTCTAGGAAAAGCCCTATTCATTAAACTCATGTTAAACAAAGGATATATTGCCCCTTTTGCCACAATGGAACAGAGAAAAGCATCACAGCAATCATTGGATACATTCTTATCATTGTCCCTATCCCTAGCAAGAACTGTGATCTGGTCACAGTTAGAAGCTCCTGTTGGATCCACTCTTTGGAGTAGACACTGAACTAGGATTCTCTTATTGATGCCAGGGAAAGTTATTCTACAGCCTTACTGAACAGATACATGATCACATCAAAGTAATTTGTGCTGAAGCACATCACTAACATGTAGGCCCCTTTGTTCCTTGATTATATCGGCTGTGATACCCAGCAGAACATTTATGTTTCCCCCTCCCCTTTCTACCTTTGGCTCTTGTCAGTTTCATTACTAATTATCAAGTACAGCTGTATAAGTAAGGAGGAATCAAAGGAGCTTAGTCCATTCACAGAATGTTGATGCAATCATTGCATGGATCTGTGGCTTTGATTCTTGATGTGCTGATCTGTGCACTAAGAGATGTTCTCCATCGACGGCAGCTATTTCTGTTTGCAGCTTCAGAGATCTTAATTGTAAATTATAGTAAACAAAATTAATACCGGTATTTGAAGGGGAACCATCTTAATTATATAAAATAATCCAACTGTAGTTGGTGTTTATGATGCTATTTCATTTTTATATATAAAATAATCCAGATGTAGCTGGTGTTATATACTTTACTGTATTTCACATATAATCTTTATTTTTTTTCCACTGGTTAAGGTGTGTAGGGGTTTGGAACGGAGATCACAGTGTTAACAGGCTTTACCAAGCCTCCTCTATCTGCAGCCCCCCCCCCCCTTGTAGTCATGCAGCCTGATCCAACAAGTTACACCACTGCTTTTTTATACCTGTGTATATATTTATTGTTTTTTTTGTGTTTTGCTCAAGCTAACTTTTTTTGCAGCTGCAACCATGGTCATGATCTGAGTCACTGAAAAATGTAATTGCTTTAATTTGCAGATTCTGACATAATTCAGCAATCTGAATTATGAATTAGTTGTTTGCAGTAGGACAGAGAAAGGTAATTGTTTTGGCATTTAATAAACACATTTATCAGATCAGAGACAGTTTAAGGAATCTTTTAATTCTTCTAAGGGATCCCCTTTTTGCCATTGGTAGAGCCTGGTTCTATTCAGTTTCTCTGTAAAAAAAGGCACTGATATTAGGTCAGATAATGTTGCCTAGTTTATATCTGCCTTCAGGTGTTTTATTTGTGAAGTTGTACAAGTCACAGCGAAAGCTTTAACCTTTTAAACTGGCCATAGATGCAAAGCTATAGTCTTACAAAATGAAGATTAGTATGATTTTCAGGTCGTCTGTGGAGTGTTCCAACATTTTTCGTACCATTGGGATCATTGATCTAGCCTATCAGACAGCTTAAAGGTTTATGTTGGCTAATTATAAGATCTCTGCATGTATTGCTTATTTAACGATATTATACCATTTATACCATTGCCCATTAATATACATAAGATCACACACAAAAATAGATATTTAAATGTGTATTTAAATATATAATATCACATTAACACCCACATATATTTACATGTACATTTACAGTCTATCATGCTTCATATCTGGTGCACACATATATAGCATGAACACAAATCAGTTGTCACATGGAAGGAAAAATACCGGGGCTCATTTATCAACACTGGGCAAATTTGCCCAAGGGCAGTTACCTATAGCAACCAATCAGTAATTTGCTTTTTAAAGCCAACTGCAAGTAGAACAATGAATGCAGCAATTTGATTTTAAAATTACCACCACTATGTTATGGTGTAGGGCAGTGGAGAGAGGTACTCAGACCTTGATCTCACCATATCCAACTACACTTTTATATTTGATCCACAGTGATTTATACTTTTGAACCAGTACATATATTAGTGCAGTGACATTAGACCTAGATGATATTGGCAAGAATAGCAGTAATCCCAAAGCATACAAACATAGTGATATTGAACTAGTATGCTGTTATTAGCCCCAGGGAATACTGGCTCAGTGGCATCGATTCCAGTCACTGTGATTACAGTTACATAGTTACATAGTTAAATTGGGTTGAAAAAAGACAAAGTCCATCAAGTTCAACCCCTCCAAATGAAAACCCATCATCCAAAGTTGTACTATTAACTTCAAAACATCCAGGCACAATAGATTAGACCTAATAATAATAATACAGTGCTATAAGGAAATCCTGCAAATGCCAGATAGAGTTCCCCTGGTATTTCTCCACTTACCTCTTAGGTTTCAGTGACACAAGCCATTCCTTTATTTCTAGTGTTGCACTGACCCAGAGTGTAAAGTATCCAAAAATATGCTCATGCTTTGAGATTAAGTAGACTGGTAATTTAATTATATACTTCACAAGGGTTGCCACCTGGACCAAAATACCGTATATACTTGTGTATAAGCCGACCCGTGTATAAGCTGAGGTACCTAATTTTACCTACAAAAACTGGGAAAACTTATTGACTCGCGTATAAGCCTAGGGTGAGAAATAAAGCTAAAGACTCTCTGTGTCTCACTTCTGTGTGCTGTGCTCACTGAAACAACACTTCAGTGACAGCTCTCAGAGTCACGTGACTCCCCTCCCCCTCCTCACCTGCAGGTCCTGTACAGAGATCTCCATGTTGGTGAGGTACAGGTAAGGGACTCCACTGCCGGCTCCCTTAAGTATGCTTAAGTATGCTTAAAGCGATTCTGACACGTTCCTATAAAAATCATAGGAACGTGTCAGTATGAAGAAAATGCTGCACATAAAATATTTCTGCAATATTATGCTGCACATACCGGTAAAATATTTCATGCAAAGGCCCCCCCCCGCAAATCCGCCCCCAGCCCTGCGCTCCTTTCTCAGCCGAATCGGTTCCTGCACTGACTGATCTTCCGGGTTGCTTCACTGACGCAGGGCTGGGGGCGGAGCGATCCTTCCATAGGCTGATTTCAACGTGTCAGAATCGCTTTAAGCATACTTCCAGGGTTCTGCAGGGGTTCTGCAGGTCAGAAGCTGCCGGTCGGAAGCGCATCAGTAACTGACCCGCGTATAAGCCGAGGCAGCGTTTTTCAGCTTGTTTTGGGTGCTTAAAAACTCGGCTTATACGCGAGTATATACGGTACTTGGTCATAATAAGAATATGTATCCCTCTTTATTGCTGTCCCTTTGAGGGAAAATAACTATACAATCTGCTGGCATTATTGTCATGTCAAAACATTATGACATATGACATTACAGTGCCATTGTATCCTGGAATTCAGAATGTGTTGTGCTCTTTATTTTTATAATTATTATTAAGGGTGCTGTTTAAAGCTTGAGAAAGGCATAGTTTAACCATGAATAATTTTGTTTTGTGAGATATATTCAGGGGTTATTGCTAAAGCACTAAGGCATACATCTCCTAATACAATTGCATGCTAAAGGTTACTGTACTAAACTTGAAATATTGGTCTATAATAGAGGTCCCCAACCATTTTTACCTGCGAGCCACAATCAATTGCAAAAATAGTCAGGAATAACACATGAAAGCATGAAAAAAGTTTCAAATGAGGGCTGTGATAGGCTATTTTGCAGTCTTTATTTGTGTCATTCTAAAGGAGGCTCTGTTTGTAAATAGACCTGGTTTTTATTAAAGCAATTAACATACCTGGCCCCTCAGATTAAAAAAAAAAAACATGCTTGTTGTTCCATTGTAAAGTGATGGATTCTGCGACTTGAAGTCTTCTGCTTTCAACAGAATCTGTCCACCACCAACAATGGAAAGCAGAGGGAATTTATCTGATAATTAATCAATTCACAATAGGTGAGGAAGGAGGTTGCATTACAATTTCCTTTAGTGTATCAGATATGTTAGTGTAGAAAAAAAATGTATTACTGTAAATTAGCCTTTCCTCTGCGCTATCTACAGAATGCCTGTATTCTATGAGTACAGCATAATATGCAGTCTGAATGAACACTGAATGAACATAGTATACTAAATAGGCTGATGAAAGGACACATAAATAAAAAAATATATGTTTTATTTAAGTCACCACCTGTACAAGCAAAACCAGAACTAATGTTATTTCAAAATATTGGTGACTTTTATCTTCTTCTGAAGGCCAGGTTACATGTGCCAGTGTACAGACACGTTCTATGCAGAACTTTTCAGCTGGCAGGGAAGCTCCCAAGCGTGGCAATGCAACCTGGCATTTACTTGAAAGGAATCCGCTGTCACTGCTATTGTCTATTGAAGGGTACCTGAACATGTTCTTTGTCTTTTGAGACAAGTGCTTTGATCTTTATTGCTTTGTTTAGTTAGATAATCTGCCAAAAGGGAAAACAGTCACAGGTATACCAGGAAATGCGCTCCCTATTCAAGCACAGAAGGCAATAGTAACTTTTTCAGTAAGTAATGAACAGTGTGTTTTTTACACATCTCTAAAATCGTATATTCACAAAACGTTGTCAATATAATTCCAAATAGAGCCAATCCCACCATGTCCCTGACCTGCCTCGTATGTCATCTCCCAACCCCTGATGTCATCTGCCCCACACCCTGAACTAAAGACAAACGGGGGAATGTAATAAAAGTCGGTAACAGAAAAACTATTCGCAAATTTTGCTTTGTGCAAATTGAATATAGCTTTTGCGAACCCAGAAACTGTTTATAGTTCGTCTTTTGAGACAAGTGCTTTGATCCTTATTGCTTTGTTTAGTTAGATAATCTGCCAAAAGGGCACAGGTATACCAGGAAATAAAAGGAATACCAGGAAATGCACTCACTATTTAAGCACAGAAGGCAATAGTAAGTAATGTATGTAATTTGATTGTGTCCAACTTATAGTAGATAATAATTCATATTTGTCTCAGATATAATTGAACACTTTTTATTCCCCTCATTTTAAAAATCTGGTTTGTTTCCTTTGCGGCATAAAGTTATTTTCTGCTGAGTCACTGCACATGCTCTGTGCTGCTGTCAGTTACTGAGCTTAGAGTCAATATACAGTACGCTTAGGGGGTTATTTATCAAAGGTCGAAGTTTAGAATAATGTGAATTTTTTTAAACTCTAATAAATTTGATTTTATTCACAATTCGAATGGTACATTGTTTATGAAAAAATTTGAACATCTAAAAGATCAACTAGTCCCGACTTGAATATTGCGTGTCAATTTTTTTTGCCGTGCAACATTTTCACTCATGACTACTATTAACATCTTCAAATAGTTCAAGGGACCTCTGCCATTGACTTCTATATGAACGTGGCAAGTTTTAGGTCAAAAGTAACTGCCAAGTTTTCCCAAATAGGAAAATCTGGCAAGATTCACCTAGATTGAAGTGACGATCACCACATCAAAGGTCTGAACTGTGACATCATCAGCCCTGCCCCATGATGTCACTGCCCTGCTCTGTGACATCACGACACACCCCTCTGACTGGACTTTCGCTGCCCTGAAAGGTGGCAACCCTAAACCGTAGGCTGTTGCAATAAGTTCAGTATATAAAATATGGCATTTTAAACCATATTCATTTTTAGGGTTTAGTTCTCTTAAAGCGGACCCGTATTCAAAATCCTATTTTATCACATGAAGATTTTCATTCATCCAGGTCATAGTATATCTAGTATAGGTCAATCTAAAAACAACTGGACTTGCTGAGTAATCAATGAAGACGTTTCACTACTCATCCGAGCAGCTTCTTCAGTTCAACTGACTGGTGTGGGAAGTTCTCGGCATATATACTCTTCCACTAATCCATTTACAATGGCACATTGTAACTCTTCAAAGAGGTGACATCTGAAGAAACTCACAGAGGTGTTGATTCTGTGTAGTTGTGATAGAATTATCCAATGTGTCATGCAACTCCTAGATACAGGTGTTACTTGTGAGAGTTGCATGAATGGATGTGTGAAGTACAGATGTTAGAACAGCATTGTATGTAGCAGACAGGTGGTGTCGAAGGCCCCCACCTCTGTTCAGAGATGGTCTCTCCACCTCCAACTACACAGAATCAACACCTCTGTGAGTTTCTTCAGATGTCACCTCTTTGAAGAGTTACAATGTGCCATTGTAAATGGATTAGTGGAAGAGTATATATGCCGAGAACTTCCCACACCAGTCAGTTGAACTGAAGAAGCTGCTCGGATGAGTAGTGAAACGTCTTCATTGATTACTCAGCAAGTCCAGTTGTTTTTAGATTGACCTATACTAGATATTTTATCACAGTCAAGCAAAATGAACTTTAATTACACAATATAAATTATTTGAATATTGTATCCTTCAGTCTGGGAATTCATAATTATAGCAAGCAGACAGGAGCCATTTTGTGGACACTGTTATTAAGGCAAGCCTTGCATCATCTCAGAATCTTGTTTGTGCACCAGAATGGGGGACCTTGATGTGCATCCTCATGCACTGGCTACACAATTAAATGGCGAAGAGAGCAGAGGAATGTGTAGAGAGCAGTGACATCTAGGAAGTGCTGAATGTAAAGTGAAAGTAATTGTCTGCCCCACCCCTATTATACAGATTTTTGTGTCTGGGTGACAGGTCCACTTTAAGGAAACAATATACCCCTGGTATCTAGAAACAAAATGTCTATCATACTGTAATTCAAAGTAAATTGGATATAGGGAAGTGCACAATTGATTTCCTGTACAAATGCCTCCAGGGACTCCTGTGGCCCCGCCCATCACGCAAAAATATTATCGATAAAACAAATCCATTTTTTACAGTACTTTCCAAATAGTACATTAGGATATATCAAATTTTTTTTCAAATAATGTACAGAAAAATGGAGTATATAGCACCTTCCACCAAACAGAAAAGTACAAAAATGGTGTGCAGGGTCAATGATTAATAGTAAATGTTTAGAGGACAGAAAAGAATGACCCACAATTTGCAGCACCCCATTAGTCATTCAATGAATCCCATGACAGGAAGTGAAACATAAAACGTAACCTTTATTAAATTACTTAAAAGTGACCAAGGTGAAAAATTCACAAACAATTAAAAATACAAAAAGGAGGAGCCCATCAAAAGCTTCATGTAGTGTCATACCCCCAAAAGCTCTAATAATCGATCGTGTTCAATCTATCAGGATCACATAGAGCAAATCCTTCATGGGGTAGACTGTTATAAGTCCTGTGCATGATAGCTCCAAGCAACTACCGTGATATTAGGTACCCAAAGGGTTACTACACTTATATGTGCAGATGTTTTCAAATGAGCAAATGGTTGTGGGCAATGCTACAATTGCACCCACATCGTAACAGCAACCCCTCTATGTGACAGATATATAGTGGCAAGAGATCTGTCTTCGAGGGTTACATACTCGGCATTGCCCCAGTCTGATCACTGTGTTGTCTTAAGCCTGCCCTTTCACCGTACGCCCCCAGCGTTCCTGGCGGGTCTTGTGAAAAAATATATATATTTTGCGGCGCTAGTGTCATCAAACTATCCCTCCTCGGTATACCCCCAGCGTTCCTGGCGGGTCCGAGGTAAGGTAAATTACGGCGCAAAAAGACTTTTAATAAAGCTGATGTTCTACCTGCCTAATTGAACTAAAATAATTGAGAAGCGCCTGACGCGCGTTTCACTCGCTCTGCGAGCTTTGTCAAAGGCAATCTTTTGCCTTTGACAAAGCTCGCAGAGCGAGTGAAACGCGCGTCAGGCGCTTCTCAATTATTTTAGTTCAATTAGGCAGGTAGAACATCAGCTTTATTAAAAGTCTTTTTGCGCCGTAATTTACCTTACCTCGGACCCGCCAGGAACGCTGGGGGTATACCGAGGAGGGATAGTTTGATGACACTAGCGCCGCAAAATATATATATTTTTTCACAAGACCCGCCAGGAACGCTGGGGGCGTACGGTGAAAGGGCAGGCTTAAGACAACACAGTGATCAGACTGGGGCAATGCCGAGTATGTAACCCTCGAAGACAGATCTCTTGCCACTATATATCTGTCACATAGAGGGGTTGCTGTTACGATGTGGGTGCAATTGTAGCATTGCCCACAACCATTTGCTCATTTGAAAACATCTGCACATATAAGTGTAGTAACCCTTTGGGTACCTAATATCACGGTAGTTGCTTGGAGCTATCATGCACAGGACTTATAACAGTCTACCCCATGAAGGATTTGCTCTATGTGATCCTGATAGATTGAACACGATCGATTATTAGAGCTTTTGGGGGTATGACACTACATGAAGCTTTTGATGGGCTCCTCCTTTTTGTATTTTTAATTGTTTGTGAATTTTTCACCTTGGTCACTTTTAAGTAATTTAATAAAGGTTACGTTTTATGTTTCACTTCCTGTCATGGGATTCATTGAATGACTAATGGGGTGGTGCAAATTGTGGGTCATTCTTTTCTGTCCTCTAAACATTTTTTTTCAAATAGGCTCATAAAGATACCAGGGTATATAAACAAGATGATAAATTACTGACTGATTTGTATGTCAAACCAACTTACCGAAACATGCTTCTGCATTATCATTCGTTTCATCCACCTCAAATGAAGAAAGCGCCCCACAGCTGAAAAGAATAGTATCCTCTGATGAAATAGCTGATGCTAGATTGCCAGAGATGTGCGATAAGTTTCAGGCAAGGGGATACCCAGGAGATGTGAGGAGCTAAAGATACAAGAAAGATTAGTATTGTTGCAGAAAAAGGAGAAAAAAACTGATGAAGATGTAACATTTGTTACTCAGTATAATGCCCTGAGTAAACATATTGTAAAAATACTTAAAAGTCACTGGTCACTGGTTCAAAGATAGTTTGCCTAATATCAAGGCTTTTAATAGAGCACCGGTTATTGCGTATGAAAAAGGAAAAACCCTGGGTTCTACTTTAGTGAAAACGATTATAGGGACAAAAAGTGTGGAAATGAGAGATCGAGGCAAAAATTGTACTTTTTCTTGCATTAATTGCAACTGCTGTTCCAATGTTCAGAAAGGAGAATTCTTATATCACCCTAGACAGGGGACTCCGATACGGATTCCTGGATGGTTCTCTTGTACTTCCATATATGCTGTGTATGTGATCAAATGCCCATGTGGGCTAGCATATGTGGGACAAACGACAAGGACCGTCCGGGAACGTATCTGAGAACACAAATTGCAATTAGAACGGGTAAGAAGGAACAAGCAGTTTCTGGTCATTTCATTGAGATGGGCCATAATGTTAACCGACAGGTCATTGAAATAGTTCAGCAGAAACAGCGAGGTGGAAATAGAGAGGAAGCTTTACTATGACTATGAAGATTTTCATTCATCCAGGTCATAGTATATCTGGTATAGGTCAATCTAAAAACAACTGGACTTGCTGAGTAATCAATGAAGACGTTTCACTACTCATCCGAGCAGCTTCTTCAGTTCAACTGACTGGTGTGGGAAGTTCTCGCCATATAAACTCTTCCACTAATCCAATCACAATGGCACATTGTAACTCTTCAAAGAGGTGACATCTGAAGAAACTCACAGAGGTGTTGATTCTGTGTAGTTGTGATAGGATTATCCAATGTGTCATGCAACTCCTTGATACAGGTGTTACTTGTGAGAGTTGCATGAATGGATGTGTGAAGTGTTCTGAATCCGCCGGGGTACAGATGTTAGAACAGCATTGTATGTAGCAGGCAGGTGGTGTCGAAGGCCCCCACCTCCTTGGATTAGGAGGTTGGAGACACTTACCCCATTTGGCCTAAATAAAGAATATAACCTTAAACCAATTTTTAGATAAATTAATTATTTTAAAAGATTTTATATACTGTTTTTATTGACTGCGTCATTTTGAATTTGATTCACCTATACTGTTGGCTTCACTTCAGATGGATACTCTGTGGAAATTGTTACACTCTCTTTTGTAAATGGTTACCCTGTTTGACATATATGATAAGATGTATCACATGATTGTTATTAGATACTAATTGGCCACTAGATGGCTCACAAGGGTTTAAAAGGCTGTGTTTGGATTGTCAGTTTAGCTTGATAAAAGGCCATTGAGGCCTGAAACGTTGCTGTGATGCCCAGATGTCTGCAATAAAGGCATTTTTATCTTATAAAGATTGAGTGGTGCTGTTCAATTACAATTTCTTCAATATTGACTGGTGATAAGTGGCCACTGGGGATCCTGCACCACAACGTAAAAAGGAAAAAAGGTGTAAGAAGTTGTGCTGATTACTCTTTCTACAAGCTTATGAGGCCACCTGGCAGTCCCCCCCCAGTGTATATTTCAAACTATGCTTGTGTTTGCACAGTGATGTCACGCAGGGGGACCATGTGGTGACAAACGTAGGGAGCGGCATAGTTAATTGTTCCATTTTATATACTTTTTTGTTCTACTATCTTGAAATCTTTACTATACCACCATATATGACCTGGTGATGCAATGATGACATGTTCATCCATAAGAACCTACAGTTTCAAGCCACTTTACCATATGTTTCAATTTACTCTGTGCCAAAATACCTTTAAATATATATTTAAGTTTTATATCACCATATAATTTGCTATAAATAAATTTATGACTTTAAAAAGTTATTGATGGCTTTTTTTTTCTGACAAGAATATTGCCCTGGTATTAAAGTGCCATTTTCAGTACTGTTAGTAGTCAGTGCCCCCAAGGATACAATGCCAGCTAACTGTCAGGCTATATCCCTTTCTTTTTGTGATAAGATCATAAGTGAAATAGAAGCAATGTAGAAGGTGATACAGAAGGTGATGTGGCTTGCTTTGAGTAAGGCAGTGACTGCTTAGTTAAAGATAAGACTGTATCCTGAGCCAGTGATACATTTACAGAACCATGGGAGAATTAGAACAAATATATATATATATATATATATATATATATATATATATATATATATATTTTTTTTTTTTTTTTTCCAGATTTAATTATTCCCATAGGTAAAATTCAAAAATAAATGTATGATTGTTCCCTAAATGAGTTTTAGGGCTCTTACACACGACCGTTCCGACCTGCGCTCCCCTGCGTTCCGTTTTTTTGGCGTTCAGCCGCAGGGGAGCGCAGGAATAGACGCAAGTAATTATTTGAAATGGGGCCGTACTCACTCAGGCGCGTGTAGGCGCCGAACGCAGGAAAAATGCAGCATGTTGCGTCTGAACCTGCGTTCGGCGCCTACACGCGCCTGAGTGAGTACAGCCCCATTTCAAATAATTACTTGTGTCTATTCCTGCGCTCCCCTGCGTCTGAACGCCAAAAAACGGAACGCAGGGGAGCGCAGGTCGGAACGGTCGTGTGTAAGAGCCCTTAGGCATTTCAAGTTACCATCAGACCATTTATCTGGGAATCTCCAATACACTAGCATTCTTTGTGTACTTACTTGTGGTTTGCATTTTAAAGTACAACTAAACCGAAGTGATTTAAGAATTTATTAATTTATTGCGCACTTAAGTTAGGACTGCCATTTGGGATAACTGTGGGATAATTATATCCCTTTAAATACATAGAACACAGCTACATTTCTTTTTTCAAAGAGTCTTGTAGTCACATCTGCCTGTGTTTGACCTCTAAAAGTGCTGGCAGTCTGTGCCAGGAATAAGATCAATAGAGAACTTAAGGTGAAACCCTTTGTTTTATTGTGCTCAAATGCTTTAAACATGGATCTCCGACCTATGGAATTATAATTTGCAGTAATGCACCTTTTCACATACTTCTGCTGAGAGCAGAAATAATTCTGGCGATTGTTCACTTGTTTTCATCATATGTGAATGTCAATAAAATATCAATAAAATAAACCGATGGTAAAGGAAAAAGATCAACTTGTCATTAGGATGCTACTGAGTTCTGCATATAGCTATGTAGGCTGATTTATGGATTATGCATTGTGCAGTGCATATTAATAAGTATGCAGTTTAACAGAATGTACAATATATTTCTCTGTGTATTAATCATCCTGCAGTAGTGTAACCCAGCAGTTCAACATCCTAGTACAGGTATGGAATCCATTATCTGAAAATCCGTTATCCAGAAAGCTCCAAATTACGGAAAGGCCGTCTCCAATAGACTCCATTATAAAGAAATAATCCAAATTTTTAAAAATGATTTCCATTTTCTCAGTAATAATAAAACAGCACCTTGTACTTGATCCAAACTAAGATATAATAAATCTGTATTGGAAGCAAAACCAGCCTATTGGATTTATTAAATGTTTATGTGACTTTCTAGTACAATTAAGGTATGAAGATCCAAATTATGGAAAGAGCCATTATCCGGGTAAACTCCAGGTCCTGAGCATTCTGGATAACAAGTCCCATACCTGTACAAGAATCTTGTATGGACTCCTCTCAGATCCTTAAACTGAAATTGCATTAAAAAAAAGTATCTGGACTCTGGACAATTGTTTTGAAAATAAAGCAATATTACATTATATTGTATTATCAGTGGTAGTTTGATTCCAGCCTCTTGTCATAGATGTTTGTGATAAATATAGAGTGGAGATTTATTAGACTAACATTTTAGGTATGTTTTTTCACAAAATGGAAAAACCATACTTCACAGTGCATGGTGAGTTCAATTGTGTGCAACTAAAGGATGATTAAAGATGGGAATCCAGTACAGGTATGGGACCTATTATCCAGAATGCTTGGGACTCGGGTCTTTCTGTAATTTAGATCTTCAAACCTTAAGACTACTAGAAAATTATGTAAACATTAAATAAACCCAATAGGCTGATTTTGCTTCCAATAAGGATTAATTATATTTTAGTTTAGATCAAGTACAAGGTACTGTTTTATTACAGAGAAAAAGGAAAGCATTTTTAAAAATTAGGATTATTTGATTATAATAGAGTCTATTGGAAACAACCTTTACATAATTCGGAGCTTTCTGAATAACGGGTTTCCAGATAACTGATCCCATACCTGTATATCTAATGAGTCTGTGCCATATTCAAGTATTGTGAAATTTAGACCTCCTCGTATTTCATGCACACTCCAAGCCAAAGACTTGTCACAATTAGAGTCTGTTCATTGAATTTAAGATACTGAGAAACAGATCTTGGAGCCCAGGTGTATAAATTCTGGACACAAACATGTATAGCTGGGAGACCAGATGGAGTCCTTCCCAAACATGCTATTGTTACACTTGATTATATTTGCATATGGCAGAAAAAGCAGATGGAAAGGAGTTTAACTCTCAAATCTATTCTGCATCTGCAACAAAGATAAATAAATACACCAGATAAATCTTACATAGCTGGTATTAGAAAAATGGAATTATGTAGAGCTGTTGATTATATTATTCTAAAAAGTTGCATGTTAATAATTTCCATTCCAGGAAACAAGACAACTGTCCTTCTAATCAGGAACTTTAAAAAGGACCCGTCGCCCTAAGGAATAATTCCAAATTATTTTCTATCATGTGAGTTGAGCAAAAAAATGTACTTACAGTACGGGGCAGATTTACATAGGGTCGAATATCGAGGGTTAATTAACCCTCGATATTCAACTTTGAATATTGAAGTCGAAAGATTTACCGCAAATAGTTCGATTGAACAATCTAACGAAAAATCTTTAGAGAAAGATCGAACGATTAAATCCTTCAAATCGTTCAATTCGAAGGATTTTAATCCAACGATCAAACGATTTTTCTTTGACCTAAAAATTGATAGAAAGCCTATGGGGACCTTCTCCATAGGCTAACATGGCACCTCTGTAGATTTTAGGTGGCGAAGTAGGGGGTCGAAGTTTTTTTTAAAGAGACAGTACTTCGACTATCGAATGGTCGAATAGTCGAACGATTTTTAGTTTGAATCGTTCGATTCAAAGTCGAAGGTCGAAGTAGCCAAAAAAATCATTCGAAATTCGAAGTTTTTTTATTCTATTCCTTCACTCGAACTAAGTAAATGGGCCCCTACATTTATTATTTACATTTTGTTCCCTTCAGTCTTGGAATTACACAATCACAGCAAACAGGCAGGTGCCTTTATTAAGACAATAATTATGTACAGGGCCGCCATTAGAAACCAGGGGCCCTGTAGAACAAAATTTTTGCCACACACACTGTTGCCCAAGCCCCACCCATATCCCGCCCACTCCACATCACAGTTAAAAGACAACACAGACATCGACACTAAAAAAGTAACCCCCCCCACACACAAGTTATAAAAAGCTATTGATGGTCAAGGCCCCCTTATAAGTTAAAAAAAAAACATTGGCGCCAGGGCCCCCCATAAAAGTTATTGTTGCCAGGGCCCCCCTTACAAGTTAAAAAAAATTGGGGCCCCAAAGAATATTTTTAAAAAAACATTGGCGCAGGGCCCCCCTTACAAGTTAAAAAAATTGGGGCCCCAAAATCAAAAAAAAAACGTAGGTGGCAGGGGCTTATATTAAAATAATACATTGGTGGCCAGGGGATGAAAAAAAACAAAAAAAACCCCACAAACTGGTGTTCAGTATAATTGAACTCAAAACTTCAGGACTTCAACTTCACCTCCTTTTGTGACTTTGGGTCTTTTCGCCGCTTCAGGACTTAAATTTCGGCTGTTATCATGACTTTGGGTATTTTAGCTGCTTTAGAACTTCGGCTATTTTTATCTTTTTGCCGCTTCGGGACTTTGGCTTCAGCTGTTTTCGTGGCTTTGGGTCCTTCAGCTGTTTGGCTTTTCGGCACTTCCGCATTCGGGACTTGCGAAATGGCCGCACTGCTCGGGCGCTCGTATGGGGGGCCCGGCTCTTTCGAAACTGCAGCACTGCCAGGCCCCCCTTCATGCCCAGGCCCGGGACACTTGTCCCCCCTGTCCCCCCCTGATGGCAGCCCTGATTATGTATGCATCAGAATGGGGGACCTAATGCCCATGCACAGTACCCTACCAAATTATAGAGTGTTAGGGGGGAGGGGGAATGCGTGGAGGGCAGTGCCATCTAGGAAGTGCTGAATAGAAAGTGAAAGTAAGATTGCCCCACCTCTATGCATCAGGAATAGAGGTGGGGCAGGTAATATTTGATTGACAGCTCAGATATTTAAACACCTTTATAACAGGTATGGATGCTTTAATGAAAAAAAGAATTTGGGTTCCATGTTTAATTTGCAAATTACTTTTATTATACAGCTTTTTATGTGTAGGTGACAGGTCCCCTTTAAGAGGATGATATTAAGGGGCATATTTATTATACCGTGTAAAAAACAATGGGATAATACACCACACATCGCCATGCTTCACAGTGTAAGAAACAGTGTAACATTTTTACATGGTTTTTCTTATGTGACTTTCGCATGTCGCAAAATTATACACATCTTGATAAATTCACCATTTACAGTTAGGTCCATAAATATTTGGACAGACATCTTATTTTTTCTAATTTTGGTTCTGTACATTACCACAATGAATTTTAAATTAAACAAATCAGACTTTCAGCTTTAATTCAGTGGGATGAACAAAAAGATTGCATAAAAATGTGAGGAACTAAAGCCTTTTTTTTTTCAACACAATCACTTTATTTCAGGGGCTCAAAAGTACAAATTAAAAAACTGAAAATAACATGTTCATTTCTAATACTTGGTTGAAAACCCTTTGCTGGCAATGACAGCCTGAAGTCTTGAACTCATGGACATCACCAGATGCTGGGTTTCCTCCTTTTTAATGCTCTGCCAGGCCTTTATTACAGCAGTTTTCAGTTGCTGTTTGTTTGTGGGCCTTTCTGTCCGAAGTTTAGTCTTCAACAAGTGAAATGCATGCTCAATTGGGTTCAGATGACTGACTTGGCCATTCAAGAATATTCCACTTCTTTGCTTTAATAAACTCCTGGGTTGCTTTAGCTGTATGTTTTGGGTCATTGTCCATCTGTATTATGAAACGCCTCCCAATCAATTTGACTGCATTTAGCTGGATTTGAGCAGACAGTGTCTCTGAACACCTCAGAATTAATTCGGCTGCTTCTGTCCTGTGTCACATCATGGATAAACACTAGTGTCCCAGTGCCACTGGCAGCCATGCACTCCCAAGCCATCACACTGCCTCCGCCATGTTTTATAGAGATGTGGTATGCTTTGGATCATGAGCTGTTCCACGCCTTCTCCATACTTTTTTCTTGCCATCATTCTGGTAGAGGTTGATCTTGATTTCATCTGTCCAATGAATGTTTTTCCAGAACAGTGCTGGCTTTTTTAGATTTTTTTTAGCAAAGTCCAATCTAGCCTTTCTATTCTTGATGTTTATGCAGTGCACCCTCTGTATTTACTTTCATACAGTCCTCTCTTTATGGTAGACTTGGATATCGATACACCTACCTCCTGGAGAGTGTTGTTCACTTGTTTGGGTGTTGTGAAGGGGTTTCTCTTCACCATGGAAATGATTCTGCAATCATCCACCACTGTTGTCTTCCGTGGACTTCCAGGTCTTTTTGTGTTGCTGAATTCACCTGTCCTTTGACCGCATGTTGTCTGTTCACAGCAAAATCTTCCACATACATGCACCCCCCAAAATCAACTCCAGGGCTTTTATCTGCTTAATTGATAATGACATAACAAAGGAATTGCCCACACCTGCCCATGAAAAAACCTTTGAGTCAATTGTCCAATTACTTTTGAACCCCTGGTCTAATTACTTTTAAGCCTCTGAAATTAAGTTTTAATTGAGTTAAAAAAAAAGGTTTTAGTTCCTCAAATTTTTATGCAATCTTTTTGTTCATCCCACTGAATTAAAGCTGAAAGTCTGCAGTTCAACTGCATCTGAGTTGTTTCATTTAAAATGCATTGTGGTAATGTACAGAACCAAAATTAGAAAAAAAAGTTGTCTGTCCAAATATTTATGCACCTAACTGCATTTTACCCAGTTTTTACACTATTTTTTGTCAAATTGTTTTACACAGCATAATAAATATGCCCCCAAGTGTTATAATGGATTTATTAGATATTGTTTTCTGAAAGTACAGCTCAGTTACTAACATGGGTGCTAATTGCACCAGTGTAATTAACATCAGCAACCCATCTGCAGTAAGTTTTAACAACTATGAGTTGAAAAGTGAAAGCAAAGAACTTGTTGGTTGGTATTGGTATCTACAATGGTAAGCACATGCATCAATATGTCTGCCCAGTCTCTCTTAATACAATTGGCAGAGTAATCATATATTAAAGCTGAAAGAAAATGGTGGGGATTACATTTCTGCCTTGACCATGACTTTGTAAATTCTGGAATTCCAGTCATGTGTCAATGTGATGTTATAATATGATTAATAGTAAATAACACTTTTGTATGTAAAATGTACTGGCAAAGGCTATATACATATATATATTTTGTGGAATCTGGAGGGCAACTAAAGCAGTGGCTAGCCTCATTTGTGAGGCATACATGACTGCCAGACAGATGGTACCCTAACTATTCTTCTGTTGTGATGATTCCAGTGTGTGAAATAAGGGTCTGGAAAAAGATTCTGTGAAGCTCTGATGCATATAATAGCTTTGTCTTGGCAGCCAGCTACAACTGTTGTTTTGGCCAAATTTAATTATTCTAAATCCTAGTAGCACTGTACGTACATACATAGTATCATACAATGACTTTTATTTCTTGTTAGTCCTTTTAATGTGCACACAGTCACACAAAAGTCTTACAAACGAGGTTGTAAATTCTTGCTATTTATAGGCAATACTAAAATCATACTGCTTAATCCCCTCCGAAAAAACGTTGGAGGGGCCTGGTGTGCATTACCTTGCACTGATCTGCTGATACTGGATTAGTATTTACTCCTTAATTGATTTGTAATACTGAGTCCGGCGTGAGTCATGTAACATCACATGGGCAGTAACCAGCCAAATGTGGTCATAAATAAAACTCTCTATAGAATGAAAACGTTTCCTGGCCTGTAAACAAACGTTCCATCAAACTATACCAATATACAATAGGTGATGGTCACATTTCTGTATAATGACCATTTACTAATGTATTTTTGATGAGCTGCTTTTTTCCGTTTGATTTTGGGTATGGCTGTCCTTCTGATCTACATATTGATTGTATTCAAAACATCTGGTAGGTTTCTGTTTTAGTCCAGAACCCAAGCATGTCTCTTGCAGAGTGAATTAAACCTATCTGCATAAAAATGTATTTGAGCTACTCTTAAGCACCATGGACAGCGTTAGCAGATTGTTTCAATGGAACCATTCACCTTCTGTGGAGGCCCTGTTAGCGTTGAAGCATTAACTGCCAGTGCCCAAAATCATAAACTCTTTTGCAGATAAAGGTGCAGTATGTTCATCAGGTCACATACAGTAATGCATACGTCTCTGCTTATTTTTCTTTAGATCAGGCTAAATTCCATATGTAATAAAAGTCACTAAGTTTGCCCAGGCAATACTTCTCTGCTTATTTTTCTTTAGATCAGGCTAAATTCCATATGTAATAAAAGTCACTAAGTTTGCCCAGGTACACTAAGCCATAGCAACCAGCAAGATGTTTGCTTTTAAAAAAGTAACTAGTAAATGCTTTGAGCAGATCGGTTGCTATGGGTTACTGCACCGGGAAATTTAGTGACTTACATAACCCCATTAATATAGTAATAAAACGTGCAATGTAGAGTTTCATAGTTCTTGTCTGGGTATTGTCTGGCCGCCTAGATTGGTCATTTATAACCTAAAAGGCAGTGAGCAAGGCACTTGCTTTTGCAGTTTTCACACTGCCTTATGCTGGTGGAGAATTGCCACAGGTCTCTGCACTTGTTTCTATAGCATATCGATCTGTGCATACCCCAATGGATATATTGCTGGCTGCATTTGACAGTGATGTATTCTCGAGGAGTGGTAGGCACATAGGTGTGCCCCCTGTAAACAAAAAGAACAGGTATAGAGGGCTACGTTTATTCATGTATTGGTTGTTCTCTTTTATATGTGATCTGTGTATTCATTGTATTCACCCATTTATTGTACAGTGCTGTGAAATATGCTGGCATGTGCTGGAAATATGTGTTAATAATAATAATAATTATGTTCTAGAAACACACTACAATGTAAAAGAAGAAAATCACTGCAGTAAAGTGTAATTGTAAGAGTCAGGATGTTAAACAGGTCATGACACAGAGCTTGAGACTTGGTTCATGGAATGCACTTCCTGAATTTGGGTACATTCTCAAATTGCAAACTCCATATAATTTTGACACATTAATGTATAATATATAAACAAAATTGTATGCTGGATATGTTTATACATTTGCTCTGCACGAGCCAAAATCTACGGTTGTTCACCCTAGAGATTTCACAGGCCTTGGCTGTGATTGAAAATAGGTATTTCTAGTGTACAGAGGCCCAAATACCTCCACAGGCCCAATAAATAATAACTGTATGTAGCACTTTATAGCAGCCCCTCTTGCATTTTACAGGATCTACAGATTGCCAGTCTGGTCCTGGATGTTAAAAGCTGTAGTTTGGCTACAGCTAAAATACTGCCAGCTGGAACTCCCTGCCCTGTCTACACAATAGCAGCACCATTTGTTGGTTGAAACTTGCATCGCAGTAGATATGCTCTCAACCACCAAAATCATGATGCAGAATCATCGGAACATAAAATGTAAACAGGCCTGGATTGAGAACAAATGACTCTGTTACGCCTTAATCCTGTATATAGTTCTTAAAATAATTTTATTGATAATGTCTTTATTCAATGTTATTGTAACCAGTAGAGTAATCTATAGCAGTCAATCATTTGTTTTCATCATCCCAGGTTTGAGGAATGCTAATTGTTGCTGTTTGATACTGCACTGATGCTAAGGTGCACCTATTTAACTGCGTGAAGTCTATTATCTCAGAGACACATTAATATGTTGCTGTTTTGGCATGAAGCCAGGAACCTATGCCCTAATACATTTATAGTCTTGGTGCATTTTTATGGAATCAACATTTAATAGAAGATGTTATTGGCATGCTGTCTGAGGTGGCAAGTATACACTGCTCGGCAAAGCTACAGCTATAAGTGCACTTTAATCAACTCTAAAAGAGTGTGGGAGGGCAGAGGAGGGAAGAACAGATTTATTTATAGAAAGCAGTGGCAGGGAACCAGAATCTCACAGAGGAAGTTTCACATCCCAGGGCTGAGGTGCGATCACTGGATGGTGTTATCAAAAGTAAAACTGTAACTGGCACCTGAGTTATTAACCCATTGACAATCAAAACTGAGGGATATGTTCCTGCTTGTGGGGGAAATTCTAAAAACTGCTAAATTATAGGACACATTTCTGAATAAATATCCTTTCTGAGTCCAGGCAATCACATTTTTCTACTGTTTTTTACATATACTTAGTTTTTACCTGAGTAATATTAACTCGTGAATTACAATAGATAACCTCTTATGCTTTGTTTAATCAGTGTGATTAGGTGTCCTCCAGCATTAAGTTAAAGTCATGCACCCACTGCATTCCAAATATATCTTATATATGCTACATATGTGTAGTCAGGCATTAGACCGTTTTTTCATAATGAAATTAAATCGAAATCTAAACAACATTCCAATATACATTAATTAAATATTACCAGTTTACTTATGCTGTTGAAAGCAGTATTTGTTTCTTCTCTTCTGCACTGCTGGTTCGACTCTTGAAACAAAGTAGTAGATGCCAGCTCTGATTCAGCCATCACTCCAATTCCAACAATGCCTTGTATACCTCACAGGTTTCCACTACAAGTGTTGTTCAAGAATGGAAACTTACAGTTCAGAATATTTACAGATGCTGTAAATCAGTGATCCCCAAACCAGTGGCTCTTAAGCAACATGTTGCTCACAAACCCCTTGGCTGTTGCTCTCAGTGGGCTTTCAATTCTTAGCTTAGATTTACAAATAGCTGAAATGTTTTAATCCATGTCAATGTATTTTGCAAAACAAAATATGGAGTTTGCAATATGTAGTTTTCAGGGAAAAGTCAACTGGACTCAATACATTCACAAATAATTGCAAATTGCTACATTTAGAATTTATCTATGTGTGTATGGCCACCTTAACACAGCTTTGTTTGTTTCACTCACCCACTTTTAGGAAGAGATTAGGATAATGCAAGTATTTGAACTTCTGGCCAATGATTAGATAATATAAAGGTACTAGTGTAATAAACCTTGCATAACATATTGTTTGTATCATTTTTCACACTGTACCCATTGTTAGCCTGTTTAACATGCACTCCAAGAATGCCAAGTATTGGTGTAGGCAGATTTCACACAGGGAACTTTTCAGTTGGCACTTTTCATCCAAAAAACTCAGCACCTAAGAATGACACTATGCGACCGTATTCATGTCAATGGGAGCCAGATGAAAAGCACTGTATTCCATCAGCATGTCTATAGTAATAGGTCAAATCAACTGGACTCTCTGTATTTTCTTTTTTTTTCCATGGAACGTCTTCAATGAACACCAGCAAGTCCAGTTGATATAAATTATTACTATAGATTAGGGATGCACCAAATCCACTATTTTGGATTCAGCCGAACCTCAAATCCTTCTCGAAAGATTCGGCTGAATACCGAACTGAACCCTAATTTGCATATGCAAATATGGGATGAGAAGGGGGAAACATTTTTTACTTCCTTGTTTTTTGACAAAAAGTCATGCAATTTCCCTCCCCACCCCTAATTTGAACATGCAAATTTGCATATGCAAATTAGGGTTCATATTCGGTTCAGCCGGGCAAAAGTATTTGGCTGAATCCGAATATGGGCAACATCACCAGTAATATTTCACTCCACTTCTTACACAGCATTATACAGACCCGTAAATACAGGTGATACTTATATTTAGATTTCTGTCCCTGTGATCTAGCCTCTCATATAAAGTATATACAGAGAGATAGACATTTGTTGCAAGTAAAGAGAGACTAGTTAAGAAAAAAGGTGGGTTACGTTCACTAAGTGAAACTGAAAAAACTACATGGATACTATATTCACTGAAAATAAAGCAGAAGTAGCTACTCCTAGCAAGGAGACACTGGGGTCATCAACACCTGCACTGTTAAAAAATAGAAGTGATAAACAGCAACTACTGTCCAAAGTATGTTGGGAGGTATTGAAAATTGTCTGTTTGTGGGGATTCTTGGAGTTGTAGTCCTGAAGGGCTTAAGGATAGTTATTCACAATAATAAACTTTTTTTAGATTTCTGTTGAAAACAAGGTGATGGTAATCCATGAGTTTTATTCTGTTAATGCAAAGCTCTTACCAACTGCAGGTTTATTCTAAGAAAAGAGAGGGGTTTTTGCTTCAGCAGATTTCCTTTAATGAACCGGCAGCCACTTCCTGTTCTTTGGGCTCGGCTATATAGAATCTGAAGCAGAAAGAGTGTAAACCTTTTGCAGATGTGAGCAGGGCACTATTATATCAACACTCGGTGGGAGGGATTCATTTCCTGAAGAGCTTGCAATCTGCTAATGACATGCAGACTGTATTTGCAGAAAAGGGCCAATCTCAGATCATCCTATCACATCTACAAGACATTGATAAGAGATGCAGCAGATGCAGTCCTCCCACACTTCCCCTCACTCTGCTGCTTGCTACGGAAACCAGCCTGTACTTCTTTCTGCATCTTGCTCAGCTAGCTCTTAGCCTGGCCAACTCCATTATACCTAATGCACAGTCAGATAACATAACAATCTCTGTCTTTCTAATAAGAGCCTCACTTGCAGTAGCCTGATACACAGACACACAGAGATACACGGTTTATGATCCCTCTCTGATTCCATGCACAGCGTCTTCATTTCATTCCACATCCAGGCACATACAGGTTGCCTTTGTTTTTCACAGAGCCTTTCAGCATTTACACTTCACCATTCTCTTTAACCTTCAGGTCAGTACCATCACCATGAACAAGGTGAAGAGTTTTAAGCGTCGATTCTCCCTTTCTGTCCCTCGGCCAGAAACTATTGAGGAAATTACAGAGCAATATAATCAGCTGAATAGCCGGTGTGGGGAAGGTAAGTGCTAAAGGTTAAGTCTGTTACAGTTTGTTACTAAAAGACCACATATGAGTCTTTGCTATCATAACCCATTGGAATAGATTATGAATATATGAATTGTTAAATGTATAAATTATAATAACAATGCGTTATTGTAGAAATATGTCAGCATATGTGCATAGAAAACAAAGGTAGCAGTGGTGATGGTATTATACTGTACTAGTTGGGTGCATTTATGCACATCTACATGTTAAGACCACTGAGGTTTTGATTTGTATTCAAATCAATTTTTAAGATTTCCAAGGCATGCAACCAAACTATATATTTTATTGTTGTTATTTATGCATCTAAGTGTAAACAACATTTTCCATCCAAAGGTCCTCTAAACTACAGACCCTACCTTCTAAGTTTGTGGCCTGAGGCATAGGGGGATTTGCTAACATTCCTATGGAGCTAAAAGAGGTGAAGTGAACCTGAAGTGCTGAGACATACCCACTCACTCCTACTCCCTCCCTTTTACACATGGAAATTTGGAAACCATAATCAACAAACACTAAGCCAAAAATGTAGATCATTGTCACTTTTTTGCATATCGGAAAATAGTGTGTTACAAAGTAACTGCACTTTATTTTCGGATTAGATTAGTTATTAGTTAAGTAAAAGAACAGATACTGGGTATGTTGACATGCAGCAAAACTGCAGTATTCAGTAACAGCAAAGGTTCCTCTTATTTGATCTAATTTGCCAAATGAAATAAAAATGCATAACACACTATCCACAAAAAGTGGCCAAAGTAAGAAAACTGGACAGCTCCAGTGACAAATTTGCAGACATTAGTCTTTACTTTCATTGGGCTGATAAACCTCTGGGCTGGTACAGTAAGCTTTATGCTTAAGGTGAATCAAGAGGTAGTTTACCTGAAAATTAATATTAAGTATTATGTATATCAATATTCTAAAATAATATACAATTATCTTTTCTGTAGTTTAAAAAAAAAAATTGCACATTTTTATCTGGTTGATTGGGTTTAATTAGCAACCAAGTGACAGTTTGGATGCCAAAATTGAAGATTACTAGGAGATGGCCTGATTAATTAATGGAAATGAAAACCCTAAAAAAAATAATAGGAAACTACACAGAGTACTCTTCTGAGCACTTTTGCTATTTAAATTTATAATTTTTTCTCTAGTTCCCAAGATATTAGAAGTTTTTTCACTTTTAATGTAATGAAATTGAACAAGAATGCCATCAGGTGGTCACGTTTTCTGACCTGCCTGACAGCTGGGAGAAAATGACTATTGGCTGTTGACTATTCACTGCTCTTTTCTAAGCAGAGCAACATTGAAAAACATTCCTCATTGTCTTCTGAAACTTTTTCCTGGTTGGTTGGAAGAACTGACCAGCTGATGGCTCAGTTGTTTCATTGTATTAGCTGTGTAAAAATGACTAATATCTTGAATACTACAAAATAAATGTTTTTCATGGCTGTAGTCAATGACCCCAACAACCTGATAGCATTTTCAGCTGACATAATTGTTTAAATAAACTAGGCAAAATAAATCATGGAGGACATTAAAGAGTTGCCTAGAACAGGTCCATAGCATAAAGCTGACCATTCCCTTTAAAGTGGACCTGTCATCCAGACACAAAAAGCTGTATAATAAAAGTTATTTTCAATTGAAACATGAAATCCTATTTCTGTTGTTTATTAAAGCATTCATAGCATTCAAACTTGTTTAAAAATAATCTCAGCTGTCAATCAAATATTGTCTTCCCCTCTTCTATGCCTTAGGCATAGAGGCGGGGCAGGCAATTACTTTCATTTTCCATTCAGCATTTTCTAGATGTCACTTTTCTCCCCACATTCCTCCTTTCTCTTCACAATTTAATTGTGTAGCCAGGGCATGGGGATGGACATTGGGTCCCCCATTCTGGTGCACAAACAAGATTCTGAGATGATACAAGGCTTGCCTTAATAACACTGTCCACAAAATGGCTCCTGTAATTAAAGTTCATTTTGCTTGACTAATGTGATAAAATAGGATTTTGAATATTTTTTTGGGGTTATGGGTCCCCTTTAAATATCATCCCAGTCCATTATCATTCTGCTAAACAGTAACATGTTCAAATGTTAAAAAAAGACCTTCCATAAAAATATTCAAATTATGCAAATGCATGTTGTTTCTGAGTCTTACTCCCACGGTCGTCACATTTCTCGCTGGTTTAAAACCACAATATTGACACATTGATTTTCACACATTTTGTTGTAGATTAAAAGGAGCATTTTAAAGCTCAGGGTAAGGGTAATTAGGTCTTAAGAAGTTTAACTACATATTTAGACAGCTGTATTAAATAAATAAATAAATAAATAAATAAATATATACATATACATATGAACATTATTTCACTCTGTCTATTATTTTGTTTTGTTTTTGAAGTAATAATCAGGAAAACACAATTTTAGATGCCATCTTTACCTCTTGCATTAGATATAAACTTGTATTTTCATTACATACTGTATCAGTATTACCCTATAAATATGTATTAATAATGACAATACTATATGTATGGGATATTCTTCATATCACACCTTATTGAACTAGGTTTCCATAATGTGAGTGAGGTTTTTTGTTGTATTGATGAAGATATTGAAATCTCAGCTGGGGGTGGGAGTTGGGATTAGTAATGATAAAAACAAAAAATGATCCATAATTACTTTATAATGTTAAATGAGAGATTTTCTTCACACAAAATACATTGGCAAGACAATGTACTTTTTCTGCATGCCTTTTTTCTTTCAAGGTGTTTTTTTTTTTTGCACAAAATACATTGAAGTCGATGAACTTTTTTCCGCTGCATTTTCGTACACACACACATTGATGTCAATGGGTTGTTCTATCGTGTATTTTTTTCTGTGGCATAATTTTTGCAGCAAATGGAGAAATGTGTAATTTTGCTGTGAATCCATGCCTGAAGAAACATTTCGCTCATCACTATCTGGAAGTTCCAACAATCTTAAACCAGAAATTGGTAAACAGCATCTTGGTCAGCTACTGCACCAGCCAACAGTGGTTTAAAGGCCAAGTACCGGACAAATACTCCATACTCCACTACCATAGGAATCAGTACTGCACAAGGAAGCAAAAGCACCCAAGCCACCTACAGTGTAAGGTCACACGAGCCATCAAAGACCCCTGCAACACAAGCACAACTAGGGACAAAACCTGTCACAGCATGTGCCTGGCTTTAACCAAACTGAGTACCGCACATTGACACTTCAAGAGGCTATCGGACCAGCAAAACGCTGGTGCTAAGTTCAGGTACTGCACATGCAAACTGCTGATTCAGCTAACCAGCCTGCAAACCATTGAAGGCAACGATCAATCATGCATGTAACCACTGGCACACAAGTCAGGCACTATGCACACAATTTCTAGTTCACAAACCAGCCAATGTTACATGTGTCGCACAATCTACCCACCACCCAAGCAATGAACAAGTCAACTTTGTCACATACAACCACCAATGAATGAGCCAGTTACTGTTCTTGTAAATCACAGGTACACAAGCCAGCTACATTGGTGGTAAGTAGCGGCAAGCTAAACCATAACTTATGGAAACAAATGTCAGATAGAAAACCAGAAAACACTGGCCCAACCAACAGCAGTTGAATACCAATCTGCACAGAAACTAGCTATTGCTTATAATCAGGGAAACCACCAGCTGACATGAGAACCTACACTGTAGCAAATCTAGATGCCAAGCATGCCAAATGCTGATTGAAGCCAGCAACCATGCATGCAATGACTGTAACCAGAGCCAGAATTCCTGTCCACCAATGGCTGTTTTCTGCCACAAAGCAAAAAACATGTCTACCAAGGGCCATAGCAAAATATGGCAGCCACATGCATCAAGAGCCATGGGAAAGGCAAGTAGCCACATGGACTAACAACAATGGAAAAGACCAGTGGACACACAATAGCAAAGGCCAGCAGCCCCATGAACCAAGGGCCTTAAAGGGAAAACTATACCCCCCAAACAATGTAGGTTACTATAAAAAGATATCACATAAAACAGCTCATTTGTAAAACCCTGCTTCATGCAAATAAACAATTTTCATAATAATATACTTTCCTAGTAGTATGTGCCATTGGGTAATCATAAATAGAAAATTGCCATTTTAAAAAATAAGGGTGGCCCCCTGGGATCATATGATACACTGTGCACACAGACATACCAACAAACCCTACTTGTTAGGTCACATGAGCCAATTAACAGACAGAGTTCTGTCTTCAATACTTCTTCCAGTTACAGTTAGAGTTGTAGTATTTCTGGTCAGGTGATCTCTGAGGCAGCACACAGACCATCACTAAATGATGGTTCAAGGCAAGAGATGTAAAAGGGCAATATTTACTTAAATATATATTCCAGTTTGGTAAGATTTTTTAATACGCCACTTAATATGATGTAAACTATCTGTTGCTTAACTGTGTGTGTGTGGGGGTATAGTTTTCCTTTAACTAAATAAGGGTCAGCGGCCACATAAGCCAAGGGCCATAACAAAGGCCAGTAGCCCTGCAAGCCAAGTGCCAGCAGCCATGGAAGCCAAGAGCCAAAGCAAAGGCCAGCAATCACAGGAACCAATGGTCATAGCAAAGGCCAGCAACCACATGAGCCAAGAACCATAGCAAATCCCAGTGGCCACACAAGCCAAGAACCCTAGCAAAAATGTTTTGCCCAGATGGAAATGGGATTACATACAGGTGGTCACTGCGTCCAGTCGCAACATTACAGGATGTCCCAAATTTCGGGGGTTAGGTGTGGGCTATTTTGAGAGTTAATCTGTCTCATATGTGTAAAGGGAGTATAGCCTGGTACACTTATGGGTGTGTACCTGAGCCGTATTTACAATTCGTACCCAGCTCCTTCCCCCTCCCCACAAAGTGAGAACAACTATCCAAATATATATCGTTTACTAGATCCTGCCTATATTGCCACATGGAAGAAGGTTAATTCTGTTGCTTTTGCCGTGGCGTGACCCAAATTGATAGCTCATTTGCGGCACTTCCCCCTCCCCATGGAGTGAACACTATTACCCACATAGTCTGAGATGGGTTAAACCACCACCAGTACCACCCGCGTCCACCCTTCCCAGGAGCAATTGATTTAAGTCAAATTACATCGCCCTGCCTAGCAAATAAAAGAAAGTGCACCTGACATGCGTTTTGCTCGCTCTATGCGAACTTTGTCAAAGGCCTTTTTATTCCTACTAAATGCTAATTGTTCTCATATACAAATTTTGTTACATTTCTCCCTAATCTTTTCATAGCTCAATTGATATCCAATAGGAAATAAAGCTAGGCAGGAACTTTTGCATCTCTATTCTATCCTATGGAAGGGTTTTATAGAGTGCTTGCAGGTTTGGTATTCAATGAGAAAGTTAAAAGCAATAAAGAACAGGTAGAGTGGGCAGGGTTATTAGTTCATAAAGAGTTGTGCAGATAAGCTTCAGTGAAGAGATAGCAATTGGTGGAGAGTTAAGAATTGTTTGTGTGTGGTGATGAAAGAAGCAATGTAAGCTCATTTGTCACCACAACTGCAGTGGCAGTTGTGCAAAAATGGCCACAGACATTGGGTGAATTAACACTATTCATTAATGGTACCTCTGTATAAAGCTTGCTCTTGCTTAGTTGAGCTCAGAGCAGCAACTAGAGGAAATACAATCTCTAAACTATCTGTAGTCTGCAACGGATATGTTAAATAACCAATAGGAGAGCTGGATTGTGCATTACATTCTGTTGGTATAAGCTGCTTTTGGAATTTAGGTTTGAAGGCTAATAGGGTAAACAAAATAATGGTTGATCCCAATGTTATTAATAGGGAAAAAAGATAAATATATAGGAAGGCCGGTATTTTTTCCAGAAAAGGTGGCAACCCTACAGGCTAATGATTGTCTAGGATCTATCCTGAGTCTGGGACATTATCATCAAAAAAAATTTTCCCCACCAGAGATGCAGGCAAAGAGCCCATGCACTCCTTATGGGGGAAATATTGAGTTATTTGGACATATCAAAAATTGCTTTGCATGGTGGAAGAAGAACACAGCATTCCAAGAAAAACACCAGCTACCTACTGTCAAATTTGGTGGAGGTTCCGGGGCTGTGTGGCTTGTTCAGGGACTAGGGCCCTTGTTAAAGTCAAGGGTCAGATGAATTCAACCCATCAACAAATTCTTTAGGATAATGTTCAAGCATCAGTCACAAAGTTGAAGTTACGCTGGGGTTGGATATTCCAAAAGACAGTGACCCTAAACACACTTCAAAATCTACAAAGGCATTTATGCAGAGGGAGAAGTGCGATATTCTGGAATGGCCGTCACAGTTCCCCAACTTGAATATCATCGAAAATCTATGGGATGATTTGAAGCAGGCTGTCCATGCTCGGCAGCCATCACATTTAACTGAACTGGAGAGATTTTGTATGGGCTATTGGTCAAAAATACCACCACCCAAAATCCAGACACTCATCAAAGGCTATAGGAGGTGTCTAGAGGCTATTACATTTGCAAAAAGAGGCTCAACTAAGTATTTATATAATATCTCTGTTGGGATGCCCACATTTATGCATATTGCATATTTTCTGTTAATCCAAAAAACTGTCACTGCTGAAATACTACTGTTTCCATAAGGCATGTTGTATATTAAAAGGAGGTTGCTACTTTGAAAGCTCAGCCAATGATAAAGAAAACTCCAAAGAATTAAGAGGAGTTCCCAAACTTTTTCATATGAATGTATGTGTCCCCCAGCATGGCCATATGCATGAGGAGATCACTCATTAGTTAGTGTTTCTAAAACCTTAGTGTACTAGCTCTCTTGCCAGGGGCAGCAGATAATGTGCTGCAAATATCAATGTTAAAAGTGAAGTTTTAGAGAAAGAAGGGGACAGGAATGTTGCATCATGGCAGAAATGGCAAAAAATAAATGTATACAGTAGGAGTACTGTCATTCACATAATGAAAAGGGTCAGTGTTTATAAGTTAAATATACATTGGGCAGATTGTAACTTTCGGTGTTGGACTTGGGTGTGTGTAGTCACCCCAGACTAGAGCCCCAGCCGAAATCAAACCTGATACCAAACTGCCCCGCTCTTGCACACACCTACTTGTGCACGTTTTACCTTCTCCTTGCCACATTTTACAATTCCCAGTGTCCCGCTGGCCCAGTCAGTTTCTGCTAACTTCCTATTTATTTTAAACATAAGTTCTAAACATAATTTACATAAACTGGTGTTAGTTTTTACATATAGAGGGATGATGCTAGGCATTATAATTAGACAGTTGCAAGTTATAAATAAATAAATTTGCATTATCTGATAAAGTAGCTGGTTAAAATGAAGGTACAGAATTATAGTAAGACTATGGAAAGAGCATGAAGAGGTAGAGGGATTTCTGTGCGGGACATGAGCTCAATCTTATGTAAGATTTATGTTGAACAGGTGCTTATATACCTTTTGAACTTCCAGATGAATGATGAAAATATATTTTCCCTTTAAGGAATTATGTGGAAGTGACAAACTACTGCTTTCAGAATTAAGTTTCATGAGCAGCAACTTGACATAAATATAGAAAGCTAAATCAAATCAGGTGCAGGCATAGGAACATGATATCCAGAAAGCTAGGAATTACATCTAATGCATTTTAAGCAAATAATTCTATCTTTTAAAAATTATTACATTTTTCCTTTTACTTGTTCCTAACAATACTGTTGGGTTTATTTAATGTTTATTTTTTTGGTGGCCTTTAGGTATGCAGATCTAAAATCAGTTTAGTTGTTAAACTATGCCATTTACTATTTGGTTTAAAAAAAGTTTATTACTTTTACTTCAATACATTTTTATTTTTTTAAGCAGACAGTTATTCTCATCATATACCGCTTGTATACAAATATCAAGATTAAGATACCTTTTACTGTAAATGCAATTACATACTGAAACCAGTAATTTTATTCTAAGCAATTGGTCTGTACTACATAGTGCATAAACAATAACATATTGTATTATTAACAAATTAACAATTGCATTTTAATAAACATTTAAGTTTACATAATAAATTCTTCTAATAGTGGAAAGAAAAGGAAAACGTTTTAATAAAAACTTCTGATGGGTGTCAAATAAAATACTAGCCATTTTTTCTTGGGCCATAATCCAGTCAATTCTGGATTATACTGGGTCAAATGGGATTCGTTTTTTGTTTCCAGGCCTGGGCTAAGGTTCTTTTAGCTGCAGCCATAATAAAAGTCCTACAGGTTTTATGCCTAATAAGGCTATTACAGGGTCCCTGAAGAAAGAAACTCCCAAAACAGAGTAGGCCATGTTAAAGATCCTTATCCAAAATCCTCGAGCCATGGGACATGTCCACCACGTATGGAACATTGTGCCTAATTCACCGCAGTCCCTGAAGCAGCCAGGGTCAGCTAAAGGAGAAAAACTTAGCTATCCGTGCTGGTACTAAGTACCAACGAAAGAGTACCTTATAATTTGTCTCCTGTAAGGAAACGTTGTTCGAAGACCTTTTAGCTGTATTCCACACTCTGTCCCATTCCTCTGGGTCAGGTTATTTAGGGAGATCTTTATGCCAGGCTAACATGTAAGGTAACTTCAGGAGCAGCAGGAAATCAAAAAATGTATTGTATAGATATGATAGCGCTTTACATAATCTAGGAGAACGGATACACCATCTCTCAAAAAATGGGATTGGGATAGGTAGCGTTCTAAATAAATACAACAATTTTGGTAAAAGTGTCATTTTAACTGAGTTTATACAGCCTACCCAGGATATATGGTGGGAACTGCATCTCTTCAAAAGGCCGGCTAAAGATTTAAACATTGGTGGATCATTAAATTTATATAGGTGGTCATAGGATCGCGTCAGTTTAATTCCCAGTAGGGAAATATAGAAAGTTTGCCAAACTAACTTCCTAACTTATGAGGAAGATTAATGTTCAATGCCTCAAAAAAGTTTATTACTTTTAATCTTCATGGAAGGTAGTATTCTACTTTATGTCTTGCTTTATGTCTGAACTAGTTTATAGAGTTTTAGCAAAGGACCTACAAAACGTATGCAGAGATCATTTAACCTTTATCTGAAAGACTCATTACATTTGTAAGGGCAGTGGCACATGGGCAGATTAGTCACCGGCGATTTTTTTTTTTTTTTTGCATTTCTGCGTCAAGTCGAGCATCTATAGCGAAGCAAAGATTTCATGCGATTTCAGCTCCCAAACGATTTACTACCCATGATGCCACACACTACTTTTCTCCACCTACAAGATCAATAAGTCGATCTTGAAATGGCATTTTAGTAGAAATGTTGTTTTCTCTAGCATTATTTCCTTGACGTGTTTTCTTTGGCGTGGTTTCATATACATGTTTTTATTATGAATGGTGAATGGACGCCAAGACGCTGAGACAAAACAATTCAAAACCACCGCCCAGGAAATGACGTATAGCGCGAATGCATGAGATTTGAAATTTACATACAATCGTGGCTACTAATCTCCCACTGTATTTTACTTTGGTAGATTTAAATATTTGGCAATGTAATTGCTATTTCAGTAAAGTCAGTCAGAAAAGGGTCTCTGTGCGTTTTGGAACAACATTCAATTAAAAGCAGCCTTGTATGTTTTGCCGCTGTTGGTTTACATTATTCTCAATTGGAAGACAAAACGAACAATTAGTCGCCAAATCTCTCTTTTAAAAATCGCGGGCGACTAATCTCCCTGTGTGCCACTGCCCTTAGACCACAAGGCTGGAAATACCTTTGACGGATTTATGAATTATGGTATGCCAAGCTGTGAGCGTGTGAGACACTGTCCTAGTAAATAAATGATAAATGCCCTAAATACAGTAAATGCCCTAGCTCTCCACATTATAGTATATTATTTTATATAGTTCAGGTAAGGGATCTATTGTCCAAAGCCCATTTCCAAAAAGCTCCAAATTATATAAATAATATTTTCCACAGAGTCGTTTTTAAGCAAACAATATTTTTATTAAATGATTTCCATTTTCTTTGTAATAATAATACAGTACCTTGTAATTGATGATAAGTAAGCTAGTATAAATCAAAGTATAGATCAAAGATAAATCAAAACAATCATATGGGGTTTTTTAATGGTTACATTTTTTCAAGTGGCATTAGGTAGGGATGGGCGAATTTGACCCGTTTTGCTTCGCCAAAAATTCGCCGCCGGCGAAATGTCGCAGACGCCCATTAAAGTCTATGGGCGGCAAAAAAATTTTGTCGCGCGGCGAAACTGTTTTGACACGCGTCTTTTTTTTTGACGCACGCCGCCATACAAGTCTATGGGCGTCATTTTTTCGGTGAAACGAGGCGAAAAAATTCGCCCATCCCTAGTTATGCTGATACAATTTACCCCCTATTCCAGGGCTGTTGCAAGATCCAGCTCCGCCAAACTCCCCCATTGCACATTATATACCATGTACCTTATTTCCTCCTTGCGGACACAATTGCAAAGGAGGAGAATGCCAGCTTCCACATTTCCCAGCGGGAGGGGGGTTGTCCTGCTATGGATGGTTCACCTCCATACATTACTCCATGGCCTGTCAGCTTTGCTAGTTTTCAACTTTCTGGTGTCTATATTCATTATAGATTATATGTATAGCGCTCCTTGAAAGCAAAGCACTGTACAGAAGAACAATTAATTAGTAAAACAAACAGGGGGTCAGTACAATAATAAATGCAAATAAGTACAAAATACAATACACATAAAGTACAGTTACAATAAAGATAAGTGTCACCGTTACAATAAGTGCTGAGTGTCAAGGAGACAAGGGGATGGAGGTCCCTGCCCAGTAGAGCTTACAATCTAAATGGGAGGGTAATTTACAGATATAAATGTGGGAATATTAAGTGCTGTAGATTAAAGTGGGTGACACTGCCATATAAGTGCCAGTTCTCAGTTCAGGTGTTATGCAAGTGCTCCAAGAGGTAGTCTGAGTTTTGAAGACATTGAGGGAGAATTCTCTCTGGAGAAATTCAGGAAGGGCATACCAAATATAAGGTGCCGCAAGACAGAAGGGTTTGAGGCGTACTCAGCATTAATTGTGGGGGTAGAAACCAAGCAGTTACTCTGAGAGGAGCAGAGGATTTGGCCAGGAGCATATAGAAAGAAATGAGATATAGTTAAGTGTGGAACAATGATTGGCTTTTGAAGGTGAGGAGGAGAAGGTTGTAAGTTATTCTTTGTTTTAGAGGAAGCAATGATAAGGACTTCAGCAGAATAAGGGGCCTGTATCTCACGGAGGAGAAGAGGAGAATTCTGGCAACAGTATTTAATACAGACTGTAGAGGGGAGAGATGGGAGTAAGTAGAAGTTTACAGTAATCTAGTCAAGATAGGATAAAAGAAGTTAAGTTTAGGTAAAGTTTGAGGTGGTATTGGTTCATCCAGTTGGAGATTGCTAGGAGGCAATTAGAGGTTTTGTTATTTTTGGGTAGCGGAGGATGAGTAGAGTATAACAGTGCTTTATTAGCAGCTTCATACAGGCATTACACAACAGTAACTTTCACTTTTTTTTTGTAACTTAGATTTTATTGGATTTCACAATAAACTTACATAGTCAACAGCATAAGTCTTATGTCATTATTCATAGCATTCTGTTCTGTTCCATTCAATATTTTCCAAATTTTGTTACAGACTGTATTTTGAATTAAACAATCGTAGTAAAATGTCACAACCGTATTGGAAAAGAAATAATAAAAAAAAGAGGAGAAGTTGGGAGAGTAAGGAGAGGGATGAAATAAAAAACACGAGAGATAGCATAAGAAGGGGAAGAATCAGCCAATAGTTACATTTCGAATTCCAAGCTTTGTTGTAAATAATAGGTGAATTAAGATCGGTCATCTCTAGTTGTTAGATAATCCCAGTTGCTCCAAATATTGTTATGTAACTGTAATGAATTGTTAATACGGGCAGTCATTTCCTCAAATCTCTTATTACTTTCAAGCCTAAGGATTATTTCTTGAATGGTTGGGATGGTGGATGATTTCCATTTGGAAGTTATTGCCAATCTGGCTACAGTAGTTACCTGGTTGAACCATTTTTGGGCCGCGTTTTTCAATCCCGGAATAGGGAGAGCTAAGAGCAAATGAGGCATGTCGATATTCAAAGGGGTTTTGAAGACCGCTATTATTAAATTGACGATTTCCTGCCAGAACTCAGTCAGTTTAGGACAAGCCCATAAAATGTGATGAAGCGTGTCTTTATGTTGACACCCTCTCCAGCACAGCGGGCTGCTCTGTGGGAACATCTTGGAAAGTCTATCTGGGGTGAGGTACCATTTCATCAGCGTTTTATATATACTTTCTTTTTGTTGAACACAGGTTGTTATTTTGCGGGCATTTTCCCATATTTTGCCCCATTGGGCTAAGGTTAAGCCTGGTTCCCACATAGATTCCCAATACTGCATGTATGGGTGTTTAGGAAAGTGGTCTTCTGGTAGGGCGTTCAATAAGTCATATAAACATGAGATTAGACCCTTATACGGGAATGCGCTACCTAATATTTTCTCAAAGGGGGTTAGCCGAATCAAAGATTGCTGTCTAAAGAGAGTGGTAATATAATGTTTAATCTGGAGGAATTCCATGTCTTTCCCTGATCTCCATTTACATCTATTAGCGAGTTCCTGATATGTAAAAAGCCTGTACCTTAGTGGATCTATGAAATCAATAATTCTCTCAAAATTAAAGGCAGCCCAATGAGATTGGTAAATTGGTCTCTGACCCGGCTGAAAGTCTGGATTCCCTTGAAGCATTGTTAGGGCTGATGGGTGGTGGCTGATCTTATATTTCTTTTGGCATTGTCTCCATATAGTACACGTGAATTTGATGGGTTTTGGGCCAGAGTCGAAAGCTGTATTTTGGGCTTATCTGGTAGTATCAAATTGCTTATGTGAAGGGGAGATGTCCACGCAGCCTCTAATTGAGCCCATTTAGTTGGAGGAGAGGTTTGTAGCCATGCTAGAGTTTGGCGGAGGTGAGTTGCTTCATAATATTTCCCCACATCTGGTACTGCCAGGCAACCTTGGCTCCTCCCTGTCATGAGTACCGAGCGTGGAAATCTAGCCTTCGTTGAACCCCAGATGAATTTATATATTAGCTTTTGAATATGGCCTAGTTGTGATGGTGGAATTTGGAGTGGAATGGTTTCAAACAAATATAATAACTTGGGCAGTATAGTCATTTTAATTGCAGCAATACGCCCGAGCCATGAAATATGGTATTGCTGCCAATATTGTAGGTCTTTTGTGATTTGTTTCACCATAGGTGAAAAATTAGTTTGAAACAGTTGGTGATAATGTGGGGTTAGTTTGATACCTAAGTAGTTGATATGGGTCTTGTGCCATCTGTATCGGAAATTTTCTTGCATGGCCCTCAGTATATTTCCCTCAGTATGGAACATAAGTGCCTCCGATTTTGCCCAATTTATTTTGTATCCCGCTACTTTACTATAATCTGATAAGGTGTTATGGAGATTGGGTAGGGATATTAGCGGGTTACTAAGGGTCAGTAGGACGTCGTCTGCAAAGAGAGATATTTTGTATTCCCTCTTGCCTACTGTTATTCCAGATATATCTGGATGTTCTCTTATTTTGGATGCTAGGGGTTCTATACTGAGGGCATAGAGCAAAGGGGAGAGAGGACAGCCCTGCCTCGTCCCATTCCTAATATGGATTGGTGCCCCTACATCTCCATTCAATTTTAAATAGGCTAGGGGAGTAGAATAAAGAAGATTGATTGCTTGCAAAAAGGAGCCCTGAAAGCCCATGTGCTGAAGCATCTAGGTCATGTAAGTCCAGTCCAGCCTGTCAAAGGCCTTCTCTGCGTCTAAGCTCAACATGACAGAGGAGATGCCCTGGAATTGAATAATATCTATTAAATCTATCGCTCTGCGTGTGTTGTCCCCCTGCTTGCCTGCCAACCACAAAGCCCACCTGGTCACTATTGATCAATCTGGGCAATAATGGTGTCAGTCTTTGGGCTAATAATTTCGTGAAGATTTTCAGGTTGCTATTCAAAAGTGCTATGGGCCTGTAATCCCCACATAGTTAGGGGTCTTTATCTTCTTTTGGCAGGACAGTTATGTAGGAGGCAAGCATGGTGTCAGGTATTTCCCCCCCCTTGCAAAAAGGCATTAAATAGTTAAATTAGTATTGGTGCCAGGATCCCTTAAAAGGTCCTATAATAGGAGTTAGAGAACCCGTTGGGTCCTGGGGACTTATGGAGCAGAAGAGAGTGCAGCACAGTAATTATTTCTTTCTGTGTAATGGCTTTATTGAGGCCTTCCAGTTCTTCTTCCGTCAATTTAGGTAAGTGGCACCCTTCTAAGAACTGGGCTATTTGCTTAGTTTTAGTACTGGTCATTTGAGTGGTTAAAGGGAAGAGATTGTAGAGTGTTGAGTAATAAGCGTGGAAGGCCTGTGAAATCTCGATAGGGTTGTGTAGGGGTTCCCCTCTGTCAGATTGAATTGTTAGGATTTGTCTAGTACTGTCTAGTACGTTGACGAAGTTGATTCGCTAGAATAGTATGGGCTTTGTTACCCATTTGGTAATATCTCCGTTTTGTCCAGAGTAATGTCTTTTCTGCATTCTGGGTTGCAATTTGTTTTAATGAGGAACGTAACCTCTGAATCTCTTGGGCGATTGTAGGGACTGGGTTAGATGAGTAGTTAGCCTCTAGTTTACGTAGGTTATTCTCTATATCGTATATTTCCTTTCTTTTATTGCGTCTCTTAGCAGTAGACAGTGATATGATATGGCCCCTAATAACCACCTTATGGGCTTCCCACATAACAGCTAACGAAGAAATTGATCCTTTATTGTGAGTAAAGTACTCTTTCAAATGTTCCCCGATAGTATAGTCTTGAGCTGATGTCATTTAAAATAGTTTCATTCAATCTCCAATGCGTCTGTCTCTGCATCATTGGGGGGATCGAGATGTTCAATGTTATGGGGGCATGATCAGACCATGAGATAGCTTGAATAGAGGTAGTAATAGGGAAATTCAAACAATTCTGGGATACAAAAAAATAGTCTAATCTCATAGAGGTCTGGTGGGGGGAGGAATAAAACGTGAACCATTTATCCCTAGGATTATTAATTCACCATGGGTCAAATAGGGCATGAGATCTGATCACAGATCGGAATTGCTTAGCTTTCTGTGGAACTTGGGAAGTGCGAGATGGAAGGGTATGTCTGTCCAAGTTCTCAGAAAACACTAAATTGTAATCACCACCCACTATCAGAGTTGCAGAAGAGTACTTTTTTTGTCAAAGCCAAAGTTTTGCGTACCATACATATCTGCTTAACATTAGGGATATACACATTAAGCAAAGTAACCGGGGTACCAACGTAGGAGCCCTGCAGAAGTATATAGTGGCCCTGTGGGTCCGCAATTTGCTTAGAAACTGTGAAAGGGCAATCTTTATGGATCAGAATCATAACCCCAGCTTTTTTGTGGGGACCTGATGCCCGGTATATTCTGGTATAGAGGCGAGAGTTGAGTCTATAATTATCTGAGGCCTTAAAATGAGTCTCCTGAAAGAAGGCAATATCTGCTTGAAATCTTTGAATTTCCTTGAGGGCTAAAGTTCTCTTCCTGGGGCTATTCAGTCCCTTCACGTTTAAAGATATTAGGCGAATCATTTTAGCAATGTATTTAAGAAAGCTAATCTGCAGGGCTAATACACCGGTGTAACCCCTAAACACTGATCAATATCAACATTCTTAATAACCATTTGTGTAATTAGCTGTATACCAGTTAGGATAGAGGGACCTCTTGTGCTAAAACCAAAGTCATTCCGTTTGATTTGTCTAGTGACTGGAGGGACCTTGAACAATCCAGAAAAATCTAGGTTGTTCTCTGAAAGCCCAATTAGGAGGAGTGGGAAAGAAGGAGAAGGAATCCTTAAGGCCGGCTGCATGAAGAAATGGAAAGGGTGGTTCAAGTGGGTCATCCAGCAGGGTTGTGTGGTTGGAGATAGAAAAAAAACAAACTCCAAAATAGCCAAACCAAAAATAAACGTTAACAAGAGTAAACAAAACATTAGTATGCACATTGGTGTTACCTGACTTTTGGCAACCAGGGACCCTATCGGTAAAAGGTTTCCAAGTACCAGTGTCCTGTGGAGCGTCCAGGCAGAAACGACCAGGCGAGAAGAATCGGTCCCCCGCAGGATAGGCTCAATGAAGTTAACCGTATCAACGTTAGGGCAAAACCAAGAGTATCAAAAATTGAAAATCTGGGAAAAAGAGAGAACACATTCTGCCTTCGTCGGACCTATTATCAGGTAGGAAAGGTAGGCATCGGCGAAGCAGCTGTTGGGTTCCGGCGTGGGCTGGTTGTCTTCCATTCTGGAGCAAGTCTGGGTAGGCCATCTTTGGGAGAATCCCCGGCTGTTGGCAATGATGGTAATCCGAGGTCGGTGAGAAATTTGTTACTTTTCCGAGGATCGGAAAGGATATATTGCTGACCTTTCATTGAAACCATTAACTTGAATGCGAATCCCCATCGGTAAGGGACTTCATGTGCCCTCAGGAGCTGAGTAACTAGTCTGAGATCTCTCCTCTTGGCCACAGTGATAGGAGAAATATCATTATAAATTTGTAGTTTTGCACCCTGGAAGTCAATATGCGTAGAGTTTCTAGTAGCCATAATGATTTTCTCTTTGCTCTCAAAATAATGGCAGCAAAGTATAATGTCTCTGGGGCTTGATTGGCCCGGTTTCTTAGGGCCCAAGGCTCTGTGTGCCCTGTCAAATCTCCATGCTTCCGTCGGTAGATCCGGGCATAACTTGGAGAACAGGGCTTTTAAATGTTGTCTGATGTCTTTTGGTAAGACACTTTCTGGGACCCCTCTTATTCAAAGATTTTGTCTGCGGTTTCTATTTTCCAAGTCCTCGCAGTATGATTTAAGACTGGCCAATTCATCTTGCAAAGTAAGTTGGTCGTCTTCTAGAGTGTTGTGTCTCAGTATCAAGTTGTCTGAAATAGTCTCCAATTTATCAACTCTTTGGCCTATTGCATGCAGTTCAATCTTAAACTCGTGAACAGCCTCTTTAACAGCTCCTGCTATGGTTGCCGATATTGAATTGTGCAAGGCAGAGAGTTGCTGGGCTAATATATCAGCGGTGACAGGAATGGATACTTGAAGATCACTTACTTCACAAGCATGCAGTTCTGGCTGGCGCTCTGGTGTGTGGAGTTCGGCAGCTGTGTTGGAATTAGTGCTGTGCTCCAGTTCAGAGTCATCTCCGCCATCTTTGTAATCAGGCCTCTTCTCCATAGCTCTGTGTCAGTAGCCTGGGAGCGTATGTCACCTGGAGAGCTAGATAACGAGGAGTGCCCAGGGTCGGGGCAGCCGCTGTCTTCACTTACCCCAGATAGCTCCTCTTGTAAGGCTGAGAAGGGCTTGAAGCTGAGAAGGGCTGTGTGGAAGTAAACTAGCGGTGGAGCTGGCGGTAGATGCGCTTCCCATGTCCAGTTCCTCACCGCTATCCCTCGCCCTGTGCAGCTTCTCTACTGCTCTCGACTTGTCTGGCTGGGACGTTGATTTGAGGGGAGTAGTCGGGGAGCTTTTGGTTGGGGCCTGCGTTATGTCCGCAGTGGCGCCGCCATTTTGGATCTTGCGGAGCTTATCTGCAGCCGAGCGTTTATGCAGGAATGGTGTCAGCGTACCTGCTGTTTCGTGGTTCTTCTTTTTCCCCATAAGTTCCCTTCCGTTTCTGAAGATTCCCAGATCTTCTGTAAGCTTAATGTGGCTTAAATTTGGGGGATTATGGCCTCTCACTGCGGAGCTCCGGAAACAAACGTCTTCACCTAGACATGACGTGCATGCGCCCTCTTCACTTTCACTTTTAAGCTGTCCAGGAAGTATGCACAGTATGTCTAAGCACAGTGACATCTACAGGCCATTTTTATAAACACCACCTATTCCCCCTATAGTAGAAAAGCATTTGGGCAAATGTAATAAACAACAACAATGCATCTTAAAGCAATAATATACATCACATAGTCCTGGGTCCATGCAGGTAGTTTTCTGATTCTCTCAGTACGCCTTATAGGTTCACAGATCTTCTGTAAGATTAATGTGGATTAAATTCGGGGGATTATGGCCTCTCACTGCAGAGCTCCGGAAACAAACGTCTTCACCTAGTCATGACGCGCATGCGCCCTCTTCACTTTCACTTTTAAGCTGTCCAGGAAGTATGCACAGTATGTCTAAGCACAGTGACATCTACAGGCCATTTTTATAAACACCACCTATTCCCCCTATAGTAGAAAAGCATTTGGGCAAATGTAATAAACAACAACAATGAATCTTAAAGCAATAATATACATCACATAGTCCTGGGTCCATGCAGGTAGTTTTCTGATTCTCTCAGTACGCCTTATAGGTTCACTTTCTTCAGGCCTATTGCAGTTGACATCAGGAGTAGGAAAATGTCCTTCATCAAATGGAGCTTCTCCAAAGTCATATCTAACCTGAGCAAGATGACTTGCATTCTATATGCGACCATCGGACAGTTCATATGTGTATGGTCCTCGCTGGTGTCTCACTTCAAGCGGTGTAGTAAATTTAGATTGTCCTTGTTTCAGTATTCCTGGTTTCTTAATTCTGACTAAAGATCCAGGCTGAAAGTGTACTTCTCGGGCACCATGTTTTCTGTCAGTGTAAGCCTTGCATTTGGCTTGTTGACGTTTCACAATGTTAGCAGTAGATGATTTTGTAGGCACAGAATTTTGTGGAAATTTGATGTCTGCAACATGTAACTTAGTGCACATCTGTCTGCCATGTAATAATTCAGCTGGAGATGATTGGGTTGTTGCATGGCACATTGCTCTGTAGTTATGTAGAAACTCTGTTGTAAATACTTTCCAAGATTTCCCAGTTAGATTTGCTTTCTGTAGTTCTTCTTTCAGACCTCTGTTGAATCGCTCGATTTCTCAATTTGCTTGTGGGTAATACACTGAAGATTTCCTATACACAATATTCCTCTCTCTCAGAAAGATTTCAAACTCGGATGAGACAAACTGTGGTCCGTTGTTTGATATTAACTCCTTTGGATTACCTTCTCTGCTGAAGACTGTAGACAGAAATGTTATTACTGTAGCTGATTTTATATGAGAAACAAATGCATTTTCAGGCCATTTACTGTAATAGTCTATCAAGGTTATAGCAAATCTACAGTCTGTAAAAGGACCCACAATATCAATAGCAAGTTTTTCCCATGCTGAATCAGGAAATGGTACTGGTTTTACATATGGTCTCAACTTAACTTTGTGTACAAAGTTCTTTGCACAACCCAGTGAAGTGTTGCTTTGTGGTGAAATTTTAGACACTGGCTGTTTGACTGGCACTGGTGCTGTAGTAATGAGACCATCAACTAATTGTAGGTTTAATGCAGCAAAGAGATCCCTTCCAAGTATAGCAGTACCAATTCACAATGTAAAAGTCACATTTTGCAGTATTTGATTCAAATTGTACAGTCACTGGCAACCAAGCACAGGGATTCCAGTTTCAGGGCAGTTGCAACAAGGGTATCTTTTGCAAAGTATTTCAAGAAAATATCCTTTGGTAGTATAGAAACAGCTGAACATGTATCAAGCATCAGGTTAATGGAGTTTCCCTTTTTAACGGAAGCAGTACTGACACTGACAGTGCATGTAAACTTGTCTGGAAAAAATGTACCAGCTTTATGCACACTTAATACTGTAACATTTGTAGTAGTGACTTCATGAACATCTTCAGCAGAACTACGGCAGATCTTAGCAAAATGTCCTACTTTTCTGCATTTGCGGCACTGTTTAGCTTTTGCAGGACATGTAACATGATTTGCAGTGTGTTGTGTTGAACCACAACGAAAGCTGTATTTGCTGTATGGTTTTGCAGTGTAGGTGAATCCCTTTCCTTAGCACTGTATTTTGCCTGTGACTGTACATTATTAGGCCATAGTGCTGAATTCACAATCTGTACATTCCCAGCACTTCCCTAACTGAGAGTTTTAGCCTCTGCCACTGCTGTTTCAATTTGGCTAGCAACTGTAATAGCCTTTGCAAGGGTTAAATCCTGCTTTAGGAGCAGTCTCTCTCTAATGTGAGGTGAGTTTGTTTTTTCCACTATTTCATCTGTTAGATTCCCAAACTCACAGGTAACAACCAGCTCTCTCAAAGCAGCTACAAATTGTTCTGTGGATTCGCCATTACACTGTCCACGTTGGCGACATTTATATCTTTCAGCAACCAAATTTACTCTTGGCATGAAAAAGTTCTTTATAGCAGTGAGAGCAGTTTCATAAGTATCATCAGGTAATGGTAATGTATAGAATATACGCTGTCCCTCTGCTCCCAGGCAGTGAATAAGTAAAGTACGCTTTCTAGCAGCAGAAATCTCCCCTTGGTCAGCAATAATGTAATTTTCAAACATACGGATCCAAGCAGTAAAAGGTATGGTAGGCTCACCAGGGTTTGGAAGAAAAGGTGCAGGCTGCTGCTGAGGTTGAAGAGCCATTCTTGTCGCCAATTGTTATGTTTGGGTAGCCGAGGATGAGTAGAGTATAACAGTGCTTTATTAGCAGACTTCTGCAGCCATTATACAACAGTAACTTTCACTTTTAAGCTGTCCAGGAAGTATGCACAGTATGTCTAAGCACAGGGACATCTACAGGCCATTTGTATAAACACCACAGATTTGAGCTTTGGTTTCAGCTGTTTATAATGGGGTAAATAAATATTTTTGAGTATCATCAGCATACAGATTGAGTGGACATTTATTTGAGGGAATTATTTATAAGTATTTCAAACATTATTATTATATTAAATATTATTTAAAAAAAATTTAATTTACAAAAACACAAAAGCTATTGTAGAATATAGTATTCTCTTTAATGGAGCAAAGTGGAGGAAGGGCTAAATATGTTTTACAGCCCAGGCAATGAAGGTCAATGACCCCATCTAAAATCAAATGCTCTGTACAAATGTATTGTTATTGATACTTTTTATTACTGATCTTTCCTATTCATATGCCAGTCTCTTATTCAAATCAATGTATGGTTGCTAGGGTATTTTGAACCCTAGCGATCAGATTGTTGAAACTGAAAACTGCAGAGCTGTTGAATAAAAAGCTAAATAACGCCACAAAATATAAAATGAAAACCAATTGCAAATTGTCTAAGAATATCACTCTCTGCATCATACTACAAGTTAACGCAAAGGTGAACAACCCATTTAAAGTGGCCCTGATTGTGGCACTGCCTTTACATTATTAGAAAGATGTTATATAATAGCAAAGTGGTCATGATGGAACATCTTGAAAGCAAGATGCAATCTTTGTGGCAATGGGTTGCAGACAGAAATTAAGGAAACATATCTTTTTCCAAAATAAAGACCCTAATTGGGATTACAAACAATGATCAGAAGTATGTAGCTTTGGTAATACGTATGTAAAGGTACAGAAGTGTTATTCGTCAGTGTGATTTATATAGAAGCACTCATACTCCAGCCTGCAGACACGCCCATATGAAAAATCTCACTAGTTTCTCATTATAAAGTTCACACTTGTCACATGCTAATTTCATGTAGTTCCTGATGTCATTGAGCTGACCTAATAATTCAGAATAGTAGTATATGAAGCAGTCACATTTCCATTGTCAACAGGTCAGATGATAAGGTTGATCTCTTCGTATGCTCGCAATGAGTTAAACTAGGAAATCTGTCATGGGGTAGTTCTCTTGTAATATCACATAGCTTTTTATCCATGACCTTTAAAAATGTCCTTACAGCAGCAAGATTCAGAAGTTTAAAGTAGCATGGATGTGGTTAATTCTTAAAATAGCTAGTAAAACTGGCCATATACCAGCAAAAACAAACGTGTGGCTTCATACTCATTATGGACACTTACATGCTGGGACCAGTTGGGCTGTCCATATGACCTGCACCAACAATCAGATCATAATAGATCACAGGTCAGGAAAAGCATGCTCCAATGGGCCAACACAGACTCTTGAAACTGACCTAATCGCCATTCTGCGATTTTCTCTCTGTATTAATAAAACAGTACCATCTACTTGATCCAAACTAAGATATAATTAATCCTTATTGGAAGCAAAACCAGCCTATTGGGTTTATTTAATGTTTATGTAATTTTCTACTAGACTTAAGGTATGAAGATCCAAATTACAGAAAGATCCATTATCTGGAAAACCCCAGGTCCCACGCATTCTGGATAACAGGTCCCATACCTGTACCAATATTTGCAAGTCTTAAATGTAGTGTTTTTGTTACTCCTTTATAGAGTTGTCTCTGCAACATATTCACAATGAAGACCATGCTATGATCATTATTCCTAAAGTGGGGGATGTAATAAAAGTCGATTTGTGCGAACAAATCTTTCTTTGAGCAAATTTAATATAGCTTTTGCAAACCTGGAAACTGTTTAGTGACCTCTTCTGACAGTGGAAGAGGTTTTGCGAATTTTATAGTATGCACCATTACACACTGAATGTAACAAAACTTTCTGAGAACGTTATTTTTGTACCAAAAGATTACGACACCTTCAAGCACTTCTTAAAAGTGGGCAATGCACAATTAAAATTCCCAATGTGCAATTAAAATTCCCAATGTAATATCAGTTTAAGGAAGAATATAAATTGCAAAATGAGAATATTGTTTTTTCTTAGTTGTGCAAATTGTTTTGCTCTTTGCGAATTTTATCAAATTCCCCCATTATATTCACCTACGCAAATGCCAGAAATTAATTCAGTCCAGTACTCCAGTCAATATCTAGATAATTTAAGTCATTTGTAATGAAAACTACCTACTGTAGTTGTAAAGCCTCTTCCATTTGAAATAGTAGATGGGCTTTATTCTCCTCACTTATATTGAGCAGTTTTTATGATATGACAGCCCTGACAAAATCTCTACCCAAAGGTACTCTACACCGATCTCAGTGATGTTCCTGGTAATTTCTTTAATATATGGCTTTAATTCTGGATTTATGTAAAGACAAACTCCTCTGCACTTCCTTCCTAAAAAGGGTATAACCACTGCCCAGTCACATGTCTCTTCCCACCAAATCTCAATGATACCAATTATATGATAATTATCAGAGCATGCAATTAACTCCAGCTCTCCGTTTTACCTGACTAGCACTGTGCTTTGCAGCAGACAGTGGAGGTTACTACTTTTCCCTCTGATATTTACATTATGCAATGAAGATCTAAGGTTAATGACATCCAACAATGAATGGTTGTTATGTTTGCTCTTTCATTTATTTATACATTGGAGAAAAGACAAGATTTATAATTATATTAAATGCCCATAGACAAAGCATCATTTTTTACAGTGGCTTTCTTTTTACAAGGAAATTCAGTTTTGTTTCAGCTGAACTACTGTTTAAATGAAAAGGAAATGTACTCTTTACTTGGGGGTGCCAAAAGTTAGACACCCCAAGTGATTGTATATACTTACCTCAAATGCTCAGCAGAAAACTGCCCTGGCCCGGGGTTATTCATCGAGCACCACAGAGCGATTGGATTCCTGCTTCTTCTTTCTTCCCTGCGAGTGCACATGCACAGTAGCGTGAAAAGCCACTGGAAGAACCACAGGCCAGTGCAGATTTCTGCTGATAGGAGCACCGGTCCAGGGTGTCAGGTAAGTAAATATAATCACTTGGGGGTGCCTACCTTTTGGCACCCCCAATTAAATATGCCTTTCCTTCTCTTTTAATCACTTTGATTTAGGGTAGAACTTCATGGACGATTTCCACACGTTTTCAGCGGATCCGACTCGCTGCGCCATAACGCAGGCGTCAAAACGGATGCGACTGAAAATAAGGTAAACAACAGCAATATCGGATGGTGTCGCAGCGTTCATGCGACACGACTGTTGGAAGCAGACACAGCAACTGCATCCTACAGTCGTGTCGGATGAACACTGCGACAACATCCGACATTTGTATTTCTTACCTTATTTTCCATTGCATCCGAGTTGACGCCTGCGTTTTGGTGCAGCGCGTGGGATTCGCCGAAAACGTGTTGAAATCACCCATGTAGTTCTACCCTTAGGGTTCTGTAACTGTTGGCTATGTCACACAAGAATCAACTATTAGTGGCAAAACAAGCAAATTGTTTTGAATGTAAATGTTTTGAAATGTCATCTTTATACAGATTCTTAGAGGAGATGTCTACATCATATAACAAGTTGTTTTTAAGGTAAACCAGCTCTTTACGTGGATTTCAGCATGTTGCTGTTTTTTCTGTGGGGAAATACCAAAAAGAGAAGGAAAGATACAGAAGCTGTTTATTGCCAATAGATTAGCCACAATAATGCAAGCTAGAACGCTATATTTATTCTGCAGAATGCTTTACAATACCCGAGTAAACAGCTCTAGAACTCTCTCTGTTTGTTTAGGATAGCAGCTGCCATATTAGCTTGGTGTGAAATAAATTCCTACCTGAGTCTCCCTGCTTACTTATAGCTCTGGGCTCAGATTACAACAGGGAGGGGAGGAGGGAGGAAAAGGAAGGGAGCAGGGAGAAAAGGGGAGGGGAAGAGGAAGAGGAAGAAAGGAGCAAACTGAGCATGCTCAACCCTGCTGGACGTTTATGCTGAAACCAGGAAGTCTGATACAGAAGCCCATGTATACACAATAGAAGGAAAGAAATGCTGTGTTTCCTTTGACAGAGGACTTTGAGGGCTTACGTGTGTATTTATATAGACCTTTCTGATAAAGCTTACTTCATTTTAGCCTTTCCTTCTCATTTAATGCCTGTATACCTGACATAGAAAATTGCAGTAGGGCCTTTTACATAAAAGCAGGAGAGTAGTAGTTTGTCTTTAGAAGAGAATGCCAGAAGTCAGGTGATTAGGAGATATGGAGGGTGCATAAAATCACATTGCTTGTATAGATTGCATAGTTATACTGTATATCAAAAGGTGCCATTTTAAATGACTGGTCAATTAAACCTTTGAAACAAGATTTCATTTTGATTTACTTGTCTTGCCTAGTCAGCATATAGAAACAGCTGTAATTGAAGTTTGTTGATAAAGCTAATAGAATGTTCCATGATTACATCTGTGGGGATTTTTTTCTCTAATAGACTCCCTCAAAAAATAGGCAGGCGTTTACCTATTGAGTGATTCAATTGCTGATGTTCTGTCTTGGCTTTTGTGCCAACTTTTAAAACCGTGTGCTCACTAGTGTGTGCATATCAGAGTAAGTACAATGTGTTTTACATAAATTCTTTGTGTGTACAACAATTTATAGTGTGTGGTGTGCACATGCATGAGCGCACAGCTTAGAAGTAACAGTGATAGGTGTGAGCTGCTGCCTGGTTTATACTAAGAACAACGCTGTATTTTCCATATTGGCTCTCATAAGCCTGTGCCTAGGGCAGCTGTTTTATGAAGTCTTGTATCAGACATCAGTGACAGATATGAGTGGGGGTAAAACGGAGGAATATTACGTACCTGGCTGATGATCTTTTCTATTAGTGCGGGTATTTATTAAATGTCAGGTGGAACTTAGCTCCTTGTCCATTGCTTTAGTCGCATTAAACACATATCCATATCTGTAGCTGTGTTTCCTGGCAGGTTTAGTGGGATTCAGTATAGACGAGAACAGCACCTTCTTAATGTAATAAAAAGGCCTTTATTCAAACATGGCACAGACCAATAGTAGCAACGTTTCAAGCCATCTCTGGCTCTTTATCAAGGCTTAGTGGGATTACGTGATGGATGTGTGTCTTTTTTCATTCAAACTTACTATGTTACAGATCCTGCAATCATCCATGAGCTCAGGTACTATCCGCTTTTCTTGGAACACAATAAATAACGTTTCAAAGCATCATAACATGCTCTTCCTTTGCACTAAAATTTTACCAGTGCAGTAACCCAAAGTAAGCAGACATATATTTGCTTTAGTGGTCTAACTGTGGTCATGCATGGGCAGATTTTGTCTGTGCTCTGTGAACGATCTTATCGACTTATCGATCATTTGAATTGATCGATCATTTGAATTGAACGATTCACCCATCTATAATAGACCGTATGTCAGGAGACTTTGGTTGTATCTTTGTAGTGTTGGCTGCAAGATCTCACATATATTAACCAATGGCTGTCTGTCCAGTGTTAGTTAATGTGCCTGATTTCTTCACAATAGCTTCTTTCTGCAACCCACTTCTCTCTGTCTGAGCATTTATCTACAACTCTGGACTCCAAAGATAAAGAAATAACTGATGTAACCTATAGACACAGGGTCAGACATCTAGTAGGAACACTACTCAAATGAAAATATCCAAGAACATAGAAGAATAAATCTTGCCATCATTAATGCTCCAGCTGGAAGATTACTCTGCCAGACTCCAATTAGCACAGCTGAGAAACATTGGCTTATTAATGCTGCATGACACCTCATGCTTTCATTTGTGTAAGCTTTGTTATGAATAAAGTCAATTCTTGTTGCTCACTTGCTTAGCCTACATTCATCATAAATATGAAAATACTAACCTATTCCAAGAGGTTACGCAGCATTTCAACAAAGACTTCATCTCATATCCTGCAGAGCCTCATGATGTGAGCTTCACAGGTAATATGACAAACATCATTCGCTGTCATGTATGGCAACTTAAACCCCAGGGGAGTGACTGAATTCCTGTCTAGGTGTGCTCTTCTGCCTATAACAATCACCTTTGGCTTTGGGCCTGGCCCTCAGCTACTTGGGTACCGCCAGGATTTACTGCACGAGAATCCAGAAACTCCCACAGGGGCAGGCAAGGGTGCCGGAAGTATAATCAAGGAAGGAGCTGTACATAGTCAGACAGGCTGGGTCAGAACCAGATAGCAGTAGCCGAATCGTGAGGCAAACTCAAGGTTAGGAACAAGCCAGGTCTAACCCAGGAAGTCACGCAGGTAGCAGGAGTCAAAGGAACAACAGTTGCAGGGAACAGAGCACCTAGTACCAAGCACACTTGACCTATAACAGGCAGTAAATCAGTGCAGAGCAGAGGGTTATATAGGCAGACTGATAGTTAATACCGAGCACCTGTGGCCAGATTGAATAAAGCCATGCCTACTTGCAATTACAAATATAGCAATGGGAGAGAACCAGGGCATTACCATAGATCAGCTGTAACTGAGACAGCCCAGAAATGCCAGGTCCCTGGTTCAACTCCAGGCTGGGTGTTATGTTGGCAAAAACCATATCTCGCAAGTTTGGTATCTCTCTCCTGCCTGGAAGTACAATGCTACAAATGTAATTATATAGGAAACGTGTTTAAAAAAATTCTTAAGATTTGTTATGATAGATAAGGCATTATTAGCACTACCAGACGTTGCTGTTAAACTCTTCAGCGCTAGAGAGTCATGTGAGCTGTGGGCTTTATTTGAGATACAATGTAAATTTTTTTTACGTAGACATAAGCTGTCTCTGAAGGAACTCAAACTTGCTCACTTTAGAAAGGGAGAAGAATTATTTTCATGTATGTAAACTTGTAATTTAACTTTTGTGTATCCATGTCATCCTTAGGGTGCTAAAGTGCATAGTTTGCAGCTGTGAAATCTATTGCCAGAATGCTAAAGAAGATGATACCACATACTGTGTGTCTGCGTGACATTCCTTTAGTCAGTAAAACCTGTTAAAATCATGATTAAAAAAGAAAATGTTAAGGGTGGTGGCAGACGGGGAGATTTGTCGCCCAGCAACAAATCTTCTCTATTGCGGGCGACTAGTCTCGCCAAATGCCTTACCGCTGACAAGAATACAAATCACCGGAAGGATGGCATAGGTCTCGCTTCGGAATTTTGAAGTCGCCCAAAGTTTCCTTGTGAGGCAACTTTGGGCGGCTTTTTGGGGGGGGTGATATATGAAGTACTGTTTTTTTGAGGAATATTTATTTTGCTATTTTGTCAGCATCTCAGCATATATATTTTTCACCTATTACTAATAGGTAAATGCTACATCAATACCCATTAATACTATATAGGCAAGGTTTACTTAAAGGAGTACTATCCCCTAAAAATGAATATGGCTAAAATGCCATATTTTATATATTGAACTTAATGCACCAGTTTCAGCTTTCTTAATCGCAGCAATGATCTAGGACTTCAAACTTGTCACAGGGGGTCAACATCTTGGAAAGTGCCTGTGATACTCACTTACTCGGTGGGCTCTGAGCAGCTGTTGAGAAGCTAAGCTTAGGGGTAGTTGCAAATTATCAAGCAGAAAATGAGGTTGGGCTGTAATATACGCACGAACAGAAGGACGGCACAGGTCTTTATTGCTGGGTACTGTGAAGATACATAGGCCCAGCAATAAAGACTTGTTTTTTACCGGAGTGCCGTCCTTCTGTTCGTGCATTTACTGTTGGCAGTGGGGACACTGCGGACTGAGCACCCGGCAACTACATGGGAGCAGCTAAGTGGTGGTGAGTTGAAGCGGTCCTAATCGTTTTTGTGGGCTGTAATATAAGCTGATGCTACAGGGCTGTTTATTACATTCTGATGCTAATTGCACTGGTTTCTGTGCTGCCATGTGATAATTATCTGTATTAATTAGTAATCAGCTTTATATTGGGACATTTATATTCTATGTGTACTGTATATTTTGAGTCGGTCCCTGAGCTCAGTAAGTGACAGTAGCACAGAGCATGTGCAGTGAATCAGCAGAAAATAAGATGGGGAGCTACTGGGGCATCTCTGGAGACACCGATCTTTAATGCTAAAGGGCTGTGGTTGCCTTGGGCTGGTACAGAAGGCAAAAACATAATGTACAACATCTCTCGCCTGCGTCTTTTATTTAGTTTAAATGGAGCATTGATCTCCCCAAAAAAGCAAAAGCAGTTAATTTCAGGACGATCGTTGCTCTCCTCTATGTATCTGCATGCAAAAGAAACTGTACTCTTCAATACAGATAAACAGAACTGGGGAAGAAAGCTGAACCACTTCCCTCCACCTGCAGAAAAAATGCTTTTCTACCACTGTTATAAAGACTATCAGTTTGGTCTTTTGGAATAACAATAGGTAGAGGGGTAAGATATATGGCTGACATTCCAGCATGATTTCAGCTTTGAAGTTTTTCTTTTAATGTAGGATTTAGCAACAAGGATGGCAGTACCAACAGCTGCTAGGGTGTTTAAAATAAATCAGGTAAAAAAACAGTGGTGACTTAGATAAACTCATGTGTTAATATGTGATTTATAACAATGTAATAATAGCATGTTATTACAGGGACATTATAAGTATGACCACTTCAGAATAAAGAACTGAATTTTTAATGACTTATTTGCAGTGAAAATGAGCTTTTGAGGTTATCACAAAGGTCCAAAAGGTCACTAAAATTGTGTTTTCTGAGGAGCCTCTCAATTTATTTGAGAGAACTGTGGCTAACAGAAAAATGCAGGAAGTGTAACATGTTATCCAATAACTTTTGCCCCAGGCTAAGCTATTAAACCACTGTATATACGTTATTGTATGCAATGGAAATTAGCACATTGTTGGTTGGCTTATCTGTCTTCAATAAAGAGATACATATACAGATATTTTTGATGTCTCTCTCCAATTAAAAGGCAAAAGAAGTTAAGGGCATGAGTTAGGAGAGTGAGAGGTAGTGGGGATAACATTTTCACATTTGTTATTATTCTTTATTATTTGGCACTGTACAACTCAAGTAACAGCTTTGTTTTGAATCACTGTATCACTGTATAGATGATCATGGAATGTGAATTTTATTAAGACAAATATACCAGGAAGAACAAATATACAGCTGAGGAAAATTATCTGAAAATAAAATTTTATACTTGTCTACAAACATTTTCATACATACTGTAAAATAATTGAATTAAACAGCAGTCATTTCTTTTCTGCTTGCTAAGAGAGCCATCTAGGGAAACATTTCTCTTGTGTAATTCAGGGCTTAAATGAGATGAGAATGAAACACTGCAATGCAAATGATACCAGCCAAATGTGTTAATTAAAAGGGATCTCCACCAAATCAATTCTAAACAACTTTCTAATAAATATTAATTATACAAATTCACATTTCATGTTATTTGCAAATGTGTTTGTATTAGTGAAAGCAGTACATGTCTGGTTGTTTATACTGAATATCCAGCACTACTGGATATGAATTCTGATCTGAACTGATTTCTGTTTAAGGTCAAAACACAAAGGGATAACAAAAAACTTTCAAATGCATTTACATGTAATTTAATTTTTTAATGAATGTATACTGGAAATCTTTTCTGTTATTATACAAATTAATTTGAGTGGTGACTGCCTTTTATTAATAAGATAGTAATATTTAACTAAACTAAGCCATTTTATAAAAAAAACAATAAAAACGGAAGGAAAAGAAAATTATCTTTTAAAAATGCAGTAGTTGGAGTAAATTTGGATATGGCCCTTGTTTTTTATTTGCTATGGTATGATATGATAGTTCTTTCTGTATGTTTCCATACTTTCCAAGCCCACTTCCAAATGGAGGCTGTGGAAGTGAAACCCTTTGCGTATTAAAACATAGCATAGTATTATAACATTGTTTCCCTAAACTTGATTAATATTATCCATGCCATTCTAGTTATTTTTTTTGTATTTAAATGTTTTTATTGTTTTTCATATTAAACAAGCAGGATTTCAAATCAAAGAACAAAGCTATACAATGAGGCACACCTATACAACTTGTTGTGGCTAAATACACAGAAAGAAAAATAAAGTATATTATATTATATTATATATTATTATTAGTTTTTCATTTGTGATCCATTCTAGTTCTTCTGCAAATGGCCATATGCATTTCTAAAAGTCTGTGTATTCCTTTTTTATAGCATTGCACTGTTCCCCCATCCCCCGCCCACAGAGCAGCTGTTTCTAGAATAGATAAGAAAAGAAGTAGCTGGCGGAAACACATATAGATCAGAACACCCTGGTAAAATAGTTTTTATCCAACAAATTATGCTGTGTCCATTTCACTCAATGCTCATTCTGCCTTAGAGTAAACTTGGTATGTTTTGTCACGCAACTAAAAGAGGTGGTTCACCTTAGAGTTAACTTAGTATGTTATAGAATGGCCAATTCTAAGCAACTTTTGAATTGATCTTCATTATTTATTTATTTTTACAGTTTTTATTTGCCTTCATCTTCTGACTCTTTCCAGCTCACCCCATCTAAAAAATAATGCTCTCTAAGCCTACAAATGTATTGTTATTGCTACTTTTTATTTCTCATCTTTCTATTCAAACCCTCTCCTATTCCATATTTTGGACAGTAGCAAACAGATTGCTGACATTGCAATTGGAGAGCTGCTGAATAAAAAGCTAAATAACACAAAAACCACACATAATAAAAAATGAAAACCAATTGCAAATTGACTCAGAATATCAATCTTTACATCATATGAAAAGTGAACTCAAAAGTGAACAGCCCCTTAGATCTTGAGCTTCTGGGGTGCTTACTCCCCTGGAAATATAGGTTTCAACCCAGTTTCAACCAGATGGGGCTAAGTGCTTCCGTAAATATTGCCCTATGATAAATATTACAAACTCAAAAACCAAATGTAACTGTACAGGTATGAAGTGCACAAAAGAGAGCAAACTTCCATGTGTTATCAACTTTGTACCATGCCCTATGCTGGACGTTTTGCTCCAGAATGGAAAGTGCCTGTTAGCACTGTAATCATTTATTATGATTACAGTGCTGGTGAATGTAGGGGTGAGCTGGGAGCTGTATGTGGGTGCTCATAGTTTGGGAGTGCTAATGGGTATTTTCCTTAACCTGTCTATACATATGTTGTAGTTATCTTCTGTAAAGGCACTAGGTGCACATTGTGGCATCATATAAATGAACCCCAAAGACTGACAGATAATACATAAATTATAATAAATAATTTAGTACTTAGAAACCCCTTGAAAACATTTGGCACAGCTGATACATTATATGTTATTCAGGAGAGCTTAAAGGCTGCCTGTCTGAATTCTCCAGGTGTTTCTCAGTGACTGGCTTTTTTGCTTATGTCACTGTTAATTGGATTGTTATGTGCCTTCCTGGACCTAATCACTTACTTAATATGCACTATCTTTAAAGATTTTATCATTATTTTCTCATTTCCATATTGCAATGATATTTCAGTTTCAGGCCTCTTGCTCCTGTAAGAGGTTTTCTTTCTCTTACTCTTCCTTTCATTACACGGTTTGCAGAGGTCACAGAGGAAGACACTGGCAAATCCCGCTTCAGATAAATTGGTTATTGCTATGAGCAGCGGGAGTGAGAACTGAGAGACACATCCTTAATTAAAGAGGGATCTCAAAGGGAGCAGAGATAACGTGCGTGGGCGATGGGATAACACAGGGAGATGGAGAATCAAACACAGGGGAAATGCTCATTATATGCAGGACTTTTAGATTTGTAGTTTCCAGAATGTTTTTTCTTTGATCATCGATTCATTGTAATCCATTTAACTACTTCATACATATTCTTCCTATTCTTTTTACAATGTCAGTATTGCTTGCTTCCCATACTAGTTCCCTTGCTTTTCTATGACCCCTTATAAAGGCATACTATCATGGGAAAACATGTTTTTTTTAACACAATGAATAAGTTAATAGTGCTCTTCCAACATAATCTTGCACTGAAATCAATTTTTCAAAAGAGCAAAGAGATTTTTTTCTATATTTAATTTTGACATGTTCTTAGTTTCCGAGGTGACTCCAGCCACGTGACTTGTGCTGTAATAAACTTCAGTCACTCTTTACTGCTGCACTACAAGTTAGAATGATATCACCCCTCCCTCCTCCCCCAGCATCCTCCTTCCACCCACCAACAGAAGAATGGGAAGGTAACCACATAACAGTTCTATGACATCTGCATAGCCAAACATGCTCCTGTATAGCAGTGTAACAACAGTGAACAGCCCCCCCCCCACAAAAAAATCTTCAGAGGGACCTGGGCACACAGCAGCCCTCCCACCACCAGTTGATCAAACTAGAGTGAAAGAAAGTAGCTGTGGAGAATGGATTTCTTAGAACTATAGAAGAAACAAACTTTGCTTCTCAGGTCTTCCTGTTCCTTGGACATGACTGTACAGTCTATGACAACTATAGTTATATATGCACTTGATACAGGAGCGAAGGACAAGAAGTGTAGTTAAGGGATGGGCTGGGTCAATAGCAAGGATCAGACAAAATGGTACCAAATCAGGAACAGAAGATTAGTCGAGGCCAGGTTCAGGACAGGCAGTGAAACATCAGAGTCAGATCAGGCAGAGAGTCGAACACAGATATCAATAAAAATAATCACACCCAGGAACTAGTAAATAGAACCTATATTGGGCAATGATTCAGTGCAGGGCAGGGGTCTTTAAAGGCAGCCTAATGGCTTATACTGATCACATGGGACCGGATTGATAACAGATGAACCAAGCTATGCTTATTTGCAATTACTGGTATAGCAATGGGAGTGAACCAGGGCCTGAGCTGTCTGCTCAGTTAGAGCAACGGCAGCTGAGACAGCCCAGAAACACCAGGGCAAATTCACTAAACGCCGAAGCGCCTAACGCTAGCGTGAATATGCCAGCGTAGCGCATTTTCGTTAATTCGCCGATTCACTAACGGACGCTGGCATAAATTCGCTAGTGTTACTTCGCACCCTTACGCCTGTACAGACGTAACTACGCAAATTCACTAACGCGCAAATTATTCTGAACGCTACCTTTTACGCCAGACTTCCTTCGCCACCTCAGACCAGGTGAAGTGCAATAGAGTAGATAGGGATTGCTTCAAAAAAAGTTAAACATTTTTCTAAGTCCCAAAAAACGCTAGCATTTTTTCATTTTTTATGGGTGATAGGCCCCTCCTTCCCCCCTACATTTCCTAACTCATGGCAACTTAAAGGAAAACTATACCCCCAAAATGAATACTTAAGCAACAGATAGTTTATATCAAATTGAATGACATATTAAAGAATCTTACCAAACTGGAATATATATTTACATAAATATTGACCTTTTACATCTCTTGCCTTGAACCACCATTTCGTGACTCTATCTGTGCTGCCTCAGAGATCACCTGACCAGAAATACTACAACACTAACTGTAACAGGAAGAAGTGAGGAAGCAAAAGGCAGAACTCTGTCTGTTAATTGGCTCATGTGACCTTACATGTGGTTTGTATGTGTGCACAGTGAATCTTACGATCTCAGGGGGCGGCCCTTATTTTTTAAAATGGCAATTTTCTATTTATGATTACCCAATGGCACATACTACTAAAAAAGTATATTATTATGATAATGGTTCATTTACATGAAGCAGGGTTTTACATATGAGCTGTTTTACTCAGTATCTTTTAATAGAGACCTACATTGTTTGGGGGGTATAGTTTTCCTTTAACTATACAGTGGGCACATGTGTAGGGCAAAATAAAAATTTTATTTGCTATTTTGAAGGTTTCCCAGGCTTGTGTAGTGCTGCTACATATACCTCCATTGTAACTTGAATTTGGCGCCGTATGCAAATTAACTATCGCTAACGTAACTTTGCTTTGCTTGGCGAATTAACGCTAGCGCAACTTCGCAGCCTTACGCTTCCCCTGAGCGCAACTTCGGTTTTTAGTCAATTTGCGAAGCGCGGCGAAGCCGACGCTGGGGCAACAACGGATCTTAGTGAATGTCCCACCAGGTCCCTGGTTCAACTCCAGGCAGGATGTTACAACTTACCTCCAGAAATGCATCAATTTTCTCCACAACCAGACATCCCTGGTGTTGCTTTTGGCAAGTGATTGTGTAATACAGGATTGTGGTACTGTAATGCATGTAAAACAAACTTTAATTCAATCTTCTGGTTACCTGGGAGCAAGGAGAAAACGGTAGACATGTCTATTACTGCCTGACAAATTATTTTAGCTTTTTCTTGTCATTTAAAGCTTTGAATTTGAACTACAGGGAGATTCTTCTGGAAAATCCCAGGCATTTTCTGTCTGGATTATAGCTCCCATATCTTATAAATACTCGTGGCATGCTGGGAAAGAAAGCTGCTTTGTCCAATAGGAATCACCCTTTGCCGACCATTGTTAAATATTCACTTTGGTATCTTCCTCTTTATTGTTTCAACAATACCTGTCTTATTCTGTGTTAGTCTTTTCTACATGGCCAATGCTTGCAAAGAACCAGTGACAAGACATACTTCAAGTTACAACTCTTTGTGTGGGAAGCTGGCAAGCAATTTTAAATTCACAAGTGGGCAACAATGGAGGGATTTAAAGAGAAACAGATTTAATACAACTTGTTCCCAAAAGAGAAGCCTAATAAAGTCCCCATTCATATCTTGTTAATATGTATGAACAGTGTATGATCTGCTTTTTAGTCCCTCTGGAGACCATTTAGACAAAATATGGCACACATTCCAAATTACTTATCCCTTTATGTTTTGTGGCTCTGTCTCTTGAAACAATCTAGTAGAAGCCAGTTGGCTTATTTAATGAATATATATATATATATATATATATATATATATATATATATATATATAGAACCCTGCAACCCACATTGTTCTCAATGTGGGTTGAGAACAATGTTCATACAATTTTAAGGCAGCATTGGTTGTTACTAAATACATTAGAATATAGGAAATAATTCATTTTTAATTAATTGTATGTATTTATCTATGTGCTTAGGTGCTTCAGTACACAGTTGAGATATGGTCCCTGGCCCAAAAATAGCTTCCACTTTATTATAACAATGGAAACAGCAGTTCTTTGGCAGAAATATTTATTGTGGTTATTTGCAGAGATTAAATAGAGAAAATGTAGGCCTGTTTGTTTTTGGCTCCATATGATAGTAATGTGGTTGTTAAGGGAGCTGATTATGGCAGTTCTTGGCCACCATTTCCACAATGCATGTTTCCATGGTTCATTTTTTTCTGTGTTGAATTCTTTGAGGCAACATATAAGAATATATGTAACTAACACTACTGCAAAGCCCATGTTTCTGTTCTCCCTCCTTAGGCCTTGATCATTCACACCTGCAGGTGGTACAGCTGAGCCCAGGAACTTCTGCTCTTTCTCCATCAGATGGCGAGGGTTTGTCTCCAACTGCACTGAGTTATAGGAAGACTGTTCAGCGCCGTCTCTCCATGGAGGTGATTGATCAAATACTTTATGGACAGTCTGTATCACAATTCAAAATGAGAGTGTAGAATAAGATTTAATATGTATTTATACAGTAAGTATGAAGTAAAAAGCTGTGTTTGCTGTTGCTTTCTTTTTTAATTTACTTCTTCTGTATCATATGGTATTAGTCAATAAGGTTTTTAGTTTCCAACCTATCAATCTGGATTGCAGGATGGTTTTCAAAACCTTGTAGAGTAGAGGAAATGTTTTGTTGCTGTATTTCCTTTAGTGCTTTTGCACGATCATAATCCAGTTAAGTGCTAGGTGCTTTATACCACTGTAAAAATATAATAATAAATCATGGAGTACTGTTTCATTCCAGGCTATAAAGAGTGTGGTATGAAATTGCACTGTGATTTATAGCATGTGTTTAGCACAGAGCCTTTCTATCTGTCAGTCAATTTTAGAGGAAGTTCTTTGACAATCTGAATATAAACCTTTTAATTATTTACAGCAAGGAACTAAGATAACGTCTGGATATAGCTATTAAGTAGAATGGTAGAGATTAAAATAGAACAGAGAGTAATAAACCAAGAATGAATATTCAGAGATATAAATATATGGGTGATTGCTTAACGTGGTACAGCAGAGAGCTAAGCGAATAGTGCAATATCATGCTAAAGCCACAATTTGTTTTGCAGACATTGAGTAGGATCTGCTCCTAGAGGAAATGGCAGGTATCAAGGTTACCCATACAAATGCATCTGTTTACATATAGTCATATGAAAAAGTTTGGGAACCCCTCTCAGCCTGCATAATAATTTACTCCACTTTCAACAAAAAAGATAACAGTGATATGGCTTTCATTTCCCAAGAACATCTGAGTACTGGGGTGTTTTCTGAACAAAGATTTTTAGTGAAGCGGTATTCAGTTGTATGAAATTAAATCAAATGAAAAAATAAAAACTAAATGAAAACTGTCTATGCAAAAATCTGGGTACCCTTGAAATTTTGCTAATTTGAATGCATGTAACTGCTCAGTATTGATTACTGGCAACACCAAATTGGTATGTAAGGTGGCCAATTGCAAGTTGTGCTCCTGTTTGACTCTCCTCTGAAGAGTGACACCATGGGATACTCAAAGCAACTCTCAAAAGATCTAAAAACAAAGATTGTTCAGTATCAGTATGGTTTAAGGGAAGGCTACAAAAAGCTATCTAAAAAAGCTATAGGTTTAAACTGTCAGTTTCAGCTGTAAGGAATGTAATCAGGAAATGGAAGGCCACAGGCACAGTTGCTGTAAAACCCAGGTCTGGCAGGCCAAGAAAAATACAGAAACGGCATATGCCGCATATTGTGGGAATGGTGACAGACAACCCAAAGATCACCTCCAAAGACCTGCAAGAACATGTTGCTGCAGATGGTGTATCTGTACATCGTTCTACAATTCAGCGCAATTTGCACAAAGAACATCTGTATGGCAGGGTGATGAGAAATAAGCCCTTTCTGCACTCACAACACAAACAGAGTCACTTGTTGTATGCAAAAGCTCATTTAGACAAGCTACAGTCATTTTGGAACAAAGTGCTTTGGACTGATGGAACAAAAATTGAGGTATTTGGTCATAACAAAAAGCACTTTGCACGGCAGAAGAAGAACCCCGCATTCCAAGAAAAACCCTAAACACACTTCGAAATCTACAAAGGCATTTATGCAGAGGAAGAAGTACAATATTCTGGAATTACCACAATGAATTTTAAATTAAACCACTCAGGTGCAGTTGAACTGCAGACTTTCAGATTTAATTCTGTGGGCTGAACAAAAAGATTACATAAAAATGTGAGGAACTAAAGCCATTCTTTAACACAAACACCTAATTTCTGGTGCTAAAAAGAAATTGGACAAATTAAAAAACTGAAAATTAAATGTTCATTTCTAATACTTGTTGAAAACCCTTTGCTGGCAATGACAGCCTGAAGTCTTGAACTCATGGACATCACCAGATTCTGGGTTTCCTCCTTTTTAATGCTCTGCCAGGCCTTTACTGCAGCGGCTTTCAGTTGCTGTTTGTTTGTGGGCCTTTCTGTCCGAAGTTTAGTCTTCAACAAGTGAAATTCATGCTCAATTGGGTTCAGATCAGGTGCCTGACTTGGCCATTCAAGAATATTCCACTTCTTTGCTTTAATAAACTCCTGGGTTGCTTTGGCTGTATGTTTTGGGTCATTGTCCATCTGTATTATGAAACGCCTCCCAATCAATTTGACTGCATTTGGCAGGATTTGAGCAGACAGTGTCTCTGAACACCTCAGAATTCATTCGACTGCTTCTGTCCTGTGTCACATCATGGATAAACACTAGTGTCCCAGTGCCACTGGCAGCCATGCACGCCCAAGCCATCACACAGCCTCCACAATGTTTTATAGATTATGTGGTATGCTTTGGATCATGAGCTGTTCCACGCCTTCTCCATACTTTTTTCTTGCCATCATTCTGGTAGAGGTTGACATTGGTTTCATCTGTCCAAAGAATGTTTTTCTAGAACTGTGCTGGCTTTTTTAGATGTTTTTTTTTTTTTTTAGCAAAGTCCAATCTTGCCTTTCTTTTCTTGAGGCTTATGAGTGGCTTGCATCTTGCAGTGCACCCCTGCCTCTCTACCTCTCTTTATGGTAGACTTGGATATTGATACACCTACCTCCTGGAGAGTGTTGTTCACTTGTTTGGCTGTTGTGAAGGGGTTTTTCTTCACCATGGAAATGATTCTGCGATCATCCACCACTGTTGTCTTTCGTGGACGTCCAGGTCTTTTTGCTTTGCTGAGTTCACCAGTGCTTTCTTTATCAGGATGTACCAAAGTGTAGATTTTGCCACTCCCAATATTGTAGCAATTTTCTCAGATGGGTTTTTTCTGTTTTTGCAGCTTAAAGGGGTTGTTCACCTTCCAAACACTTTTTCCAATACCTTTGTTTTTAGATTGTTAATAAAGACTTTTTTCAATTACTTATTTATTTAACCTGTTTTAATCTAAGTTTAAAGTTAAATGTTCATATCTCTGGTGTTTGAGTCTTACAGCTCAGTAATTCAGGTGCAGACTCTAAACCGTTACAATTTTGCAACATTTAGTTGATACATTTCTCAGCAGCATCTCTGGACTATTAGCAACTATTGTATCGATTTTGACAACTGCCTGTAATGAAACCCAGCGATTCTGCTCAGCAGGGACAAAGCTAAGAAATGTATCCACTAAATGTATCCATTTAGAACAGTTTACAGGGTCGGCAACCCCCCCCCCCCAGGGCTGCTTCAAAAGGTGAAAAATGACACTTGACACTTCAATAATAGAAAAATGGTCACACATAGAAAATAGTAAGTCTTAGGAAAAAGTCATTATTTCTGGTGATCTATCTGAAAACAACTAGTTGTTTGAAGGTGAACTACCCCTTTAAGGATGGCTTGTTTCACCTGCATGGAGAGCTCCTTTGACCACATGTTGTCTGTTCACAGCAAAATCTTCCACATACAAGCACCCCCCCCCCCTCAAATCAACTCCAGGGCTTTTATCTGCTTAATTGATAATGACATAACAAAGGAATTGCTCACACCTGCCCATGAAATAGCCTTTGAGTCAATTGTCCAATTTCTTTTGAAATGAAGTGATTGTTTTAAAAAAAGGTTTTAGTTCCTCACATTTTTATGCAATCTTTTTGTTCCACCCACTGAATTAGAGCTGAAACTCTGCAGTTCAACTGCATCTGAGTTGTTTTATTTAAAATCCATTGTGGTAATGTACAGAAACAAAATTAGAAAAAAGTTGTCTCTGTCCAAAGATTTATGGGCCTAACTGTCTAGTTACATAATTACATAGTTACATAGTTAAATCTGGTGGAAAAAAGACAAAGTCCATCAAGTTCAACCCCTCCAAATGAAAACCCAGCACACACACCCCTCCACCACCATACATGTATGTATGTATGTATATATAGTATATATATATATAGATATATATATATATATATATATATATATATATATATATATATATATATATGCTCACATTTGGCTGGGGTCTTTTGGAGTGGTTGAGCTTGTTGAACCCTATTTAAATATGTATGCTTTCTTAATGCTTTTACAATACAATGATTCTGCTTTGCACATCTTCCCTTTTTCCTCCCCCTTTTATCATGATCTTCTTTTTGATTGTTCTTAAATATTTGGTTACCTGTTAAAAGGCAAGGCTGGACCCCAAGTCTGCAGTATGTAATAGTATCCCTTGTACCTGACTGCTAAAGTAATATGTTTAAAGGGGTTGTTGACATTCCAAACACTTTTTTCAGTTCAGTTGTTTTCAAATTCATCACCTTAAATAAAGACTTTTTTCAATTGCTTTCCATCGTTTCTTTTTTACCGTTTTCCCAAAATTTAAGTTTCAAGTTTTGTTTTCCTGACTCAGTCTGGCAGCTCAGCGATCCAGGAGCATCTGAACTGTTACAATTTGCTACATTTAGTTGATACAATTAGTTGATACATTTCTATGGCATATTAGCAACTATTTTTTCAATTCTAACAGCTGCCTTTAATGAAACTCAGGGATTCTGCTCAGCAGGGACAAAGATAAGAAATGTATCAACTAAATGTATCGATTTAATACAGTTAAAGGTGTGGTTCACCTTCACAGAAAAATCATAAAACATAATGCTGGGCACAAATCAAGCATTTTTGTAGTTTACATGCATAATCTCAAATGAATGGCTGGAGATACTTAATATCGCACTGAACTGCATTACAGAACGAACAGAAGGGTTTGCTAACACTATGCAGGATTATTCCCCCTCCTCTTCAGAACTTACAACTTCACTGTGGTCTGCTTTCTTCATGCCTGTTTAACCAATTACGAACAGTGAGGGAGGGAGGGAGGAAGTGTCAGGAACAGTAGAGGAGTAAGGCGAAAAGAATTAGGGAGGGCCATTGTGAGGCTCAGAGTATTGACCTCTGCTGTGGACTTACACAGAATACATGCCCACACACTTTGCAATGGGGAAAGGATAAGAGCAAACGCAGTATACCTGGCAATAAATCATTGTTTCCAAAGCGGGTTTTATTAAAATTAAAAGGTTGAGAATCAGATAATGCCTGTTTTATTAAACTAAATATTATGTTAGAATCATTTTTTTTTTATTGTAGGTGAACCACCCCTTTAAAGAGTCAGCGACCCCCCTCCCAGAGCTGCTTTAGAAGGTGAAAAATTAAATTATCCTTTAAATACTTTTGTGCCCTTCGATACTATCTTCCATAAATACTCTGCACAGCCACCATATTCCTTCCCCTGATGTCACTAAGATGGCTGTGCCAGATGATCTGATCATGCACCAAAATTCAGCACCCCGAGCGTGTCACAAATTCTTACTCTCTTTTTACTTTATATTATTTATTTGCATGCGCCACCTGGTGATTCTACATTCTGCGCAAGCTCAGAAGTCTTGATCTTGGAGAAGATTCATGGGATTTTTTTTACTCAAGTCAATGGTTTTTATTACAATGTGGCAATTGAATTGAAAAAGACCGTAACATAGAGGACAATGGATGTGATAGATAGCAACACTGAAGGGTATGCCTTTCAATAAAGGTAAACTCTTTAGGAGCCTTTTCTTGTCCTTTAACCATTCTTTCTCTTTGATGCCGTTTCCCATTTATTTTCACATTAGTTAACCCACTTATCCTCTTATTTGTTCATCTTCAGAGATTGTTGTGTAATATTTGTCTAAGCTTTTATGTATTTTTGTCTGAATTGTTATGTATGTTCTTTGTTGTGAATGGTTTAGTGTGGTTTAGAGTTTTTTGAGGAGGAGGTGCACTGTGAACAGTGTAAATTTGTAGGAGGAGAGTTTCCACAACCAAAGCAAACGCTATAACCTGAATGTTTCCATTTCGCTTAAGCTTTTAGATGTATGCAGCATACATACTGCAGTGTCAGTTCTGCTGTATTGTTTACTGTTACAGTACTTTATTCGTAGTATATGCACAGGAAATGAGTTTAAAGGCTCATTTATTGAGCAGATGCAAGGTGTGAAATATCCATGTTTTTAACCACAGCAATAACAACAGACTTTGCCATGATGTTGGAGATGCAAAAATTTAAACCAACTAGTTACTGTTGGCATTTGGGTGAAAATTTACTGTGTAAAAACATGGTTTTGTCTATATATTGTTGCCCTAACAAATAATTATGTTTTCTCATGATGTATCATGTGTTTTACAGTCCACTGGGTCCCTGGTTTGCAAAGCCAGACGAGTCTTACAGAACCCCAATAAAATAAATCACCTGTTAGGGCATAACTAGAACCTTTTCAGAACATTAGTGTATCAGGCTCAACCAGTCAGGTAAACTGTTGTGTTAGGGTTGAAGAAAACACATATCAGACTTTTCATAATTTTTAATGATTCGGAACAGTTCCCCTGAGCCTAGCCCCCTGCTCTCCCTCTGATCTCTCTGACTACTTTGCTGAGCTGGCTGACTACTGTTACTTTGTATCAGCAGCCATCTGTCCTCAGCCTGCATCCTCCAAACCCCACAATTTATTGCACACGTGATTTCAATAAGGAACAGAACATTACAGTGCAATGCATTGTCTGTAAGCTGTGGAGAAGTTGTTACAATTGGTAACATCAGTCTTTAGTCCCTCGTTCCCTGCCAGGATTTCAAATGATGCAGAAAGAAAAGAACTGTTAAAACAGCTGGATTTCAGCATAGAAAGTAGCATGTATTCATACTTTTTAAAGAAACCGATAACAGTGATGGGTATATTAGGGGTTTCTGTGTTATATGGGCCTCTTTATCAAATTTTGGTTTGGAAGTCGGAGTTTTCCTTTAAACATCTTTGCAAGACTAAGACTATGCACATGCTCAGTGTGGTCTTGGCTACTGCTTAGGGATCATCATAAATTATCAAAACAGCCAAGTCAAATAATATCTGCCATAGAAGCAGATACAAGACTGATTAATAATAAGAATATGCAGACTGCACTAGGTCCTGTGTTGTCATGTAATCTATTATTGATTTTATATTTTTTTATTTATGTTTTTGTATTTAATACAAACTTTCTCCCAACTCTCAGACCAGTGGCTGCAGCAAAAAAAATCCTCCAAATAGAATCCCAGTTTATCCCTGCAGCTGGAGTTGGAAACAGGCAAAAATAAAATAGCATTTTTACTTTATTAACTGAAATAAAAACCAATATACTTCAAGTAAAAAAATCTGTACAGTTTTTATAAGAAACCTGACTGTATGCAGTGAAATTCTGCCTTCATTTACTTGCTCTGACTGCTGCAGATATTAATCTCTACATAGTTGCTGGCTGTTCTACATGGAGATAAACAAACCTGCTCCTAGCCCCCCCCCCCGTTGCCGTTTGAAAGTATGGTCGTTTCCCTGCAGTGCAGTTAGGGACCGTCTGAAGTTTCCTATTCCCAGCAGTCAGAACAAATAAAACGAAGGGGGAATTTCACTGCATACAGTCAGGTAGACATTATTTAATTAAAGTATATTGGAGATAGGTTTCTTTTTCATTAAAGAAAGTAAAAATGGGATTTAATTTTTTTGCCTTTACAAACCCTTTTACTACCTTGGCAGCAGTCTAGGCACTGATTAAATGTACTTTTAATTTACAAGCAGGCATAAGAGAATGTCCATGTGTTTCCTGTGTAGGATGTAAGCAAGAAGCTTTCTCTGCCAATGGATATCCGATTGCCCCCAGAGCTTCTGGACAAGCTGCAAATAAACAGTCCAGATGATGACCCAAAACCCCTGAGCCGGTTACTAAGAAGAGCTTCTCTGGTAAGTGTAAAGTATAGAACTGACTATAATGGGCTTTAAGATGTGAACTTCTCTTCTTCAAGTAATCCCGTAGCATGGTGATGTTGTCAGTGCTTTGTGTGATCATTGAAGTTCACTCCATGCTTTTGGAAGTTACCTCTATGAATCAAAACAAACAACTGGTACTGTAATGGCTAATACTATTGGTTTGTGAGTTCTGTATCATTCCTGCCCCCATGCTGAAATTGTGAAACAGCTTAGCCACTTGGGATAGGACTTGGGATTTGTTCTGTCTTTGGTACAAACAAAATAGGAAAAAAATAGGAAAAACACAAGGATAAGGCTAATGTCACATAGGGTTGTTTTTTTAGCTGCTTAAATTTGTGTGCCATATTCCTTGAATCCTTTTCCAGCATTTTTTTTTTGAGGTTGATAAACCACCCCTACTTTAATTTTACTCAAGGCTACTACTATGAAGAGATTTTTAAACTACAGGAACATAACTATATAACTATTATATAATAACATAATACAATAGTATGATTGCCATTATTGTATCAAACATTGAGAAACACATTTCTGGTAAGCAACACATTACCACATTGATCTCAAAATGTACTGCTTAAATACATTAAATGTATTACTTGAATAAATAGTACTTCTGTACTATTATAGTAATCTGCTCAATACAGTACACGAGATTGCTGTTAAACAATCTATCTTGGTGAATTACATTGGTTTTCACTTATGTAGTTCCCTGTAGGGTATAAAGTTCAGTCACCTTGTTCCGTCCCTAGCTTTAACTGTCACTGTTCATGTCAGGGAGTATTGATAGTGCTCTGACTCATATTCACCTTTATTATTAGACAAGGATATGATGTGGCATCTCAAAGTCATCAGGAACAGTATACAGAACACTTGGCTAAACAGTTTGTAACACAAAAAATGCACAGCCAAGAATACCTATAACAGAATGTGGCTTTGACATTGTTTTAGAACTAGTAATTGAAGAACCAGGTTAGAATGTTCCTAGTACCAGAAAGTACAGTTGTTATGACATTAAAATCAAACCTGCTTTATTATGATTACAAAACAGTTTTGTTTTTTAATACATTTTTTTCTTTTGTTCATTAGAGGGAGCTGTTGTTTCATCACATTGCTTTTCTTGACTTTAATACTAGCCACAGTCTTTGATTTTTCATCTACTTTGATGGATTTCCAAGCATGATGTATGAATGTCTGTTTTTGTGTTAAAGAATTACAGTGGTGTGCAAAACTATTTGCCCCCTTCCTGATTTCTTATTCTTTTGCATGTTTGTCACACAAAATGTTTCTGATCATCAAACACATTTAACTATTAGTCAAAGATAACACAAGTAAACACAAAATGCAGTTTTTAAATGAAGGTTTTTATTATTTAGGGAGAAAAGAAATCCAAATCTACATTTTCATGTGTGAAAAAGTAATTGCCCCCTGAACCTAATAACTGGTTGGGCCACCCTTAGCAGCAATAACTGCAATCAAGCGTTTGCGATAACTTGCAACGAGTCTTTTACAGCGCTCTGGAGGAATTTTGGCCCACTCATCTTTGCAGAATTGTTGTAATTCAGCTTTATTTGAGGGTTTTCTAGCATGAACCACCTTTTTAAGGTCATGCCACAACATCTCAATAGGATTCAGGTCAGGACTTTGACTAGGCCACTCCAAAGTCTTCATTTTGTTTTTCTTCAGCCATTCAGAGGTGGATTTGCTGGTGTGTTTTGGGTCATTGTCCTGCTGCAGCACCCAAGATCGCTTCAGCTTGAGTTGACGAACAGATGGCCTGACATTCTCCTTCAGGATTTTATGGTAGACAGTAGAATTCATGGTTCCATCTATCACAGCAAGTCTTCCAGGTCCTGAAGCAGCAAAACAACCCCAGACCATCACACTACCACCACCATATTTTACTGTTGGTATGATGTTCTTTTTCTGTAATGCTGTGTTACTTTTACGCCAGATGTAACGGGACGCGCACCTTCCAAAAAGTTCAACTTTTGTCTCGTCGGTCCACAAGGTATTTTCCCAAAAGTCTTGGCAATCATTGAGATGTTTTTTAGCATAATTGAGACGAGCCTTAATGTTCTTTTTGCTTAAAAGTGGTTTGCGCCTTGGAAATCTGCCATGCAGGCCGTTTTTGCCCAGTCTCTTTCTTTTGGTGGAGTCGTGACCACTGACCTTAATTGAGGCAAGTGAGGCCTGCAGTTCTTTAGATGTTGTCCTGGGGTCTTTTGTGGCCTCTCGGATGAGTTGTCTCTGCGCTCTTGGGGTAATTTTGGTCGGCCGGCCACTCCTGGGAAGGTTCACCACTGTTCCATGTTTTTGCCATTTGTGGATAATGGCTCTCACTGTGGTTCGCTGGAGTCCCAAAGCTTTAGAAATGGCTTTATAACCTTTGAAATTGAACTCAGGTGTGATAAACCACAGTTAAGGGGGGCAATCACTTTTTCACACAGGCCCATGTAGATTTGGAGTTTTTTTTCTCCCTTAACGTAAACCTTCATTTAAAAACTGCATTTTGTGTTCAATTATGTTATCTTTGACTAATAGTTAATGGTTTTTGATGAGCAGAAACATTTAAGTGTGACAAACATGCAAAAGAATAAGAAATCAGGAAGGGGGCAAATAGTTTTGCACAACACTGTATTTTGACATCTCAGCCCACTATTGGGTCATCAGCAATTACAGAAATTGATGGACTATACTTGTGATCACTAGTGATCTAATTGATTTATCAGTGCAGTTTGACATAGCACTTGTGTTTCCATATTACACTAATATCCAGCTAGTATCCCTTACTTTAGTCTGCAAGGTCTTTTATCTTTAACACTACATTTATAAGGAGCAGAAATTTTTACAGTAAAAAAAAAAACAAATGACCAAAACTCTCTGTTCTTTGTTTGCATACCCTTGACTGTGCTAATGAGCTTAAGCAAAAGTTAATCAGCACTCATCCTACTTCTGAATTAAAGGCCCAGTTTATAAGTAACACATAAGAACTATGTTTTTACTACTCCTGCTGCATTTGCAGGAGCATTAAGGGGTGCAGAAATGTGCCTACCCTCAACAACCCCTGGCATGCAGAGACCTGTAGCAATTCAACTAACATGGAAGGCATGGCAAAAAGTGCAGTAAGGTCTCATCATGACACAATTTCCATTTCCAATGATGTATCTACCAGAGGTGTGTGTGTGTGGAGGGGGTGCCTGTGCCCGAGAGTGCTGCGCCAATGAAGCAAGTTGAGAAACTCATCTCAGGCAGCACTAGACTGGTTAGCGGGGGTGACAAAAATGACGCTCCTGGTAATTTTAACAGCCAAATTTCCCATTTTCAAACCCTTATAGCACAATTGCGCTCCCCTCGCTAGCACCCTGGATCCAAAAAAGTTGAATTCACATGGGTTGGGGGGGGGGTGCAGCAGCAAGCTGCCTCAGGTAGCAAAGGGGCTGAGAAATGTTTTTGATCCAGAAGTGTTGTCAGCAGACGTGACATCATGTGCATGTGCAGAGCATCTCCTGAAGCCAAAGATTTTGTATTGTGCATGAGTAAATGTTGATGTCACAGAAATGTTCTGTGCATGGGATGTGGATGTGGAAGGAGACCAGGGGTGGAGCCCAGATCTGGTAACTCCCCAAAAAAATAGGGGGGGGGACAAATTTGCCTTGGGGCCCGTATGAGCCAAGAAGAAAGTAAATCTTGGATCGGAGAGCCAGAGGTTTTTTTGTACGAGGGGCACAAGTCCGAGGGGGTCCAGTTGCACATCCTGCACAAGCTACATTAGTTATTCCACTGTCTCTTCCTATATGTTATATGGATTGTGGGAGGAAACCCAGAGAAACCCCAGTACCCAGAGGAAACAACACACATAAAGAAGGTAACAACATACAAACTCCTTGCAGTGGTGATGTAGGGGCAGCCCAAAGCTCACTGGACCCGCAGGTTTATATGAGGGTCGGGCAGGTTTGGTGGCGGACTTCAGCATGATGTCCTCGGGCCTCGGGTCCAGGCTGAACTTTTCCTTCTGTTTTCCCCGCCTGTGGGCTTCTTCTGCACCACTTCTGCGCACAACTTTTTATATACTCACGCAGGCCCCATCCAATCCCTTTGGATGATGGGGCGGGTTATATAAAAAGGGGAGCATGCCGGGTTTGGATAAAATGCAAAACTCACACATCACTATCTTGTAGGTAGTTGTTGGAATTTAACTCTGCTGCAAGGACCAGCAACATAAAAATGCAAGGTTTTATATGTATTGAAACATTGTATCTGTAAATGACAATTTACTGTAAATTGACTGTAAATTGTAGCTGTCTGTTGCAGCCTTTCTGTACAACAGTACATTTTTCTAGTGACTTGGCATTTATATAAACAATAGTCCCATCATGAAGTTTTATAAAGGGCTGGTGTAAAGCCCAAAACATTGTCTATTTGTTGCCCAATAAAACAATGCTTTTTTATATAGTAAAGTATATATAAAGTATGCAGTGCTTCTATAAAAACAGCTCAAGCTTGATGATCTTTCTATTTCATCTCTTCACTGGAGTACATGGATACCCCAAGGTGCTGCCCATCTTGAGGCCCCATGCTATTAAGTTAGCAGGGACTGCCCCCACAAGGGGCCCAGGTTAATTGCTAATTGCCTACCCAGGGCCTGTTGACTTTTTCTGCTGTAAAATGGACTAGCTCACTAGTACAATTAGCAATTAGCTGGGAATAATACCAATTTGACATTGCAAAGATGTAATATGGGTGAGCAGGGCATCTATCAAGAAACAAGATATTCTTGCGTCTTTGAAACATCATTTATTTTTCATGGATTGCATCATTCTTCAGTTGATTTAGTTGTCATCTAGGCTTTAGTATTTGCAGCTTTGTTGACATTTTTAAAAATTTGAGGCTTCATCATCACTTGCTAATTGCAAGGGATTATTATTTTTCATTTTACTGGCATCTGCATTTGTTGTAAACAAAACAGTAGGTTGCATATTACTGAGCTTTCCTCCATAACAATCTTCTCCTGAACATTGAAGCAGAATGTTTTTTCCAGTGTCATCTGTGTTAAAAATTTCAGACAAAAGTACATAACCCTCAAATTACCTTAAATTCTCTGCTGGTACTTTTCTATATTTATACAAACGAGAACTAATCATGCTCGATCCCAACTCTCCTGCCAACTATCGTCCAGTTTCCTTTCCTTCATTTGCATCCAAATTATTGGAAAGGCTTGTTTACTAACGCCAGCATCTCACTCACAACTCCCTTTTCAAACCCCTGCAAACTGGTTTCCGCCCAACACACTCGACTGAAACTGCACTCACAAAGTAACCAATGATCTTCTACCGGCAAAGTCTGAAGGTCACTATTCCATACTAATCCTTCTAGATCTCTCTGCAGCCTTTAACACAGTTGACCACCCGCTCCTCCTAGACATTCTATACTCTGCTGTCATTCATGACACTGCTCTTTCATGGTTTACATCTTTTTTTTCATTTTTGGTCATTCCTTTAAAGTTGCTTTCTCTAACTCAACTTCTACTATATCCTCTCTCTGTTGGAGTTCCTCAAGGTTCTGTCTTAGGCCCTCTGCTGTTCTCACTCTATACTACTTCTGTAGGAAAACGTATTCAGTCGTTTGGACTTCAGTATCACCTTTATACTGATGACACCCAACTCTGCTTTTCTTCTCCTGACCTCTCTCCTTCTGTCCTTTCCTAAGTTACAGACTGCCTCTCTGCTGTCTCCTCTTGGAAGTCTCAGCACCACCTGAAACTGAATCTTTCAAAAACAGAACTTATTATAATTCCTCTAAGATCTTCCTGTCTCTCAGATCTCACTCACAATTAATAACATCAACTTTCATTCAACCACATATGCATGCTGCCTAGGAGTTTTCCTAGACTCACATCTGTCTCTTTCACCACATATCCAAACACTTGCAAAATCTTGTTGTATTCAGCTGCGCAACATTGCCTGAATACAACTGTATCTCAGTTCAGCCAAAACAACCAAAAAACGTATCCAATCTCTTATTATCTCCCACCTTGATTACTGCAACCTACTCTTAGCAGGTTTTCCAACAAGTCGCCTTTCACAACTGCAATCTGTTCTAAATGCTGCTGCTAGACTCATTCATCTATCTCACCGCTCAACATCAGCTGCTACCCTATGCATATACCTTCACTGGCTTCCAATCTCCTCTAGAATCAAATTCAAACTACTCACACTTACATTCAATGCTTTAACAGTGAAGTCCCTCCCTATACTTTATCTCTGATCTTAAAATACACTCCTTCACCTCTCTTCTCCTCTCATCACTTCAGCCCATTCTCGTCTACAAGACTTCTCTTTTCTCTGGACCTCTCTACCTGGAACGCTCCCTACAGACCCAACTGTTTAGGGAAGTTTATTTAATGAACCTTATGTCTCAGTTGTACCCAAACCTTTAGTTTGCCCACTCTAATCCTATTGTACTCTGTAAACCCTTGTTTGTTGTTATTCACCATTTGTTCACTGAACCTAATCTGATGTAAAGCTCTGCGTAACTATAAATATATATAAATAAATGATGATGATGAAGCTAACAAGGAGGCTGGTTTTCTTTCCAATTCATGACAGTGTCCACTTTTTTTTCTTTCTTCACATACAATTTTATACATACACCATAATGTAAATGTTGTTTTGCCAAAAAAAAATAAAACTTATAAGTGATATTTTTCAGAAAGGGCATTTAGTAAGTACATATTCCTCTTTTTATTCTTCAACCACCCCTCTCCCACCATCTCTTGTAGTGACATTCTGTTTACTTGCTTACTGATCACTGCCTATAACAACGGAAAATGGGCGGCAGTCACAAGCAAGACAGTTGCACCAGGGATGCAATGTGCTTAGGAGTCTTTGCATCTGGCAACCATGCACACAGTAACTTACACTGGATTTTCGGCCCAGGGCAAACAGAATTTGGATAAGTAGGCATATCAGTCTGTGTACCACGTGCTTTTCTCCTTAATTCACATATCTTTCTGCTCTTTATAACTGCTTTTACCACAGTGATCAAAGCTTATTACTAATTAATAAAAAATGTGACCCTGTGATTATACAAATGAATACTTTATCAGCAGGATTTGTGGGAAGGCCACAAAGTTTAAAGGCAACAAGCTGACCACTTGCCACATTGATGGGGCTCCAGTTTCTTTAAGCAAAGATCAAGGTGCGGGTCGAGGGGTGGATGCAGCTCCCAGGCGGTTCTCATACACACACATGCGTGGACCAATCAGTATGCATTCACCTAGGGGTGCATGCATTTGTAATCTGGCCCTGTTTAACTTGACAAAGAACTTGGTGGTTTTTTTTCAGGAGAAGTAAGAAATGCTGTAATGTAATAAACTTTGTGTTTTGCAGTCTGACATTGGGTTTGGAAAACTGGAGACGTACATAAAGCTGGACAAATTGGGAGAGGTAAGAGAGTATTTGCCACATTTCTTACATTATTAAAGGAAAGGTTAATTGCATATGACAGATGATGAAAAATGTGGTTTATACATATATAAGTAAATAGTATTTTAGACTAGGGGGTCCAGAACTACTGAGTGGGAAAGCCATAAATTATTTTGCAAGATTGGCACTAACCAGGAATTGTTATTTAGTGTTATAAAGTGCATTATTTAGCATGATAACAGGCACAAGGTGGCAACAGCAATTCTGAAAGGCAAAAATTCCACGCATCATTTTGGCACATTTGGTTATATCCATAACAGAATGATTTTATTGGACTGTACAAATGTTATTTGTTCTAGTTATGTATCATATAATAAATATAAAACAATAATCTTCCAGTCACAATGCCCCTTGTAACTGAAAATATTTTTTTTTCTCATTACCATACTAGCATTTCCAGGAAAAAAATGCAATGAATTTATGAAATTATTATCTATACCAAGAAACCCTGTTATGGTTAAGGACTACAGGTTAAAGCTAAGAGTCTAAAGCAAACTTTGTATTTGTAGGGAACCTATGCCACTGTCTTCAAAGGTCGCAGCAAACTTACAGGGAACCTGGTAGCCCTGAAGGAGATCAGACTGGAGCATGAGGAAGGGGCACCCTGCACAGCAATCAGAGAGGGTAAGGTAGAGAAGTTTAATGGGATGGGATGTACCAAAGACATATGATAAGAGAAGGCACTCTGGACTAATTTGCGAGTACCATGTACCCTGGAGCTATGGCAAAATGTTGTCCTCTAGGATGAAAGTAACTCTTTTGAATAAGACTTTGGAGAATATTTAGGAAATAAACTCCCTACTGCAAATAAAAGGATTTTTCAGTTCAACGAAAAAACATAAAGTGGGACATTCACTAAAAATCGTAGTTGCGCTGGCATCTGCTTCGCCGCGCTTCGCCAGGATTATTTTCGCCAGCGCTCTGCAAATTCACTAAAATCCGAAGTTGCGCTCAGAGGTAGCGTAAGGTTTCGAAGTTGCGCTAGCGTTAATTCGCCAAGCAAAGTGAAGTTACGCTAGGGATGGTTAATTTGCATACGGCGCCAAATTCAAATTTCAATGGAAGTATTCGTAGCAGCACTACACAAGCCTGAGAAACCTTCAAAACATCAAATAAAATTTTTATTTTGCCCTATACATGTGCCCACTGTATAGTTAAGTTGCCATGAGTTAGGAAATGTAGGGGGGAAGGAGGGGAGCCCCAAAAATTTTTTCGATCTTTTTCAACCTATCACCCATATTAAAGAAAAAACGACAGCGTTTTTTGGGACTTAGAAAAAATTTTAACTTTTTTGGAAGCAATCCCTATCTACTCTATTGCGCTTCGCCTGGTCTGAGGTGGTGAAGGAATTCTGGCGTAAAAGGTAGCATTCAGAACAATGCGTGCGTTAGTGAATTTGCGTAGTTACGTCCGTTGCGCAAATTCGCCAGGCATAAGGGTGCGAAGTTTCACTAGCGAAGTTACGTTAGTGAATTTGCGAAGTAACGAAAATGCCCAACGCTAGCGAATCCACGCTAGCGTTAGGCGCTTTGGCGCTTAGTGAATTTTCCCCATTGTCTCAAGGCCATAGTTTGGGTGTTATGGATGACTTCTAATGTGGATGCTAGATGTTATGGTATGTCTGCATTATTTATTAAATTATCCAAGTTTCAGGGAGTCATTCGACATGGTTAACATCACTAAGCACCATTTCTAACTGATTACATCACTAAATACATCTATAAAGATATATTTTCATGGTATTTATTATTGTGCATAACAAATATATAACAAGCTACTTTTTCTCATTCCTAGTTTCGCTTCTGAAGAATCTTAAACATTCCAACATTGTAACACTGCATGACATCATCCACACAGAATACTGTCTCACTCTTGTATTCGAGTACTTGGTAAGAGGAAACTCAAAGCTAAATTTTTGCTATCATCCGTTCTTTGCATACATTTTATTGTATTACATTTCTTTTGTGTTGCATGAAACACATTCCAAAAAATAATTCTCTGGCCCATTTCGTTAATTTCCTTCTTGTATTTGGTAAATAAATATAAATAAAATATAATATTGTATTAAAATTGGTATATTCTCAAACTATGGTGCATTTGAGCTGAATAGGAACTCCTCTGTCTCTCTAGAGACTAATGTGTTATATGTATGTAAAATGCTATAAATACAGAGTAGGTTGCTCATGGTCAACCTGGTGTTGGAGGCTAAAGCTGGCTATAGATGTAAAGATCTTTAAAAGATCTTTTGTTTATCGTGAGACCACGATTATCTCGAAACGATTGTTTAAATGTACGATGTGTCCAACAAGTAAAAAGACCATTTCAGGCGATATTGCCAGCAAAACCTAGGGGAGCTGCCTGCTTGGCCCTGCAAACATAGATAGATTGCACTGGGACCGATAAAGATTTTTTAACCTGGCCGATCAATTTCCTGACAGATGTCGGATGAAAAATCATAAGATGTACGATCGTTCAAATCCCACTAACTTCACGATAATTTGACGAATTGGTCGGATTTCACTAAAATAGTTTGTTCGGCAAAGAAAAATCTTTGCGTCTATGGGGAACCTTAAGGGTTTTTAGACATTATCTCTGGGCTACCCAGACACTGAATAGCAGGTAAAACAGTACACATGCTAGGATAAACTTAAAGGAATTGTTCAGTATACAAATAAAAATTAGGTAAATAGATAGGCTGTGCAAAATAAAAAAAATTTAATGTATAAAGGCTGGAGTGACTGGATGTGTAACACAATAGCCAGAATTACTTCCTGCTTTGCAGCTCTCTTCCCTTCCACTGATTGCTTTTGAATCTGAGCTGCATACTAAGGATCATTGCAAACTCACTGAACAGTTATGTCCCATGTGGCCCCCCCTTCAAGTTTCAGAGTAAGAGCTAAAAAGCAGGAAGTTCTGTTATGTTAGACATCCAGTCACTCCAGCCTTTATACATTACATTTTTGGCTGGCTATATTAGAAACATTTTTTATTTTGCACAGCCTATCTATTTACCCAGTTTTTATTTTTACACTGAACTGTTCCTTTAAGTTGAATTGCCAGGCATAGTCCTTCTTTTTTCTTATACTGTACAGACCTCCTGATTATATTCAGGGTTGTATATAGAAAGATTCAAAAGCAACACATTGTTGTCCCTAGCGTTTTCCATTTTAATTGGTGGAGATGCAGCAACATTCCAAAGACCAGAAGTAGCTGGTACAGGAGTTGCTCCAGGACGTTTTTGATGTCTTTAATGTAAGCCTTGACAGAAGCCTTGTATAGACATATCACTAGCACAGCTCATGTGAACCAGACTTTGGCTTTACCTATAAACCTGACTAAGAGAGACTACAGCCACCCCGAAATAATAGTCTTTTGTGCTCAATGCATTTAGCTGTGTAAAGGACTAACCACATATGTTTTTCTTTTGCAGGACAGTGATTTAAAACAGTACTTAGATAACTGTGGGAACCTCATGTGCATGCACAATGTCAAGGTGAGACATCTTCATACTAATAAACCATTTCATAGCATTTTACAATAATGTATAGGGATACTGTGGCACTAAACTGAGCTAAAAGGATACAGCTAAAAGGGAAATGATGTGCCACATGTAACATGTGCAGTGCTTAATAGTCATAGAGTAACAATAGGATTGTGTTACAAGCATCTCCTTTTCAATAGTTATTTTAAAGAAATCACTGATTTATTATTTTCTTAACCCTTCAAAATTTGACTTTGGGCATCTGATCACCACATGGAAGAGAAGTTTGAATTAATTAAGGTATAATTAGAAGTTGGGAGTCATATATGAGGCTTGTTACCAATTAGAAATATACTGCACATGAGCTATAGAAGATCTTACAATAAGCACCTTGGTGTGAGATTTCATGCACCATCAAGCTTAATCAACACTTCTGTAACTCAGGTGTATGTCATGAGCTTTGCAAAATGTATTGAGGGAGGCATTATCTGATACTTGGAGCCCAAAGCAATAGATACATTTATTGGCCTTCATTGGGTCTGACAATGGCTCTTTATGGTCATATGTAATGGGCAAAGAATATGATGACATTTTATAGAATCAGATTTTTTGGTTCAAACATTACTTCCTCATGATGTTCTTCAATTTGAAGCTGTGTGCATCAAAATTATTCTGACTCCCATTGACTTTAATGCATTTGAACAAAATAGATTTGCTTATAAAAATTGTATTGTTAGTCAAAATCATTTTGACACCCATTGACTTCAATGCGTTTAACAAATTTTTCGCCAATTCTTGAATTTGCGGGAAATTTGCAAATTTTTCAGTGAAGCAAAATGGTACAAAATCGCCCATCACTAGAAGTGAAATATCTTCCATGGCCTCCGCCATCACTAGATCAAAACAAATTTTAATCTTTATAGGGTTCTAGAGCACAGAATATAAAGTAGAGATATGTCCAATTCATCCATGTAAAAAAAATTGGGGTCTTGAAAATGGTTTAGTATTTGATTAAACCTTTCAAAGATTAATGTAGTGAAGATTTTCTAGCATTGGTTGAGAGGAAACAATGTAGGGCTGAGCTGTAACTGTAAGTTTGTCTGTTTATAGGCCAATTGAAGAGAAAAGCAGAACACATAAATACACAATGTTTTCATATTAAATGGGCAGTAGAACCCTAGTTTAACATGCGTTTAATGAATAGTATGCTGAACATACATTTTAGCTATTGTTTTAATTGGAGCCAAAAGGGCAAAAAACTAGAAACTAGATGTTTCTTTCAATTGCCAACATTCTACTTCTTCCTGGTAATTTTGGAAAGAGAAGAATGCATAATGTATAATGTACTCCTCCTGTCTATAGGGTGGAGACATACACAAAAAGTAAAAGTGAAATGGTTATTTATACAGAGGTCATTATCCCTTTTTAGCTCAGCGTACGTGAGAAGGCAGAATAGGTCAAATTAAAAAGCTATATTGCTTTATAATAAAGATTTTTTTCTAGAAAATACTGACCTTTACATAAAAAAAGTAAAATAAATCTTCAGCATAAATTCTATTTATTTAGGGGGTTATTTATCAAAGTTGGTTTTTTTTATGGTTGGACTTTTAAAGAGGAAACCACCATATTATATCGTAGAAAACTAGAACTTTTCATGAAACCCTGATGGTGTTAAGTGCGAATAAAAAAGTACTCCAACTCAGACCTGCCGAGTTCATGTAGAATTCAATGGCAGATGTCCAGTTGATATCCTGATCTGCACTGGGTTTCATCCAGTAATCCAAAGAGTTTGTGGTTTTCGGGCTTCACAGTCACAGGTCACAATAAATCAGTCTGTGCAGATTTGGTTGGAGTAGTTTATAGAAAATAGTGAGAATTTTTTGGATTTTGATTAATAATCTCCACAATGTGTGTATATAGGTGTATGCTGCCTCTATATGAAAAACTTACTTTTTTCTTCAATTATTTACAAAGAGGTGATATAAGAGAGAACAAGCCTGGAAAACCAGGAAGGCCACATTTCTCTTGAGCTGAAAGTGCCTGGCAGTGACCTTTTCAAGGGTACTCTGTCAGAGGATCAAAGTGTGTTAAGGGCCGCTACACATTTCAGAGCCAGTCATTCTTGTGTGATCATGAAGAAATTATTTTCTTTCTTATCTTTTCATTTGAAATGTAAGTAAGATAACGTTGTGAACAGATGGTGGAATAGATATAGCATTGTGATTGTACATTAGAAACATCAGACAGCATTTCATTTTTCAAATATGTTTTGGTAGTCAGTTAGCTTTTGTAATTTTGTCTGTGCTTAGAGCACATAGTTCAGTTATCCCACCAGCTGTGTATCTGCTATTATAGCATGCATGTGCCACAAGAGAAATCTGTATGCAGCAGAAAAACAAATGTACTTAACCCTTGAAATGATTTTATATTGTGTAATTGACAAGATGTTTTTCTTTTTATTTGTCCTAGATCTTCATGTTCCAGCTGCTTCGTGGTCTATCTTACTGTCACCGAAGGAAAATCCTGCACAGGGATCTCAAACCACAGAATCTGCTGATAAATGAGAAGGGAGAGTTAAAGCTGGCAGACTTTGGTGTGTGTTATTGCAGCCTTGCCCCCGTGTTAAAACATTATAGGGGTTAATGTAAAAACAGGGACAAAGTTTCAGCCTAGTAACCAAAAGTGACCTACAGTACTTCAGTCACGTTTGGATGACCAGGGGCAGCTGGGAAATTGACAAAATGTCATAAAAAAATCTGTTTGCTCTTTTGAGAAATGGATTTCAGTGCAGAATTCTGCTGGAGTAGCACTATTAACTGATGTGTTTTGAAAAAAACTTGTTTTCCAATGGCAGGATCCCTTTAATGCTTCACATTTGGAGTAAAAGGATGCATTGCACCATTTTCTGCACTTTGCACACTGTTTGGGAGGTCGTATATGATCCCCTTTTATGTGGCAAAGTAGTGACCTTAGCATACTGTAATTGATTTAAATAAAGTGGCCCAGTATGTTAATGCATCTTACTATAAAATAAAGCTCAGTAGTACTTTGGTGATTTTGTGGCTATCCTTGCATGTAAGCATATATTTAGACACTTGGAAGGGGAAACACAAATGGAAGTTGATCTTTGAGTTGGTGTTATATTTAAAAGTAACTATACTATCACTAACTATACTTCCAAAAATATAATAAATATATTTTTTTTACACAAACATAAAGTTAATGTAAACAGGTGGAAAGATAGCATTTGTGATTAGATTAATATCAAGGAAACCAACCCCTTCATCACTTTGTTGCATTGAGAACTGATATATACTGGGACTTGATGTATATATGTGGAAAATAGAGAGACAGTGGAACATGGTGAGGAAACGTTTGGAATTGGATTTACTCTGTAAGCCTAAGGGTAATGGTTCTTTGCAGAGATACACTTTCAAGGTTGCTTTCAGTCCGCAGAATGAGGTATGTCTGTGTAAAAAAAATATATACATTTATTGCAGACTTTTTTTTCACCTTTTCTAAGCCTAAGCAAGTGTGCAGACTTTACATTTAGGGGCAGATTTACATAGGGTCAAATATCGAGGGTTAATTAACCCTCGTTATTCGACTGCCGAAGGTAAATCCTTTGACTTTGAATATTGAGGTCGAAGGATTTACCGCAATTAGTTCGATCAAACGCAAAAATCGTTCGATCGATTTTTCTACGACCAAAAAAAGCTTAGAAAGCCTATGGGGACCTTCCTCATAGGCTAACATTGAGGTTCGGTAGGTTTTAGGTGGCGAAGTAGGGGGTTGAAGTTTTTTTTAAAGAGACAGTACTTCGACTATCGAATGGTCGAATAGTCGAACGATTTTTAGTTCGATTCGTTTGATTTGAAGTCGTAGTCGAAGGTCGAAGTAGCCAATTCGATGGTCGAAGTAGCCAAAAAAATCATTCGAAATTCAAAGTTTTTTTTATTCTATTCCTTCACTCGAACTAAGTAAATGTGCCCCTTAAAGTTTATTGAGTCAGGGTAAGAAATGCCTCATGATAAAAAAAAAGATTTAGGCACAGAGTAAGGAATAACCCTCGTTTCTTCTTTGTTTTCTGCACAGGCCTTGCAAGAGCCAAGTCAGTACCCACCAAGACCTACTCCAATGAAGTGGTGACACTCTGGTACAGACCCCCTGATGTTCTTCTAGGTTCCACTGAGTACAGTACACCTATTGATATGTGGTGAGTGATAGTGGCTACAGGCACCACGCTGTATGGACCAAGAAGGAGAGAAGCAGACGCTCTTTGGACTAACCACAGGTGAAGTCAAAATACTTATATTGTGGTCTGTGCTCAGCTACACTTTCCTTCATATAAGTGTGCTGGAAACACTGATCACAATAAAAGTATTTTGTTTGTAATGCAAAGCAGCAATAGCTCAATGCCATGCAGTAAAGTACTGTATGCATATATTTAAAATACACACACAAGGTATGGGATCTATTATACTTAAAATGCTTGGAACCTGGGTTTTTGGAAGTCTTTTTTCTAATTCTTGTCACTCTACCTTAAGTCATTAAAACATTTGCCATAAAATATAGGTTTATGCTAGCTTAGTTATCATTAAGTACAAAGTACTGTTTTATTATCATCGGGAAAATGAAATGAACAAAAATTGTTTTTTTTAAATAGGATAAAAAACAACATTCCCTGTATTTCTGAAAACAGCATTCATGCATATTCCTTTTTGAATAATGGTTTTCATAAAATGGTCCAGATTCAGTTCCCTGTTAAAATGTTATTTAGTAGTTTAGCACCTGAAAATTTATGGACAAGATTTAATTTGAAGAGGAAAAAAAATCTCCAAATTCAGTTCCAGTTTTTACAATAAAAGTATAAAATAGTTTTCATGCAATAGACAGTGAGATACGTTTATTAAATTGCATCTGGCTCTATTGGAAAATCTGAAATTGAATTAGGAGATAAGCTTTTCTCATCTTTTTTTACCGGTCTCAGAAAAGGAGATTAGGCCATCTAGGTCAACCTTTTAAGTCTATATATAACCTGCCTAACTGCTATTTGATCCAGAGGCAGGCAAAAACCCCGTTGAAGCCTTTCCCATTTGCCTCAGAAGGGGAAAAATTCCTTCTTAGCTCCAAGATTGCAATCGGACTAGTCCCTGGATCAGCTTTTACTATGAGATATCTTCCATAACCCTGTATTCCATCACTTGCTAAAAATCCATCTGAACCACTGATTCAATGAAAGAATTCCAGAACTTCACAGCTCTCACTGTAAAAAAAACCCTTCTATATATTTAGATGGAACCTCATCAGTATGGGTCCCCACATGTCAGCTGGAAGGCCCTACTAGTAAATAAAGCATTAGAGAGATTATTATATGATCTCCTTATATATTTATACATAGTTATCATATCACCCCTTAAACGCCTCTTCCAGAGTGAACAACCCTAACTTTGCCAGTGTTTCCTTATAGCTAAGATTTTCCATACCTTTTGCCAGCTTAGTTGCCCTTTTCTGTACCCTCTCTAATACAATAATGTCCTGTTTGAGTGATGGAGACCAAAACTGTACGGCATATTTTAGATGGGGCCTTACAAGTGCTCTATACAGTGGAAGAATGACCCCCTCCTCCCTTGACTCTATGCCCCTTTTAATACAGTTCAAGACCTTATTTGCCCTTGATGCTGCTGACTGGCATTGCTTGCTACAGCCAAGTTTATCATCTACAAGGACTCCAAGGTCTGTTTCCATTATAGATTTGCCTAGTGCAGTTCCATTAAGGGTATAAGTGGCTTGGATATTTTTAAATCCCAGGTGAATGACTTTAAATTTATCAACATTGAATCTCATCTGCCACTTAGCTGCCCAGATTGCCAGTTTGTCACAATTTTGTTGCAAGGATGCTGCATCCTAGATAGAATAAATTTGGGTTGCATAGTTTTGTGTCATCTGCAAACACTGCTACATTACTTACATTAATGAACAAGTTAAAAAAAAGTGGGCCCAGTTTCCATTAGTTTCACTGCACCACTGGTAAAATTGGAATTTTCTATTATGAAGCAATATGATATGACATACTATTTATTTCTATATTATACATGTAAAAATATTGTATGAGGTCACATACAATGGTTTGTGGTTAATACACACTTTGTAATGATTACAATATCCATTTTAATTTTGTATCAATATATTTTGCACTAAAATCTGAACTTTTACACGTGAGGAAAAAAATGGAAGAACGTAGACCAGCTTAATACTGGTGTGTAACAATATTTTTTTCTTTATAGGGGAGTTGGATGCATTCTATATGAAATGGCAACTGGACGGCCTATGTTCCCAGGATCCACAGTGAAAGAGGAACTGCACTTAATATTCAGATTACTAGGTAAGACTTCCATGTATGTTCCTGCCTCAAAAATCAATCAGTCATCCACTTAATAAATTCGGATTATTATTCACAATAATGTAGAGATGCCTTGGTGTAAAAAAATGAAGGATCACCTACTTTCAATATACTTTTAATCTTCAGTTATTATACTCTCTTTTTATTGTGGTAGTATTTTTGGTATATTTGTCCTCAAAAATAGTCATTAGTTATGTCATCAGCTATAAACATCGCTTCCTGATGTGACATATTGAATACCTCATTAATCCACTTGGTTAATTATTTTTATTATGATATGCCAAATCACTAAGGGGGTCCATTTCAACTGAATTGCAATTTTTTTCCAAGAATCTCGAAAAATTTGTGGTTTTCCTATATTTCTATAAAGCTCTCAAAATTCAAATTTATTTTAAGTTACAATCTCTAATTAAAACTTTGCCAAGAAAAAGCTGTTGAGGTGCTATAGAAGTCAAAGTGTGAGCTGCACTGATCTTATTGTTCCGCTTTAAATCAGTTCGGACTTTTAGAGGTTTTCGGGTATTTCCTTCCCTAGAAATTGTCAGAAAAACTAACATTTTTAGAAGTTTATGAGGTATTCTTATTGTTTACTGCATCGTTCAGTGCTTTTTTTTCATTCACACTTTTTATTTTCGAGATCTTTTAATATATTCCATGACAATCGTGGTTTTAGAGTTTGTTAGTTTAGTCGTGGTTTTAAAAATTTCTAAAACCACTAAAATCCAACCTTTAACAAATAGCCTCCACATATTACAAGGAAATTGCACTGCATTGTAATGAAACCTTAAGATATGCCTTATATGTATGCTTTAATATAGTCATTGAATGTTGAGGTGACTTAGAACATCCATATATTTCATTTATTACTACAGGGATGAATATAAAAGGGATGATTCCACATTGAATAGGTTGTTTTAAAAAGTCCATGGATTTTTTTTTGTTAATTCCAAACAATTGTGCGTGGAAGTACTTCATTGCTTTCTTCTTTTCTGACAATTTGTGCAGGAACCCCTACAGAGGAGACATGGCCAGGAATATCTTCTAATAAAGAGTTTAAAGGCTATGGCTTCCCTCAATATCGAGCTCAACCACTAAAAAATCATATTCCAAGGTAAAGAAGTTTCATGCCTAGATGATGTCCTGTATTTCATCTTTTGAGACATGTTCAACCTACAACTTGGCTATATACTATACAATAGGTGGTACAAATAATCATATAAAGAATTCAAGCAGAGGTGCCAACTTGGACCTGAAGGGATGCAGGTGTATCTCAGCCTTGCATGCCCCACCCTGGCTACACATCTCTACAGTATTCCCTGCTCCATTGCTTTAGATGTATATCAGAGGACTTTGAGTGATGGCATTTCAATGGAGCAGGTAAGGTATGAAAAGCAAATGTAAGAGAGTTGCACAAACACCAGTTATTTTGCAGGTGCGGAGCTTACCCCTTTTGTTTTCACCACCTGTGCATCGCATCAACGTTTCTGGGAGTTACCCTCACGTTTCAGGGGGGGTCACCCTCCCTTCATCAGGATTGATGCAAAAGAATTGCTGTTTATGCGACTCTCTTACATTTGCTTTTCCTACTTGATTGACGAGTGCTGATCATCTAGGGGGCTCTGCACCACCAAGCAGGAATATCATAGGAAAGGACAGGAAGTGTGGAAACTTTCTCTATTGCAGGTAAGATAGGATACGGCTGCAAATTACTGACAGCTGGTAACTGATCTTTTTATGTAGGTGACCAAGTGAGTGAAGCTTAAATCAGGTTGACTCACAAATCATTTCTGCTCAAGAGAGCTTAAATGGGTTGTTCACCTTTAAATGAAATTTTATTTTTAGTTTTTGATGTAGAGAGTGGTATTCTGAGACAATGTGCCGATGGATTTTATTTTTTGTGTTAATTTACCTATTTATTCAGTAGCTCTCCAGTTTGCAATATCAGCAATCTGGTTACTATGGTCCAAATTCCCCTAGCAACCATGCATTGGTTTGAATAAAAGACAATTATATAAACAGGAGAGTGCCTAACTAGAAAGACGAGTAATAAAAAGTAGCAATATAATAACTTTGTTACCTTACAGAACATTTGTTTTTAAATTGGGTCAGCTACCCCCATTTGAAAGCTGGGAACAGTTAGAAAGAGAAGGCAAATAATTTGAAAAATTATAAAAAAAAAAAATATTAAAGGTGTACATGTATAAAAATCAAGCTTTAATAAATAACCCCTTAAATATTGTTGTCAGGCACATATGCAAGCTTTACATTTTATGGATGATAGAATGCTTTTAACCATTGTCTCCTGGTTTATTTCAGGCTTGATACAGATGGGATCGATCTACTTAGCAGCCTCTTGTTAGTAAGTGCCCCAGCATTTTATTTATAGTGCCAAAGACAGAGGCCTCGTCTTCCTTTGACCAAATTATTGTTAAATAATGGTATAATATTGCTTTTTTAACTGGCCAGTTCATGGGTTTATTTAGCAACAAATGCCACAAATATTTTTCTAAATACATATCGTAAATGTATTGACCTATCTTACCCTATTGACAACTGTGTTATAAGAACCTGGCAACGGACTTTGCATATTGTGCTGCCTTAAAATGAGTTATTGAATGTATGTGGCAATTAGGGATGTAGCGAACTGTTCGCCGGCGAACTAGTTCGCGCGAACTTCGACTGTTCGCGTCCGCCGAATGTTCGCGAACGTCGCGCGACGTTCGCCAATTGGTGTTCGCGTTCGATTCGAAGTAAAATTTCGTTCGACCATTCGACCATTCGACCGTTCGATCGCTAAAATCGAACGATTTCCATTCGTTCGAACGATTATAAGCATTCGATTGAATTAAAATCATTCGATCGAATAGCTTCGATCGTTCGATTCGAACGAAAATCGTTCGATCGTACGAATAAAATCCTTCGATCGTTCGATCGAACGATTTTATCGAGCGTTCGAAGTTCGCGAACTGTTCGCGAACTGTTCGCTTTTTTGCCGGTGTTCGCGAACGGCGTTCGCGAACATCAAATCGGCAGTTCGCTACATCACTAGTGGCAATGTTTATTTGCAATAAGGGTTCTGTGGGATAGTGTAAATTGTATAATTCTAAGCCATTTTGACACGTGGCCTGTTTGTTTCAGTATGAGGACAAGAAGAGAATCTCAGCAGACATGGGGCTCAGACACCCCTATTTCAAAACCATGGGGGAGCAAGTACTTACCTTACCTGACAGTAAGTGCTAACCCATTTTTCAAATAAGACATTATTGAGGTACTCTAACATTAAAAGGTAGCAGTATATCGCAGTTATTCCATTTTCTTTTCTTATCCTGATCTTCTTAGAAAAATATGTAACAATTATTTATTTCATTTTATTTATTATCCCCATTGGCATCAATTTTGACATTTTTTTTAATAATCTGTGATCAAAAAAGGAGATGGGTAATACAACCCATTCAATTTACACAATACATGAAGTTTTTTTTAAGTTGGTAAACTCATTGAAAAGAATAAGTTTGATTTTTGTAACAAAAAAATCACAAATTATAATTTTGATAAATAGGCCCATAAACCAAAAAAAGATTAAAATAGCTTGAGATAACTGTATCAGGATATAGTTGTTTTTCACACTTTGAATTTAAGGTTTACTTTTACAGACTCCATGTTCATATCTTGCATCCAGATCTATTGTTTAATGTCCCAGCTTCTGTGTATCTCCTATTACATATGTACAAAGCTACTTAACATATAAAGGTCTATACCATTTAAATTTAACATAACCTTGTATATTCATGGCTATCACATTCCATTCTTTCTTCTTTGTACTTTAGCCTGAAGTCAGAATTAACTTTTAGTATGATGTAGGCATTGAGACAAATTGGAATTGGTCTTTTATTGTTATATTTCTGGTTTCTGAGATAAGTAGATCCAATTAAAATCAATGCAAGTGCAGTAATGTTTGGCCAAGTAATGTTCATGCCCTTTCAGTTTTCCTTTATTAGGTGATTTGCCTGTTTGATACAAGAGCTTGGGGTAAAGATAGAGACACTGCACATGCACAGTAGCTGCACTGACAATTAGAAAGAGTTCAAAAACATTAAGAAGATAGTGTTTGTAGAGGTCTTTAAATGCATATATAGAAAAAGTATTATAGCATTCAACTTCACCGTAACGAGGGCTAGGATTTCTGAAAATAATGCACATTAATCTTTTGTTCTCATTTAAAGATGAAACAAACCCCTTATGAAAAAAACCCCTACCCACCTACCTAACATAGACCCCCCCCCCTCCCTCCTCACCCCCAGCCTAGCTGCTACCCCGGGCAAATGCCCCTAACTTTTTACTTATCCCTCGGTGCAGATTCAGGGATCAGAGTTCACGGTAACTGGTAAATTGCTCCAACTGTGCATGCGCCGTTCCGCCGTTCTCATTCTCAGATTACCGAAGATGGCTGCCGTGAACTCCGATCCCTGAATCTGCACTGAGGGGTAAATAAAAAGTTAGGGGCATTTGCAGCAGCAAGGCTGGGGGGGAGGAGGGAGGGGGTCCATGTGGGGTGGGGGGTTGAGTTTCTCTTTTAAAGGGGTTTGTTTCTCTTTTAAAGGAACAGTTCAGTGTAAAAATAAAAACTGTGCAATATAAAAAATGTTTCTAATACAGATAGTTAGCCAAAATGTAATGTATAAAGGCTGGAGTGACTGGATGTCTAACATAACAGAACAGAACACAACTTCCTGCTTTTCAGCTCTCTAACTCTGAGTTGAAGGGACATAACTGTTCAGTGAGTTTGCAGTTCTTAACATACAGCTCAGATTCAAAAGCAACAGTTATGAGCCATGTGGTCCCCCTCAAGTCTCTGATTGGTTACTGCCTGGTAACCAATCAGTGGAAACCAAGAGAGCTGCAAAGCAGGAAGTAATGTTGTGGCTATTATGTCAGACATCCGTTCACTCAGCCTTTATAGATTACTTTCTGGCTAACTAACTAACTATATTAAAAACATTTTTTTTTTACTTTTCACAGCCTGTTTACCTAGTTTTTATTTGTATACTGAACAATTCCTTTAATATCCTTCCGGATCTCTGGTCTTTCTCTGTAAATGAGCACAGTATTGACTCATGCGTAGCTGGAGCAGTCTTATGGTTCATAGCAACTGCACATGCGCCTAATTCAGAGCTTTCTGGATAATAGGTTTCCGGATAACATATCCCATACCTGTACTAGGCAGCCTATTGGAATACATTTTGATTATAATGTTTCTTGTTTTGTATAACTACTGATCAAATTTATTTTTCTACTTTTGAATAATAGTATTATTCAAATACAAAATGTGAAATATTCCTAAATGATAATCTTTTGTAACAGGTTGTGCTTTAAAAACCACAGTCAGGAATGCAACAATTATTGCTGTAAGGTTCTCTCTGATCGGCTATTTGAAAGTTATCCATGATTGGTGTTTTTAAATTTAAATATTGTGATTAAATTCAACATGCAAGGCTCTTTTTAAGATAATTTTTATTCACAATATAAACTATCTTTTAACTACACCACTATACCCATATCTGGCTAGAGATTGTTGACTAGGGGCATTCAGAGTGGAAGCCAGTAACAGATTGACTTTCGGTATACATGCTCTTTTTCGGTAATCAGGGATAGGAAGCAACATAGTCACTCACGACAGACACTAACCCTATTTCACAGCTTTGGCATTTAAGTTCGGGTATGGGGAACATGGGAATTCTGTAGAGTCCGGTTGGTGTGGTTTGGGATGTGGGGACTGTGTAGTGCAGAGGACTCTTGTATTTGACTATATGTATTTTGTGGTCACAGCCTCATTGCACCCCCGCCTAATGGTTTTAAAAATTAGTGGTGAGCACAACTTTCCCTTGTTTGGGACTGTGTAAGGGTAATTACTTACAATATTGTTTTCCTTCTCCTTTATAAGATGGATTTCCACACTAATGTAAAAAATAGAAATGTATAAAATAAAGCTAAATGGTATTCTTACTGATATGTAGCAAATATTTTTCAGATGCCAAACTCATCCTTCACTCTTCTTTGCATTGTTTTTCCTAGCTGCATCAATCTTCACAGTTAAAGAGATTCAACTACAGAAAGATCCAGGGCACCGTAGCTCCATTTTTCACCATGCAGGTACCAAATCAAAATTGCTTTTAGTACAATTTACCAAATTGTTTTCAAAAGTAGACATTGTTTGATTTATTTAGAATCCCTTGCCTTGTAAGAGACCAGTACCCACCAGTAAGAAAAAAAAGCATACATGTTAAAGGGATTCTGTCATGATTTTATGATGTCGTTTGTATTTCTAGCTACAAAATAAAATTGAATTCCTGAACCAGCAAGTGTTTTTTTAGTTGTAATATTGATGTGTAGGCAGCCATCTCAGGTCATTTTGCCTGGGCATGTGCTTTTAGAAAGAGCCAGCACTAGGATGGAACTGCTTTCTGGCAGGCTGTTGTTTCTCCTACTGAATGTAACTGAATGTGTCGCAGTGGGTCCTGGATTTTACTATTGAGTGCTGTTCTACCAGGCAGCTGTTATCTTGTGTTAGAGAGCTGCTATTGGATTACATTTCCATTGTTCTGTTGTTAGGCTGTTGGGGGTGGGAGGTGGGAGGGGGTGATATCACTCTAACTTGCAGTACAGCAGTAAAGAGCACAAGACACATGACTGGGGGCAGCTGGGAAACTGACAATATGTCTAGCCCCATGTCAGATTTCAAAATTAAATTTTAAAAAATCTGTTTGCTCTTTTGAGAAATGGATTTCAGTGCAGAATTCTGCTGAAGCAGCACTATTAACTGATGTGTTTTGGAAAAAAAAAATAATTTCCCATGACAGTATCCCTTTAAGGAACAGTTAAACCAACAAGTGAAAGTATCTTAAAGTAATGGAAATATAATGTACTATTGTGCTGCATTGGTAAAAATGAAGTGGTTGCGTCAAAAATTCTACTATAGTTTATATAAACAAACTTCTGAGGAACCATGGGGGCAGCCATTCAGAGCTGAAATGGAGAAAAGTCACAGGATGCACAGTAGATAACAGATAAGCTCTATAGTATACAATGGGATTCTTCAGAACAAATCTGTTTTCTACTGTGTATCCTATGTTTGACTGGCTGCCCCCATGGCTACACAGCAGCTTGTTTATATAAACTATAGTTGTGTTTCTGATGGAATCACACCAGTTTTACCAGTGCAGGGTAACAGGACAGTATATATTGTCATTCCTTTAAAACACTTTAATTTTTTTACTGTTCCTTTAAGCCAATGCACATGCCCAACACAAGCCCTTTTTATTGGTCATGTTGATGACAAGGTTATATTGCTAGTTTAAGACTTGTGTGCAGTTGTATTCCATACATGGGTTGTAAAGCAATGTGGATAGCTCATGCCATTTACCACAGATTGTATTATTTAATGTAATGTAATGTAATGGAAAAGGAATAGGCATGTTCACTTATGAGATAAGTTATAAACAAGTTTCCTTTTCTTTACAGCTCGAGGGAAGACCAGAAGACAGAGTATATTTTAGAGGTGGCATTGGATGAACTGGGAGCTCCCTAGAGAGCCCTTAGCAAGACACTACTGCAGTGATACAGTATACACATATAAGTATTAGCTAGAACTTGCCCTGCTGCAGTGAGTCTTGTGCCAAATGTAATTAACTGTTTATAGGTGAACATGTTCAGGGACCAGAGGAGAGTTAAGAGTTGTGTTTCCTCTCTTCCAAACCCCACTAAAGCCTTATTTTAACTATGTAGATCAAAAAAGGACAGAGTGAAATGACTTAGTAAATTTTAAAACAATTCAAATTTATTTCAGGGTAGAAATAGTGGCTGGCCTTTTATGAACACCAAAAACATTTTTGGGACATAATGTTGGATTCACAACACTGCATTCTGTGCTCTCACATTTCACAGATCAAAAAAGTATTAAAATGAACAGCAAAACCACAGTTCTGAGTCAAGAAGAGTAGATGGTATCTGCCACTCTGAAAGTATTTTCTTAATGAACCTTTTTATACTTATGACATAAATGCATTCCAAATTCCTTATGATGGGAACAATTAAGGCTGTTGCTAGTTTTGTCATTCCACATGAAGGCATACAGAAAGCTGAAAACTGGCATCTGTCTTTAAAGTGCAGATTCCAGGGGCCATGTTGTGCTATAAAGCCACACATTCCATGTAAATCAATAGTAATAACCAGGCTATATATAGTTTATGAACATTTACATGTTTTAACTTTTTTTTTTTGCTAAAAGTAAAAAAACTCAAACCTTTTTTAAAGTGACATAAATGGAAAAAAGATAACAAACATCAAAAAATGGGAAATGCACACCAACAGTCTTACCAAACTTTTTTCAGTTAGGCCCTCATAGTAAAGAGATTTTGTTTGTTTGATGCTTTTGAAAGATTGGTACCCTGGGCAGGGGTGTAACTACAGAGAAAGCAGACCCTGCATCTGCAGGGGGCCCAGGAAGTATAGTCGCCCCATGAGGCCCTAATTCATATACAATTTCAATAAATATTGTTTAACAACAATTGTTTAAAATGTCTCTAGACATTTTGGAGGCCTGAAAAATAGTTTGCTGAGGGGCCCAGTAATATCTAGTTACGCCACTGACCCTGGGGTTGGAGGGGGGGTGATGCATTAAGATTGCATATTTCACTATGAGAGTAAACGGTCAGCCCTTGCAATATACATTGCGCTTGCATTTGAACATTCTGAGCATGCTAAATTTAGTAACAAATGATGTGTCTTTGAAACAAAATGGTATGCCATTAAGTCATTTAATTATAATGGCATTTAATATGTACCTACATTTAGGAGGTTATTTAATAAAGTCTGATTTTTTCTGGTCAGACTTTTAAAGGGAAAACAGCAGTTTTTGGTAGAAAAAAAAATAAAAAAATTGTGATTTATTAAACCCTGATGGTGTTAAAAGTCCAAATAAAAAAGTCATTATGATGGTTTCCTATGCTGAAATCCAGCTGTTTAACAGTTCTTCATTTCTGCATCATTTGAAATCCTGGCAGGGAAGGAGGGACTAAACACTGATGTTGCAAATTGTAACAACCTCTCCACAGTTTATAGACAGCATGCAGGAACTACATAACCAATAATGCATTGTACTGTGAAGTTCCATTCTCAGGGCCGGAACTAGGGGTAGGCAGAAGAGGCATGTGCCTAGAGCGCAAAGGTAGAGGGGCGCCAGGCACGCACGTCTACTGATGACTTCCTCTAGTTTGGACTGTTGTGTCTGCGGCAGCTTTCTTCCGAAAGACAGCGTGTGCATGCGCATTAGCGTTTCCTTGGCGCAGTAGCAGTTCCTCGGCGCTTACGCTCTTCTGTGCATGCGCACTCATGCTACCTCAGAGCTTGCTCTTCTGCGCATGCGCAAGCAATAGAGGAGCGACGTTGTCGGCCGGGTTGCCTAGGGTGCCCAGCCGACTTGGCCCAGCACTGTCCGTTCCTTATTGAAATCACGTGTGCAGGGAATTGTGGGGTTTGGAGGATGCAGGCTGAGGACAGATGGCTGCTGATACAAAGTAACAGTAGTCAGCCAACTCAGCAAAGTAGTCAGACAGATCAGCAGGAGAGCAGGGGGGCTAGGCTTAGGGAACTGTTCCAAATCATTAAAAATCATGAAAAGTCTGAATATTTTATAATTGATGTATATTGCAATGTTGCTTGAAATTATGTTTACTTTCAAAAAGCTTAAGTTAAGTTTGTGTGGAGTTCCTGTTTAATATCTTGACACAATTTTAAGTTCTGCTCTAAGTGTATATTGAAAAGGTAAGGCAAATGCTTGGCCCTCTATTATTATTATTATTATTATCTATATTATTATGCCACATTGGGTGTTTTGATCACTGTTATTTTTACATGAAGGAATGCCTTCAGTTCACTACTTATTGACTGGAAAAGGAAGCCTACAGCCTGTAGTTGTCATCTTAATATGCTTATTAGTGTGAGACGTGGCAACAACAACAGTCCATGTACCATAACCCTTACTGTCCTGAAGTGTGTAGGGGCTGGATAAAGATTTTGTGTCTTGCAGATCAGCATAGATAAAGAGGTTTTTCATCTGACCTTATTATTCTCAATAAAATGTATAACAGGGCTGTTCAGGAATTGTATACTGTACAGTTCTAGAACATAGCAGGGCATGGATTAACATAGCAATGCATTTATAATGACCACATTCTGCTAGGACAGAAATCATATACACTACCGGGCCAGAAACTTTAGTAGATATAGAAATAATTTTGCTTGCATACAAGTTGTTTATATACAGTAACTGCTCAATCCACTATACATTTGACAAAGGCATTTCACAAATAACTTAACGTCACTAATAACTCAATGACAAGTTATAAAATAGTAAACAGAATGTGGGTGCTTCTTCACCTACTGATATACAGGACATCACATTCAAATACTGTAGCTGTGTAGCTGCTCTTGTCAAATAAGAAATATTTTCATGTTTGTTAAATAATGAATAGTGAACTTGGTTATTGTGTATACATTATAAACAACTTGTATGTTTGCTCTAGTTTCCCTTTAAGATGCAGTGAATTTCACTGCATGTATTAGTGAACTAAAAGAAAAACACTTCCACAATGTTATAACCTATGCCACTTTCTGTGCCTGACCGATGGAACTGCTGCCTGGATATATTTTTATCTCGGCTATGCAGCAGTGGTTTACTGGATTCTTAAGTGTGAGTGTGAATGTACTAAAATATATATATATACAATATATTGTATGTGTGATAACCAGATTTTCCTCTAACTAGGAAATAAAGACTATATAGAGAAAAATATATAATATATATATTTAAATTATATATTGAAAGGACTATTAATTTAAAAATATGCTATAGGAATCTATGTTCTATGTTTATAAAATAAAAAACACTTCAGATTACATATTTTATTAAAGTGTCTGAACATCTTGATGCATGATGAAAACTCTCAGTATAATAAAATTATTTGTAGCACTATATTTAGACCTCAGGCCTAGATTCATTAAGCAGAGGTAGTTTAGGACTAGTGCAGAAATCCATGACAAATAGACCCCATTGAATATAAAGAGGTGGCTACCACTGCTTCCAAGGGAAAAAAAGAGCTTACTTAAAATGCTTTTTCCTGGGAGAAATTTGAAATCAAGATGTGTTAGCATGGATCTGAAGAAGCAGAGGGATCATAATATATGTGATGACTTGGTAAGACTGCCTAGAATGCATGTCAAAATTGACTGTTATTTGAAATCTACACTTTGGAAGCATTCTGACTCACAGTGATTTGAGGCAATTTATTTGCTGGTCTTTAATAGTGGTGACAATTGAAGAAAATTATATAAAGTATGCATTTAAGTAAGTATGCATTTAAGTTTAGCCCCAAAGAAAGAGATCCTATATTTCTTTACCTAAAAATACTAGCTGCTTTGTAAATCAAGGTCTGAGTATTGCTTCTCTCTAAAAAAAAAAAAAAAAGAAAAAGAAAAAGACACAACAGAAATTGTTTTCCAGAAACTACCCACTCTGAATGTTTTATACACATAATTAGATTTTTGTATGTAATACTCTGTGAAGGACTGTATGATGTTGCAGATAAATTATTTGTGAACTGTGAATGTTATAAATTAAAAAATAAAATAAAATGTGCTGACAGTGTTTGCATGGGCAACAAATTATCCATGTTTTCATATTTTTTGACTTGGGGAGGATGAAGGTTGTCCCAATTAATAATTAATAATTATGTCATGTCGTGGGTTTTGGGTGTATATATAGGATAAGGAAAGGTCTGGGTCCATGTGTAATGGTGGCCGAAACAACAAAAGTGGCCATGGGTAACGGTTAGGGAAATGTTACAAAAACACCCAGTTTCCTGTCAATTCTGCTACTAGACCGTAATCTCAATATGCAGTTGAGAAACCTCATCTTGAGAAAGTACCAAACTGAAACTCCCTAATGGGGTTTTACCAGAAAGTGGGCAGGGTTGTGCGCAGACATACCCGGGCAAATCAGAGATGTGGCCTAAATTGTCCTAACAATTCTTATTTTAAAATATTGGGTAGTATGTCTGCATAGCTTAGTGTACCAACAAGACAAACAGGTTTATTTGGATCATGCCTTGAAATCTGTCCCCATTATTCCACCGCAGGTAGAATGTTAAATCTCACAAAAGTAACCATATGCCAGGGAGGGAGTGATCCAGGGAAGGCTGCTAAGGATTTATAACACAGCAAAAGTTAAATAAATAAATGTTCGCTACTGTGTTGTTACTTAATTAAAACATATAATTAAAATTTATTGGAAGTAAAACCAGCCTATTAGGTTTATTTAATGTTTACATGATTTTCTAGTAGACTTAAGGTATGAAGATTTAAATTATGGAAAGATTCATTATCTGGAAAACCCTAGGTCCTGAGCATTCTGCATAACAGGACCTGTACAGTCCACCATCCTTAAAGTAAATTAGCAGACAGGTAAAAAAATAAAAGGTGTTATATAGGTACTGTATATATATTCTTGCAAAATAGTGTTAGCAGACAAAAATACAGAGAAATGATAGCCCCAACTAAATCAGATCATGTGTAGATTCATTTAATCACAATTCCCAGTTTAGCTTTAGAACACAAAGAAAAAAAGAAAATAATTATTAACTGTCCTGGCAGAACTGTTATTGCAGTCAATCTGAGTAATGAAAATTCCCCATTATTGAAGAATTAGTCCAAACTAGCAGCCATTTCTATTTGCAACAGATGCTAAATCTGAGCTTTTTACAGAATGCCCAACAAATGAAGAACGGTGGGCAAAGTCCTCCCATTAATATAGCCCTGTCGGCATTTGGAGCAGGCTATGTAAGACATGTATCTGACCCCCATCCCACCCTATTACCGGTGCATCATTCATTATAATCATTGCTCAATGAATAACCACTATGGAACATTGTGCCCCTCAGTACTCTTAAAACTTGCTTTCGGGACTTTGTCAGTTATGTAAGTATGCAAAAGCAGTGGCACAAAAATATCATTTAATGGCCTGCTGATACAGTACTGGTTATGTGATGGTCACTTTACTGCTGTTTGCTCTGCTTTCAGTAGTCCCTCTTTCCATTGAAAGTAAAACTTTAGCCTGTTCCAGAGCCAAAGAGCACTGTAGGCTGTCACCCAATGAACTTGGATTTTGTGCCTTGCTCTGGACTTTTGCCTGCCATTGCCTGCCTGCCTGCTAAAACTGCTAACACTTCATTGTGTTAACAAATGCTACAATAAACAGGCCCAGATTTGTGGAAAGGCAACCAAGGCCCGGGCCTAAGGCGGCAAGATTTTAGGGGGCGGCATGTTGCCCAACCACACCCACATTGGTTTAGAAACACTGGTGATGTGCAGGAGATACAATAGCAAACCCCATTGCTCAGGTCTCGATGAACGTTTGCAGAATAAAAGGGAGAGGACAGGGGCAACGAACAGCAGCGGGCCTAGGGGCACCAGCTATGTAAATCTGGCCCAGGCAATAAAGTGTTTTTCTGTTCTTAAATTGCATATTTCCTGTGTCCCAGTTCAGCTTACTCCTAGGGGCCAATTCACTAACTTCGAGTGAAGGATTCGAAGTAAAAAAACGTTGAATTTTGAAGTTTTTTTGGGCTACTTTGACCATCAAATGGGCTACTTCGACCTTCGACTACCACTTCGAATCGGAGGATTCGAAGTAAAAATCGTTCAACTATTCGACCATTCGATAGTCAAAGTACTGTCTCTTTAAAAAAAACTTCGACCCCCTAGTTCGCCATCTAAAAGCTACCGAAGTCAATGTTAGCCTCAAGGGGAAAGGTCCCCATAGGCTTGCCGAACTTTTTTTTGATCGAAGGATAATCCTTTGATCGTTGGATTTAAATCCTTCGAATTGTTCGATTCGAAGGATTTTATCGTTCGATCGAAGGAATAATCCTTCGATCGTTTGATCGTACTATCTGCGCTAAATCCTTCGACTTTGATATTCGAAGTCGAAGGATTTCAATTCCCAGTCGAATATCGAGGGTTAATTAACCCTCGATATTCGACCCTTAGTGAATCAGCCCCTTAGACTCCTAGACATTTTAGGACTTGTGACAGTAACCAGACCCAAAGCCACAGGTTCCCACAGGTTTTTTTTACAAATCTCATTGATTTGCTTCTTGAACTGAGTCTGTCACAGTCACACATTTTTTACACTTTGTGTCCTGCCCCACAGGGTCCAATGCAGTTAAGGCAATCTGTCCCAGTATTGGTGTATTGAGTGTTGGTCTGGCCCACTTTCCCCCTTGATACTGAGAAGTGTTGTTGTTGCTGATTACTAATCATTGTGTTAAAAAGTAAAGGGGAGAAAGCAGTGAAGTCATTCAGCTATTTGATTTTAAGAAGTGATTGCAAGCATTGGTCAAGGAATATGCTTTGTTGCTTGTGCTGAAGTGGCTACTATAATAAAGGGATATTCTAGAGATTTAGTTCCTTTTTAATCACATCGTAAATGATACAGTTCTACCTTACTGTCAAGCAACAAATTATTACTCCTTTCCGTTTCTGTATTTAAAAAGGTATATCTGATCTTGCTATTCATAAGATGTGTAAAGACGGGTAATATTATACACTTCTTTGTACTTGTGAGTAGCCTATTGCAATATAAGTCAATAGGACAAATAAAGATGTCAAATACATTCTGTATTTAGAGACCCTGAGGTTAAGGTATGTTTTACTCTGTTTCCCCTGTATTTGGACACCTAAGTGGCCCTCTGATTCACCCAGGCAGCTATGTCCCTTTTCCTTGGTCCATTGCAGTTCAAAGTGGCAGTGTTTAAAAGTTTAAAAGGGAGTGAACACATGTGCTCGTAGCTCTTCCTGGATCCACCTTGCAGGGAGGTGGGTATAGGAGTGGATCTGGACACTATCAGGCCCCAAGGTAGGGACAGTATTATTAAGTGTCAGAAGTTTGCGCAATAGTTGCTCTAGGAGCAAAAGTTAGAGGCAGTGTATTTAGAGAGAAGTTTTCTGGCTGTGTAGTTGGGGTTAGCATCCATGTGGTACTTAAGCCGCCAGACAGGGACACAAGTGGGTGAGCTCAGGAGCAGGGAGAGAACAAAGGAGCAAGATACCCCGTGGGATGCCTAGTGTTGGGGACAATCACCAAGAAAGGCTGTACTACCCCTGAGAGGGACTTAGCTAAATTACTACTAGTAAGTATACCAAGTGTGAAGGATTTCCACTATTTGCACTAAATGTATTTGAGGATGTTATTGCCTGAAAGCTGTGAGACATGTCCACTGCCATTTGTTCAATAAACAAGTTATTATTATTTGAAGTAACCCTCTGGACTGCTGTTACTTTGATCCTGGCTAGTCTGTGAATCAAACGGCACACAGGATTCACCTAAGGGTAAGGTGTATAAAGGGGCCACTACACACTGCTGGGAGTTGCCCATAACCTCAGGGTACCCGAAATACACTGGCTGCAAGTCAGACTATTTCCACACATCTCAGGCCCAAACACAGGTGTGCTACATGTATAAAAAAAAATACAGTAAAAAGAAATGGTGCTTAATGCTATTTTGGAACATGTGTTTTTAACAGTAAAAGTTATACTAAGCTACACATTCTCCATAATTCATTATACAGCTAGCTAGGAATTTCAAACAGACAACTAGTAATCAATTTGAAAGAATGAATAATACTAGTAGCAAAAAAGCAAGGAAAAAGATAACACAAAGTGGTTTGATCTGATAGTAGTATAATAATAATATAAAAATTCTTTTATTCGTGCAATCTTGTTTCATAAAACTTTCCTGTCTGACAAGTGAAAGCTAAACTGGTTATACTAAAGTCTGTTACAGGTTATATAAATAAATGCTGCTGAGAACAAGATGTAAATTTTATCAGGTAAATACATGCCTTATTATTCCTGGCTAAAACACAGCTATTGTGCTCTTCCAAAAGTGTCTGCCTTGATTTTAAACATATTTGCTGCTATTAAAGAAAAATCAACATTTCTGATGTATAAACTTTTTTTCTGTATCTCTACCTTTAAACTGTCAGGCAAACTTCTGAAAAAGCTGCACTTTTCACAGGGAAGCCTGTCCCTTACTATTTGTGCCACTACCACTGCAATTCTCCATAGATAATCACTGAAATCTATTTTAGCTCTTAAGGACTTCACTCCCATTCAATTCCTTCTCTAAATTCTTCATTTCTCTTCTGGTAAGGGGAAGCTGCCTAAAGCAGCCATAATTATTGCATTGGGGCCACCGAGGGGGGCCAGCAGGACACCAGTTAGGCAGCCATAACATAAGCTTGTGAAGTAAGCGCATAGCTTGTGAACAAATAGAAGGGTCCCATTCACTTCAGCTGGCCAACATTGAAATAGCCGCTCATTTGGCAACCACGCCAAGACATGGGGCTGATCTGAACATTTGGCCCTTGGGATCATATATCCCGATCATAGGACCACATCAATAAATGTGATTCTCACCACAACAGGATTTTTAAATTGTGCCAATATCTGGTTTATTTTCAGTCAGATATCAGCCGCAAAGGTCTGTCAGAGGGCCCCATACATGGACCAAAAAGCTATCAAAATGGCAGCTTTTATCTGTCACCTTTACAGAACAGATTGACCTACAATTATCAAACACAATCTGTGAACAAGGCACTTATTTGTTACTAAAGTTATTAGTACCTGTATAGTAAACATATTGGCATTGTTGGCAATGAAACACTTTTCATTGCCAACAATACAAACGTTAACACCATAGGTTCCTGAAATGAATGACCCATTTAAAGAAAAGGTTAATACATAGTGAGAAGCCAATATTAGGTACCCTCAAGTGTATTAAATTAATGATTTTCCTGGACCACTGCTATTTCTTTTTGCAAACACCATAAAATTGAAACAAGTTAGCACTTTAATACGCCTGGGTTGCCTAACATATTGGTATTGCCCTTTCCTTGACCTATAAATAAATGGTTAAATGGTTCCATACCAAAAGAAACATGGATCCATGGAATAGTATCATGGTATTAGTGCTCCTCTAAATAATGAATTGGCCTGGTCCCGTGCCATCTTGACTGCTTTTTCCAGGGATCCTTTGCGTGACCCTACAAAACGTTTCCATGTATGCTATGCAACAGTCCAGTGCATAGGCAGTATAGTAAAATGTGTTTATTATTTCTTTATTATACTGTGCTAATACTGGGAATCCATGGGAAAAGGTGGTAGCTCAGAGGGGAAGTACTTGGGGGTGAATATTTTAGAAATGAGCACTGGCCCTGAGTAAACATTTAGCAACTGTATTCACTGGGGTAATGAACATGATGAGACCCCCTCCCCCAGTGATTTTCACTTTTCTTGTTTTATGATGGAGCCATTATTCTGTTTATGCAGGGTAGGAACAGGGCCAGTTTCCCTCCTGAGGGTGCCCGGAGGCCAGTGTCCTCTGGTGCCCACTCCCTCCTACAGGATCATGCTCATCCTTTCTGTATAGAACCACTTAGCACCTAGTGCTTAGTGCTTCAAAATCAAGCTAACTACAAGTGTGTTCACCCTTGCCACCCCTTTATTCGACACAATTCCGGTCTGGGCAATAATAAAAAAATAATTTAAAATAATGTGCAAAGGAGGCCAAGTACACACCCAGGGCCACAGAAAATGACAGGGCCCCATACAAGAAAAAAAATGTGGCCCCCCTGGTCCCTCCTCCCAGCCCTGCCCCAAGCCCAGCCCCCCATACAGATCCCGGCTACATACAGATATAAGCGCTGAAACAGTAAACCCCCCTCCACACACACATTATAAAAAGTCATTGGTGGCCAGGCCCCCCTACAAGTTAAAAAAATACTGGTGGCCTGGACTTCTTTAAGTTAAAAAAAGATTGTTGGCCAGCCCCTACCCCACACACAAATTATAAAAAGAAATTGGTAGTCAGGGCTCCCTTTCAAAATTAAAAAAAAAGCAAAGGTCTGGGCATGCTGTCAAATTTTATATAGATTTTTTTTTTAATAAGTTGGCATATCCAGATCTAACACAATATATGTGTATCAATTCATTCTCTCTTTTGGAACTTTGTTTTTTGATGCACATGCACATTGGCAGCCTGAAAGCTTCTACCGTTGCACTGATGCCATTTTATGATATAAATACTTTACTTTTCAAGATCAGTGACTTAGCACTTACAAAAAGTGATAACATAGGTGAGCTGTGCCCTTCAAAACCATTTATTCTGACATGTTTCTTCCAGAAAGGTGGCAAACCTGCTTGTGTGGGCATGAAATTGATCATAGTGTTAGTCAGGGCAGCCATCAGGGGTGGAGAGTTGTAGTGGGGCCCGAGGGTAAGGGGGGCCCAGCCACGCCACACTTACTTGATTAGTCGAGCCCCCCATCTTTCTGAGAGCTGCTGACTTCGGGAAGGCATGGACGTTTAAGGGGCCCTTGCTACCAATTTTCTCATAATGTGGGGGGGGGGGCCCTGGCCACCAATTTTTTTTCTCATGTGGGGTCCTAGCCACCAATATTTTTTAATGGAGGGGCCCTGGTCACAAATGTTTTTTTATGGGGGCCCTGACCACCAATATCTTTTTATTTTTATTAACATGTGGGAACCCTAGCCACCAATATTTTTTTTGTTTTTTTACTGCGTGGTGGGGGGCGGGCCTGTGGGGTGGGGAGGGCGGACCTGTAGGTGGGGCTTGCGGTGGGTGCAGCACCGGGGGCCCAGGAAATTTTGTTGTATGGGGCCATGTGATTTATGATGGCGGTCCTGGTGTTAGTGACCAACACCTATGACCTAAGCTCATTCGGGGTAGGAACCAACAGTGTCGGACCAGCCCACCAGGATACCAGGAAAATTCCAGATGGGCCCAGGTGTCTGCTAAAGATTTGGCCTATTTCATGGCCATTTCCTATTTATTTGAGAACAAAGAGACTAAATAGATGGAATAATAGATTATATTATGTAAAGAATAGAGACTAGGAGAATAATGGTTGAGCGAGGAGAAGAACAATAATAGTACTGAGAGTGGGCCCCCGGTCTAAGGTTTTTGGGTGGGCCCCTGGTGTCCCAGTCTGACACTGGGAACCAATGTAAATGGTATATAACCTGCTGTGAGGAATATAAGTAAAGGATAACCACCCCTGACCATTAAACAAACTATTTCAGGAGACCCTCTGAAATTCTTCACACCTCCAACATTCCCCCTGAAGTGATAATTACAATAAACAGTCACATTGAACCCGAAGTTTAAAGTGAAAGAAACCTAATGAAGTCTAAGTCTGGGAAAGCTTTCTGCGTTACAAAGCAGTAAGACGGACTCCTAGCTGACTGAGAAGCTGTGGTATTTGAGAGCTGTTGCCAGTAGTAACAGTATGGAGGGAAGAGTACATGGTACAATAGGAGTCACTGGGAGAGTAAATGTAATGAGGACATTAGACAGACACGGATATTAGGGCGCAGCTACTAGAAAGTGTTAAGGCAAAGGCGAGTATTGTGAGGAGGAGAAAGTGGGAGGGAAACTTATCTGATGGGACGTTTACAGAGTTGACTGTACTCCGCAGTAACACTTACACCTCAGTGTCCTTCTGTCACACGCCAATTGACTATCCCAGCGATTCTTGTGCCTCGGTCCCTGCCAGAGGAGGAGAGAGAGGATGTGGCTGGACGAGCGGCTCCTTGGCCTTTTCAGAAGAAATTTTCAGTCAACGTTGACATATTGGAGCGTGTTCTTCAGCTTCGGCTTGTGCATCGCCTTCCTGGGTCCCACAGTTCTGGACCTGAGGTGCCAGACACACAGCAGCCTGCAGGACATCACCTGGGTCTTTTTCGCCCAGCAGTTCTGCCTCCTTGTGGGGAGTACCCTGGGGGGTTTATTCAAGAGAACGTGAGTCATTTCAGCTTGCCAGCAAACACATGGGGTTGCCAGTTAATTTCGTGCTACTAAAAAGCAAAACAGGGGCATATGTATCAAGTATAAACACATTTCACACAAAGATGTTACACAGAGACTTGGTGGTCTGTATCTGTAGTTAGCGGTGTGTAGCAGTGATACAAAACAATACATTTCGTCACATTTATTAAAGGGCAAGGTGTGTGCATTTGCCAGAAAATGTATCAATGAATTTGAAGGTACAATATGCTTTTGATTAGGAAAAGGACTGAGAATAGAGAATGTCACTGTTTGATTCAAATAGTTCTATTGTTTTCATATGGAAATGACAGTATTGCATTTTATCGACTCGCAGACCGTGGTATCTTAACTTTCAGCTATAAATTTTTTTTGTTCGTGGTTAGTTTTTGTTTAAAAATTACTAGTTAGTGTGCTCAGAATTCTAGGTGTCTAGAAAGGCTTGTGTGGTCAAAGGATAGTTTCCTGTGGTGACACTTCTAGAGGGACTCCACCTAATGGGCAAGGCCAGACGTGGCATTTTTGCGGCATTTTTACGTTGCGCACTATGGCAATTCACACAGGGCGCTTGCAAGCTGAAATCCGCCACAGGATACCAGTATTGGCGTTTTTTAGCAGAAACGCCAATACGTCAGGAAACTACCAGATCGACTCTATGGGATCTGCATGTTTGAAACCACACTTAAACATGTATTTTAAATATGGTGTCCAAATTCTCAATGAGAACAATGAGAAGTGCATGTTGGGAAAAGAACCATACATGCTGAAAAATGCATATTGACGGTCGTATGTGGTTTCAGTGGCATATTTACGCCTGGCTGTTCTTTTTTAAAAATGCAACGTAAAAACGCCTCAAAAACACCACGTTTGGCCTTGCCCTAAGTCTTGACAGAGCAGCCATGTTCTCGAGGTGTGTATGTTGCATATTTCTGTGATAAAGAGCTGATTTAACACCACCTTTGGTAAATTGAAATTTATTCTGCTATTGATAATAGTAATGAAAATAAAGTACATAACTAGTTGCAAACTAATTTTTGGATCACAAAGCTGTGCTTTTCTTCCACCTCTTATTACAGTTAAAGATACTTTTGGGGTGCACTTACTTACATAACACTAAACATGTGTTTGGTGATATACTAATTAAAAATACTGCACTATATTATTTTTCTGTTTTTTCCCCCCTCAAAAATTTCTTTGAGGTGTACAGCGATTTTCTTTTGGAATTTTTGGGGGCAGAAGAGAGCATGATAATTGCTGGACTGGGAACACGATGTGTTTGGGACTCACGTTGTTTTAAAAATTAGTTAATCTACTTGTTCTCTATTAACTGGTTAAAATACACATAGAGGGATGAGGGATGTACACATGAAATATGGTAGAGCTGGTGTATATTGTGCTTCCTTAATTTTAGGCAATAGTAGTAAGGTGAAAAAGATTAGCACCTTCCAAAAAATGTTTTTTCTTTTTTCAATTACTTTCCATTATTTATTGTTTACTGTTTTTCCAAAATCTAAGTTTAATGTTCGTGTCTCTGGTGTTTCATTCTGGCAGCTCATTAATTCAGGCACATACTCTAAACTGTAACAATTTTGCAACATTTAGTTCATACATTTCTCAGCAGCATCTCTGGAGTATTAGCAACTATTGTATCAATTCAAACAGCTGCTTGTAATGAAACCCAGGGATTCTGCTCAGCAGGGACAAAGATAAGAAATGTATCAACTAAATGTATAAATATAACACAGTTTACAGGGTCAACGACCCCCCCTCCCATAACTGCTGTAGAAGGTGAAAAATTACAATTTAACCTTCAATATTAGAAAAATGGTCACACATAGAAAATAGAAAGTAATTGGAAAAAGGTGCTATTTCTCCAACTATCTGAAAACAACTAGGTGTTTGAAGGTTAACAACATTTCTCAACATTTCTCAGCTGCATCTCTGGAGTATTAGCAACTATTGTATCAATCTCTGGAGTATTAGCAACTATTGTATTAATTCAAACAGCTGCTTCTAATGAAACCCAGGGATTCTGCTCAGCAGGGACAAAGATAAGAAATGTATCAACTAAATGTATAAATATAAAACAGTTTACAGGGTCAACGACCCCCCTCCCATAACTGCTGTAGAAGGTGAAAAATTACAATTTACCCTTCAATATTAGAAAAATGGTCACACATAGAAAATAGAAAGTAATTGGAAAAAGGTGCTATTTCTCCAACTATCTGAAAACAACTAGGTGTTTGAAGGTTAACAACCCCTTTAAAGGCGAACATAAGGTAAAACGATTTGGTAGTTCCAATTCATTAGCCATCCCCCATGAATATAGTGCTTTCCTACTATCATGGGCCATTGCTCCTATTCCTCAAAAAGTGCACTGAGAGTACTTTTGCAGTACTTTTTGTCCCATTCTCTAGGCAGCCTTCATTAGGATGCTCTAGATTTAAACATGGCAGGCAAAGGCATGCAGACGTCTTCCTGCTCCCCACCCACCCCTATCATGCTTGTCATTCTGGCATAAGGCATAAGGTAGGAGCAGAACGATGCACAGTCCACATCGTGCCCTTTACTTACAATCTGCCTTTGTTCAGACAATAAGGACAGGGCTGGGCTTACTGCAGCGTGTTTTGATGCTGTGTTCTATACTGAGCCCCGAATATTTAATCTGGCACTCAGAACAGAACACAACATCCAAGGTGGCGCAAGTGATCCTAGAATGAGTACTAAGGGGTGTGTTCTTGACCCCTAGTGCGCTTGCACTTTTGCCCCCTGGGGTCATAAATCAACCCTATAGTTTGGAGGGTCCTCATAGTTCTGAAAGATGCTGGCTCAGAGGGGGGGGGGTTCATAGCCAAGAAGCCATTTGCTAAGGGAGTTGAGAAGGAATTGGGAGCACCTGCTGAAAGAGATACTGCTGGAGAGACTTACTACAGTGTGGACAGGTGACTGCATAACAGAGCTTGATAAGGCCCTCTGCACTCAACCCAATATCAATATATTAAGGATATTGAGACATTATATGCCTTAGGATACTAAAAAATGCCCTCCCCTTAGACCAAAACAGGGATTGCTTGTCCATGTATTGCTATGTTTTTAAGATAGTCAACTATATTCAAAGTCATCCCTGTTCTGGCCAGTCCCACTCACTTTGATCTGACTGGGAATAAATTTTACCTGCAACTTGCTTACTTTCAATGTTAAAACTCCTAAATGGTTGCCCTTTTAGGAGTTTTAACCTTGAAAGCAAACAAGTTGCAGGTAAAATGTATAATTATTCATTATAATAATGAATTACTAATTAAAATTAATTATTATTAAAATATTCTGAAGCTAGCCACTGCCTTTCCCACATTTCAAGAAGGGCTGGAAAAGTCTTTGGCCACCATGGTAGTGCTGATAGACACTCAAGAATGCATGGTAAGGACTACCAGGAATAGGGTGTCCCATGGCCTTCCCACTGTCTGGGCAGAGCCGGGCGAAGCCAGCCAGACACCCTCGGCAATATGGCTGGCCACCTCACCCCTCCCTCGTGTAGCTCTCCTTTGTCCACCAGGAAGCAACTTTTAGAAATTAGAGTTTAGAATAAAGTGGGCTTTCTTGCTGGAAGAGAAGCTTCTGAGTGGACTGATGGTTGTACAACAGTGTGGCGTAAACTGCTGCATTCCCTCCTTCTGGATTGTAGTTCTCCTATTTTAAAACATACATAGAATAGTTGACAGCAAGCATTTTCTTTTTAAAAATATATTGTACTTCCTTAATTTTAAGCAATAGTAGTAAGCTGGAAAAGAGCAGCACTTAAAGGGGTTGGTAACCTTCCAAACACTTTATTTCAGTTCAGTTGTTTTCAGATTGTTCCCCAGAAATAAAGACTCTTTTCAATTACTTTCCATTATTTATTTTGTACTGTTTTTCCAAAATCTAATTTTAATGTTCCTGTCGCTGGTGTTTCATTCTGGCAGCTCAGTAATTCAGGCACATACTGAACAAGTTTGTAACATTTAGTTCAACATTTCTCAGATGCATCTCTGGAGTATTAGCAACTATTGTATCAATTTGAACAGCTGCTTGTAATGAAACCAAGGGGTTCGGCTTAGCTGGGACAAAGATACGTGTATCAACTTAATGTATCAATTTAGAACAGTTTACAGGGTCAGCGACCCCCCCTCCCAAAGCTCCCAAAGCGACCTCCCCTCTGACCAGGAATAAGTTTTACCTGCAACTTGCTTGCTTTCAGTGTTAAAACTCCCAAATGGTTGCCCTTTTAGGAGGGTTAACCTTTTAACAAGTTGCAGGTAAAATGTATAATTATTCATTATAATAATGCATTATTAATTAAAATTAATTATTATGAAAATATTTTGAAGCTAGCCACTGCCTTTCCCACATTTTAGGGCTGTAAAGCAGAGCGCTCCTGCCATGAGGCAAGGTGAGAACCTTGCCTCAGGCAGCATGGAGAGGACAGTTACCAGAGGCAGCAAAAAGCCGCCTCTAGTAACTTTAAGAGTAGAATTTCAGTTTTTTAAAATAGAAATGAGGCTGTGCTAGTGCATCTAGTGCAATATCGCTCTCTGCACTAGCGATGTGGCCCCCCCTGGTTAGAAGCACGGTGTGGGAGTGCCTCAGGTGGCAGCAGCCCCTAAAATGCCTCTGCTGGAAAATCTTTGGCCACCATGGTAGTGCTGATAGACACTCAAGAATGCATAGTAAGGACTGCTCAGGAATAGGGTGTCACGTGGCCTTCGAACTGTCTGGGCAGAGCTGGGCCAAGCCAGCCAGACACCCTAGTCAACCTGGCCGGCCACCTCACCCCTCCCTTGTGTAGTGCTGCTTCGCCCACTGATGTCACGTGTGTGCATGCTTCTTCATGTGCTGATGTCACAAGGGTGTTTAGTGTGTGGAAGAGGGCCCGGACCTTTGCGCCATATGCATGTGCCTCTTCTGCCCACCCCTAGTTCCAGCCCTGTCTACTGGGTGGGAAATAATGTGGAATGGGTCCTTATAATTCTGGAAGCTGTTGGTTCAGAAGGGTGGTCCTGGGAGGCCCCATGGCCAGGAAGCAACTTTAAAAATTTAGAGGTTAGAATAAAGTGGGATTTCTTGCTAAAGGAAGCTTCTGAGTGGACTGATGGTTGCAAAACAGTGTGGCATAAACTGCTGCATCCCCTCCTTCTGGGTTGTAGTTCTCCTATTTTAAAACATATATAGAATAGTTGACAGCAAGCATTTTCTGTTTAAAAATATATTGTACTTCCTTAATTTTAAGCAATAGTAGTAAGCTGGAAAAGAGTGGGTTGTTCACCTTCCAAACACTTTTTTTCAGTTTCAGATTGTTCCCCAGAAATAAAGACTCTTTTCAATTACTTTCCATTATTTATTTTTTACTGTTTTTCCAAAATCTAAGTTTAAAGTTTAATGTTCCTGTCTCTGGTGTTTCAGTCTGGCAGCTCAGTAATTCTGAAAAATGAACAAGTTTGCAACATTTAGTTCAACATTTCTCAGCAGCATCTTTGGAGTATTAGCAACTATTGTATCAATTCGAACAGCTGCTTGTAATGAAACCCAGGGGTTCTGCTCAGGAAGAGAAGCTGCAGAATGCACTGCACAACCGTGTGGCATGAACTGCTGCATCCCCTCCTTCAGTTGTTGTACTCACTGGGACTTCTCTGGCTGAACTACCGAGAAGCTGTACATGACTGCTACTAGAACTGTATGTAGAAAGACTGCAAAACAATTCCTGGAAAGTTATTTTCATACTCTGGTTGTGACCCCAAACTGAGCTGGTGGCACACATTTACTAAGTGACTGCCATTCTGATATGAGACTCCTACTTGAGGCAAAGTTCGACCTAAGGGATTGGGCCACAAGTTACTTTGTGCACAAATGGCAAATTGACTGTCATTCTGACATGACACTGCTACATTGCTACAGACAAAGTGCTGCCTAGAGCAGGGGTCAGCAACCTTTACTATCAAATGAGCCCCCTCTTTAACTAAAGAAAAATAGTCTGGAGCCGCAAAACTTTACACAGTTTATAAACTTTTAAAAGTTTTAACCTTTAATTTTAACGGTTACAACAACAGAATACAGCAAACAGAAGTGCAGTGTGTGTGTGTAGGCCTACTTTGAAATAAATTAAACACTGAATAGCCCTATTAAATGCTAGTGTTCTCATCTGTTTAATGTGACTTCTGTTTCTGAATCTCCTTGCTGATCTTCCCTCTCATCTTGCGTGTGTGACCGCGGTTAGGACCATGATGAATCATCTTGCTGCGGCTCGGTCTTGCCTGTCACTCCTGGGACGTCTATACAGCCCTTGAACCTGCTGGCCGCTTCCTGAGTGTGCGACTGCGGTAAGCTAACCGTTAGCTTACCGCGGCGCACACTCAAGGAGTCACCAGCAAGTGCGAGGGCTGTATAGATGACGTGCCAGGCAAAGCCGCAAGACCGAGCCACAGCAAGCAGGATGAAGAGCCGCATGAGGCTCCGGAGCCGCGGGTTGCCTACCCCTGGCCTAGAGGAATAGGCCAAAAACTTCTGTTCTGTGAACAGTTATACTTTGCAGTTGCATAATGGGATTGTGTGCTATTAAATCCTGGTAGTACAATTACCTGCCTGTGTGCTAATTATATACCCATAAATTGTCCCTGGCGCTGGGACACCACATAGAGCAACCATTCTGAATTTTGTTAACTGAATCCCAAATACTACCTTCTGAGTAGCAAACATCCAAATACCATATAGGGAGGGTTAGCCCTTGGCTCTGCCTATAACAAAGGGGGGGGTGTGGCCCTGTCTCCTGCAATTGGTGTCTTGTGTATGTGGCAATCTACCCTATCTTCGTAGCAGTTCTGGAGTTAAAAATAGCACTGAAGGAACTATAGGTATTCAAGGTGGTCTTTATGTCCATTGGATCAAGCAGACTTAGCCAGCCTGCATTGACCCATCTCCTATCAAGGTGTGCTAACATGATTTTGAGGAATTAGTATCTGAAAAGTTGCATCATATATACAGTATATAATGTATAGTACTCTAATATTGCTAATTTATATCCACAAACCATAGTTGTGCAAAATTAATTTTATGCAGAGTGCCAGAAATGATGTGATTCCCAACTCAATTGAATTAATTTGAAGCCCTGTAACATTAGATATGCGATTTTGGTCATAAAATATGTGCTTGAAAGATGTTATTTCAGGATAACTTTTTAAATGGAGTAAACATGATGTTATGAAATCTCATGAGAAAAACTAATGTGATATACTTTACTAGGGTTGTATACATTTGTATACAAACTATTGCCAATACAAACTAAAGTAATTCAATCATTGTAATATTTGTTATTCATTAGCGGATATGTAAATTCATGTCAAAAACCTAGCCCAGCGATGTCCAAACTTTTTACAACGAGGGCCGTATTTGGGGAGGTGAAAATGTGTGGGGGCTGACCATTCAGCCTGACATTCTTTGATTCAAACCATTAAGTTTATATTCATGAAGCTGCTCGGCTGCTGGATCCAGGCAAAATGAAATGTGAAGACACTATGGTATGTTAGTGCCCTACTGCACTGAATTTGGAATTTGCTGCAGGCCAATTTAAAATGGATTGTGGGCCACAGTTGGCCCACGGGCCATAGTTTGGACACCCCTGACCTAGCCTAATGTATTTTGGCTCCAAGCAGAGAGGCTACTCCGAAAACAAATGATTACAAACACTATTGCCATTGTGACTTAAGGGTAAGTGTCCTCTATTCTGCTTTCTATTTTTTGTATGGAAAGCACCCATTGTAGGTTGCACCTTTTTGTTATATCAGGTGCACACTTTCTATATGCCTGATAAGCCCAGCAGACATGCTTATCAAACTGATTGTAAATGTTGCTTATGCATTCCTTCTAATGTTTTGTTAAACATTCAATAGAGTTCAAGTGTTTATAGTTCATCTTTAAGGGGGAAGTTTATACTAACTTTGAAAGTAATTCTTCTGAAGATAATAACCATGCTAAATTCTTACCATCATTTGAACTCTTATAGTAAAGTGCTGATTGTGAAAAAAAATCTTTATTTTACCTGCACACATTTTATCACTGAAAATGTTACACTGTGACTGACAATGTTACAACATTCCATTCAGTAGGAACATTTTACACGTCACTGTACTTTGTGCAACTGACAGGAACAAAGGAAAGAAAGCAATTTTTGACTTTTGAATGATAATATGGGGCTTCATGTCAACAGCCCTCATGCTGTTGAAGACTAAAGGTGGACATTGACGTTACAATTATGATCTTTCTTGGAAAAAATCTTTCCAAGAAAGATCATTTTGTTCAAGTACACACATGTAGAGCTAAATCATCAGATATACAGGTAGAAACAATAGAATTCTACCTTTATCTGACGATTCAGCACTAACTGTGGCTGATGTTCTGGTGCCTTCAAAAGCACCTGATCAAAATCGGTAGGCTGACCGATGCCACATGAACATGGTAATTAGGGCATGGTCAAAAATGTTGCCACACTCAGTTAGGCAAATCTTTTTGTCTCTCTTCCTATTTCCAAAATGTTGGGCGGTATGGGGTTGCCAATAAGGACACTTATTGAATACACATGCTACAGGCTGAATGCACGAATCAAGGATTTGTGTGCAGTTATGCATCCACTTGTAGCACGTATTCAATACGTGTCCTACTTAAAAGATGTGAGATGGTAACTCTCTACATTCACAGGCATTGTGTCGACCTGGGTGTGACATATATTCATACCAAAATCCACTCCATGTGTCTGCACCCAGGATGGTGCAGTGCTTGTCAGTGCAAATAGATTCAAGCAGATTGGCTGTTTCTTGGCCCACATATATATGCAGACATTGTTGTACTACACTAAAGGACCAGTAACATCAAAAAATTAAATTGTTTTAAAGTAATAAAAATATAATGCAGTGTTGCCCTGCACTAGTAAAACTGCTGTGTTTGCTTCAGAAACACTACTATTGTTTATATAAATAAGCTGCTGTGTAGCCATGGGGGCAGCCATTCAAAGGAGAAAAGGCTCAAGTTACACAGCAGACAGCAGATAAGCTCTGTCTGTCTAATGGTGTTATCTGTTATCCATTATCTATCCTGTGCCATTTAGCCGTTTTTCAATTTCCGCCATTGCTACACAGCAGCTTGTTTATATGAACTATAGTAGTGTTTCTGAAGCAAACACATCCGTTTTACCAGTGCAGGGCAACACTACATGATATTTTCATTACTTTAAAACACTTTCAGTTTTTGGTGTTACTGTTCCTTAAGGGCATTATTTACTAAAATCTATATTTCTCATTCTCATTATTTTAAAAATAACCACTTTGACCAAACTTTCATCCACATTTTTACCTTATTTATCAATAAATTAACTTGAAAAAAAATAATTCTGATTTTTCAGATTATCACCCAAAAACCACAAATTAATCGAATTATTGTACAAAACCTAGTGCAGATCATGAAATCTTCCAATTATAAAAAGGACATCTGCCACTGACTTCTATACGATGGTTTGAGATGGAATTTTTTTTTTTCGTCTGACTTTTAGCAGCCTCGGGGGTTTAAAAATCCCACAAAAAATTGTGTTTTCCCCTTTAAAACTCCAACCAGAAAAAAATCAGTCCAGTAGATAACCCCTAACTGTAATGCAGAGGAATAATTGTGCTGCCATAATTTGTGTTTGTGCTATGATGAGTTGCATTTAAAGCTCATCTGACCATGCCCAAAGGAACAGTACACCATGACTAGGTAAATAGGAGAAATGGGTAGCATATTGGCAAATTAGGTCCAATGACTTTATTTTTTTCATAAACAGAGGAGATCTTACAGGCATTGTTCGCATGCATGTACTATAAAGATGACCTTTGTGCTATAATGCCTTCATAATTTATATCATAATTTAAATAATTTAATTAAACTAATATTCAAATTCAGTGTCACCCCAAAAAATAAAATTTGGTCTAATAAAAGAACATATTTGCCCTGTTGAGCATTATCCCTGTTCATTAAAGGCAGCTATTATAATTGACACAAAAACCATCCCACAGATGCTGCTGAGAAATGGTCTGTATCAACAAAGGTAGAAAAAGGTAGAAAATTGCAACTGTAACTAAATCTGCACCTGGTTAATACACTGCCAGACTAAAACACCAGATAGAGGCACATTAAAGTTTAAAGAGGAACTTTGGCTTCCAAACCAAAATTTGATAAAAAGGCCCACATAACACAGAAACCCCTAATATACCCATCACAGTAACCTGTTTCTTCAAAAAGTATGAATACATGCCATTTTCTATGCTAAAATCCAGCTGTTTAACAGTTCCTCTCTTTCTGCATCATTTATAATCCTGGCAGGGAAGGAGGGACTGAACACTGATGTTACAAATTGTAACAACTTATCCACAGTTTATAAACAGCATGCAAGAACTTTATAACACACAATGCATTGCACTGTGATGTTCCTTTCCTTATTGAAACCACGTGTACTGGGAATTGTGGGGTTTGGAGGATGCAGGCTGAAGACAGAAGGCTGCTGATACAAAGTATCAGTAGTCAGCCAGCTCAGCAAAATAGTCAGACAGATCAGCAGGAGAGCAGGGGGCTAGGCTTAGGGACCTGTTTCATACCATTAAAAATCATGAAAAGTCTGCATATTTTTTAATTGATGTATATTGCAAAGTTGCTTGAAATTATGTTTACTTTTCAAAAAGCTTTTTTGTGGATTTCCCCTTTAAGCTTCACTTGTTGGGCATCAAACTGTTCAGCAGATCCTTGGTGTCAATATTTAGGGTGTTTTACAACTGTATGTAAGAAATACAATATTTTTATGTGATTTTCAGAAATGTCATAAAAACCACTGCCTTTAGCGTAGCTTTGCAGTATGGTGGTTTGGAGTAGATAGACATAATTTGGTATTTTGGATTTGTCAGAATGTGTACTTCACAAAAATATATGGTTTTTGGGGGTCTTTGTGCTGTAAGAAGGGTCTTCTGGCACATAATACTCAGTAGGGGCTTTGTTCACAGAAGGTGAATTGGCAGCAGAGAAAATTCATATGCACTATTTTGATTTGGGGTCCGCACACGTCCACCTGCTTTAGTATATCTATGCATATTGGGGATCACACTGTTCAGTAGACCCTTGGTGTCAATATTTAGGGTGTTTTACAATTGTATGTAAGAAATTAGGTGAGATAAATGTGGCCAATTGCAATATTTTTAGGCGATTTTCATAAATGTCATAAAAACCACTGCTTTAGCGTAGCTTTGCAGTTGAGTAGTTTGGAGTAGAAAGACACAATTAACCATTTCGGATTCCTCTGAATATGTACTTTCCAAATATACTGCATATTGTTTTCAGGGGTCACCATAATTTTGTACCTTGTATCCCACATGGCAGTGTTTATAAATTAGTGTAAATGTCATCAAATCAGCCATCAGATAAGTATGCAGAAGGTAGATTCTGGGGTCTTTACATGCCAATTACTTTGATAAACCTATATACATATTTGGGGTGTACCTAATAGTATGTGGAAAATAAAATGCTGCAGGGTGGAAGTTTTGAGATGATTTTTGGAAATGTCACCAAAATTGCCAAATTTAGGAAAGGTTTGCGGCTTCGTGCTTTAGAGTAGAAAGACATGCATTTCTGCTGCGGCGCCGTGAAGTAGAAAGACATGCAATTTGGATTCGGGGAATGTGTACTTTCCGAAAATGTATGGTTAAATGTATGGTTTTCTGGGATGAACATGCTTTTCTTAACCTTTGCCACCTGCACCCAAAATTATGCAAATGTGTTGATTTTGCAGTATCTGAAATGACAAAACTAACAGCTCAAATCAGGTGTCTACATTTTGGGGCCCCTATATGCCACATGCTTAGGTGAACCAATACATATTGGGCATCAAAATGTTCAGTGGACTCCTGGCAATCATATTTAGGGTGTTGTACATTGGTACCTAATGATGTGTAGGAGATATAATGCTGTAGATTGGAAGCTTTGAGGTCATTTTTTTAAAAATTCACCAATTTCTAAACAAAATTATAGCTTTAGGAAAGAATTGCAATATGGTAGTTTGGCATACATAGGTATATTTACCCATTTTTGATTTTCTAGAATCTGCTCTTTCTAACAATGTGTTGTTTTCTAGAGTAAACCTACTGTGAGTGGAGTGTTTGGCCCAGTGTTGGACTGGGATGCCAGGAGTCCACCAGAAAACCATAGGCTTAGGGCCCATTTTCCAAACTATTATACTTCCTCTCCTCAATCAATCTTTTTATTCTCCTAGTCTCTTTTCTCTACATAAAATACTCTATTCTTACATTATTAAGCCTCTTTGTTCCCATAAAGAAAAAGGGAATGACCATAAAATAGGCCAAATGGTTAGAAGGAAAAGGCTCACTGATAGCTGGGCCCACCAGGAGTTTTCCTGGTATCCCAGTGGGCCAGTCCGTCACTGGTATAGCCTTTAAATCAAAAGCATGCCGTTTTGTGGAGCGGTGCTTTGGAAATTTGGTAGTGATCTTGATCTATACAAGTGAGAAATCTCCATAAAAACTATGTAGCTAGCATATTTTGAAAGCTCAGGTTGTCCTGAAAAAAAAACAATATATTGTTTTCCTGATTAAACTAAAAGACCCCCCCCAGGAAAGGCCCTTAAAGTGAAAGAGTACAAAATGTCTAAAAACTTCTTGGCAGTAGATGTTCGCAGCATCAGCTGGCAGGGAAAGGGTTAGTAAACTTGAATAGGAGTGCCCAACCTAAATTTCTTGTTTCTATAAACACATATTGCTTCAAGCACAGAATAACAGTACTGTATAGTGTATTTGACTATAGATGAAGGCCTTTCATTTTTTTTTGGTATTACTGGCCCTGAGATTCTAGCATCTGTCAATGCAGTTTAAAACATTTTGCCACATAATTACTCAAAGAACTCAAGAAGGATGGCTTACACCCTCGTGTAATATTTGCTTTAGGCTTTGAGAGGTGTGTATATAAAAACAAACACAGACTATGGCCAGACATAGCGTCATATATTTTCTCTCTTTATTTTCCTGCATATTTATTGTTGAATTTTAAATTCTAATTCAGGAAAAAAGGAACAGTAATGCAAAAAAAATATTTGTTAAAGGAGAACAAAAAGTAGAGTCACTGTGGGGTACCAAGTGATTCTAGTAATTTATTTCTTACCCCCTTGCCGTTGCCCCTCTTTTATTTCTATTTAAATGCTCTGGTTTATCCTGTATGTGTCCTGGGTCTAAGAAAGCTGCATATGGTACAGAAATCATCAAGTTCTGTACTGTTCTATTTTTACATATTTTTATTTATGAGCAGGAGCAAGAATTGCAATGTTTGGCTAAGTAGAGGTATTCTTCATGACAACTACAGGAAGAGAAAATATGAAATATGAAACCTAAACTGCCAAGTTATTTCTGCCTGTTCATAATTTTTGGGTATATATAGTATAATATTTTCTGATCAACAAAACTTTTGTTACACTGACATCTATGTAGAACACCTTTACGAAGACAAGCTTATAATACTAGATATAGTATAATGCATTCTAATGTAATTTTCTCTTCTTTGGGGCCTTTTTTTTTTTTTTCCAAAATAATTTTTATTGTTTTCGCACAAACAATCACATACATCAACAGTGAAATTGTACTTAAAATTACAGCACAATATGTAATAACAATCACATAGGAGACAAAACATAGGGGGGGGGTCTTCTTTGGGGCCTTTAGTTTAAAAAAGAGCTACATCCCTGTATAGAAGTGTAAATATATATATTTCATATTGGGAAAAGTTGACGGCACACCAAGAACATCTTTGCACAAAGTTTCTGCTTAACAGTAGTATAGGTTTACTGCACCAACGTTTCAGTTCCTCACAGAAACTTTTCCTGATGAAAGTTCCTGTAAGGAACTGAAACGGTGCAATAAACCTATACTACTGTTAAGCAGAAACTTTGTGCAAAGATGTCCTTTGTGTGTCATCAACTTTTCCCAATGTCTATTGTTTTGGACTTGGCACATGGTGTGCGTTCCGTATGCTCTTATATATGATATATATACATAGTTCACAAAGCCAGCACTCATGTGAAGTCCTGAGGGCCTGGGTGCAGTTCAGGATAAATCTATAAATCCACAGCAAAGAAGGAATCTACACTCTTAGGGTAAAACAATAGGTTGTTTCCACACCTATTGTTTCACACACACACACATATGTATATATTTATATATATATATATATATATATATATATCATGATAAATGGACCCGCACTCCAAGGTTTTTCGTGAAAATCGTGTTATATTTTATTCACAAATGCATATCCAACGTTTCGGTCCCCATTGAGACCTTTCTCAAAGTTCACCTATATGGACATTATACATATATATATATATATATATAGATAGATATATACAGTATATATATACAGTATATATATATATATATATATATATATATATATATATATATATATATATATATGTGTGTGTGTATAGCCAGATATTTGTATATCTGTGATATGTGTTTATTAGGGATGTAGCGAACAGTTCGCCGGCGAACTAGTTCGCGCGAACTTCGACTGTTCGCGTCCGCCGAATGTTCGCGAACGTCGCGCGACGTTCGCCAATACGAGTTCGCGTTCGATTCGAACAAAAATCGTTCGACCATTCGACCATTCGATTTCTTCGACCGCTAAAATCGAAGGATTTTCGTTCGAATCGAACGATCGAAGCCATTGGATCGAATGAAATCATTCGATCGAATGGCTTCGATCGTTCGAGTCGAACGAAAATCCTTCGATCGAACGATTAAAATCCTTCGATCGTTCGAATCGAACGATTTTCGGATGTTCGAAGTTCGCGAACTGTTCGCAAACTGTCCACATTTTTTGCCGGTGTTCGCGAACAGCGTTCGCGAACACATCGGCGGCGGTTCGCTACATCCCTAGTGTTTATTACTTATCTTGACTTTGCAGTTCATCCAAGTGTGCAAACACATTGGGTTCACTATGATGTGAAAATGAAATGAAACAAATATTTCTCTTATTGACCCTGCATCCATATGAAAGAGTGAGAACACTGGAAGGTTAATATATATATAAATATATAATGATAAATAGCACAGCTCTTAACAGGTCAGATACAAGATGGGGCTTTCCTTGTCCTTTAACCTGAATCAATATTGCCTGTCCTAGCTGGGTTATTTTTTTTTAGGAAGCGCTCTTTTTTCCTACCTAATATAATCCAACTCTAGGAAATACTGTGGTTTTGCAAATTGAGCATCACTGAACAATGATGTAAAGACTACATGTTGCATTTTAGTACTGCAGGAGATGTTACAACCATAAACATATGACTGTTGACCTTTTTAAATTTATGGTATGGGATCTTTTATCTTGGAAACCTGATATCCATCTCTGATATTACACTCTGAATTACAGGAAGGCCATCAACCATAAAGTAAATTTAAAGCAAATAATTCTAGTTTTTCTAAAAAATGTTCATAAAGTTCAGAAATAAGAGCATTGCTGTGAAGATATGTGGAGAGTAAAGTTTGAAATGAAACCATAGCAGTATAATCACTATGATTGCTCTTGTTTTCCAAACCTGGTATTTTTAATTAATGTTTTCTGCATGCATGCTGATTGTATTCGTATTCAAAGTTCTGAAAAAGATGTCAAAATGAATAATTCAGGTGTGCATGAGCCTGGAGCAAAAATTTGAGCGACAATCTGCATTGAAGTATGCTTACGTATTATTATTATTATTATTATTATTATTAATAATAATGTACCATCTCATACAACTATTTGTATATCAGAATGTGCTTCTATATGTGCAGTTATAGTTACCAGTTTTTCATTGTTGGTTTTGTGTGGGACTGAGGAACTGACTATTGCTCCAAGCTTTAAATCTTTAAGCTTAGCCTAATGAATCTGGGGCAGGTAATGTGTACAAGAGGCTGACCTGGTAGTTTAGGTTAAGGGCAAATGTGCCAGTGACTGCCTTTGCCTAAAAAAAGAGAATGTAACATGCAGTCACAGATGTAGGCTGCAGGAGGACCTGCATGTACCACTGATTGTTGTGATGTAACATTATGGTGGCCATACACATAGAGATCCACTCATTTGGCCAAACACGCAGATCTCTCCCCGATATTCCCACCTTCAATGATTGGATCATAATGAAATCAATACCAGCGGTTGCATCGACAGGATTTTTACCCTGCCTGATCAACATCTGTCCGACTCTCGGCACTGCATATCATAAACAGTCACAGCTATGACTAAATGAATTTTGGCTATAGTGATTTTTTTTGAGGGAGAACCACAGGGATCAAAAAATATCAAAATATATTTCTTTCTAGCATCCATTTTATATTTTACTAAATGTAGAAGAATCCTTCCATAACTGCAAATTTTCCTGACTTTTGTTACTACTGTTTTCTTTTCTTGGCTAGGAAATAAAATAGTATTGATTAGAATGTGGTTACCGGTAATATACTATACTGAATGTATTTATATGTTTATTTTTCACTTAGTTTTGAATACAGTGGTGAAAAATGCACATTGCTGCAAAGCTATTGAATTAAAAGAGTGTATCATGCACATGTTAAACGCCAGCTGTCTTCTGGTATATTTGCTTTGAGGGAGGCTCCAGGATGTCATTACTGAAGGAATAAGATCATTAAAAACATTGTCCTCAGCCATATAGGAGCAAGTACTGTCAGCACCAGTCTATGAAGTATCTTTAAATTTAACTCACTAGTGATGGAAAGGAAAATAGCTGCAGGGATCCGATTTTGTAGTATACTACAAAATTGTGCTCTGTTGCATAGTGTTGACCCATATAATCTGATCAGATTCTCCCTTGTAGTTTAGCTCTTACCTGTTCAGAAAAAGCAAAGTAGCAAATTCCTGATATTAGTTTACAACTGCCAATATTATGAAAGCTAAAAATAACAAAATTGATTAAAATTGCACTCTGAGCAATGATACATTAAGTTATTGGTGGGTATAGTCCTTTAACTGAACTGTATTTACCTTGACAACCATAGGAAAACGAATGACTGCATTTTATTGTGTCATTTGTTGCTCCTTGCAATACTTTATTTAGTAAACAAAAGTTCTATGACATCTACCTTTTTTATTACAAAATCTACATTGATTTTGGGAGGGAAAAATCTGAAATAATCCATTTTAGGTATAATGACTTTTTCTGTCAACAGCTCAAAACTTTCTGTATGGTGTCATACAATGTCAAGTCTGGGGTACCTGGGTCCCACCAGAGATTCTCGTGCCAGGGGGGTGCACATAAATGCACCTGCTGCTTTGAATACCGCCACAACCCCTCACAGTTTTTGCCATCCCACCCCCCTAAAGGTACACAACAACAGGGATGTCACAATTACATATGGGGCCTAAGGTGAACGTGGTGCTCAGGGCCTCAAACATTGCCAATTTTTAGGCTCTTTGCCACACCCCGTAGCCAAGTAAGGTATCTCCAGAAATGGACACTAAGCATTAACCACAGCCATGCCAGTAAGAAATGTACAATGAGCATATTTACCCTCTACATACTGGTAAGAAATTGACAACAAGCATATTAATCTCATACATGACAGATCACTGCAGAAAAATTGACAATAAATACCCGAGACATGGCAGTATGTTCACTGCAAGAAATGAATAGATTGAAACCATCACCTCACCCACTCTGCACAACAGGCCTGGACTGGGAGTAAAAATAGGCCCTGCCATTCCAAGTACACAGAGGCCCAAGCAGCCCCCTACCAGCCCAAATAGCCCCCTACCAGCCCACTATATGGTAACTTTCTATTGAACCATACAGCAGCCCCTCTGGCATTTGCCAGAACCCACAGATTGCCAGTCCGGGCCTGCTGCACAAACAGGATTCCACCAACTCTTTCTCTTTCTCGGCTCTCCCATGTTCCTTGCCCCACTCTGCCTCCAGCAAAATTAAAGATGGACGCGTGGTCATCTTTTTTGAAGTTTTTATTTTTGCATTAAAATTTTTACAAAAGTAGTAATAGGTAAGTGTAGATTGTCATTGGAGACAGTAAGATGCGAAGCCATCTATGCTACACATTGGGATTAGCATGATTGACATGCATTGCAAGCCATTGGGCCCCACACCACCTTAAACTTTTTCAGGCAGCTTCGGGCCAGGTATGGCAGTTTCTGACTGGGGAGGATACTGTTTACCAATGATCGCCAAAAAGCTAGAGATGGGGTTGCATTGACATCTGGGACCTGTTTTAGCACATCTGCCCACGTTTACTTGTGTATGTCTCTGAACCATTTTTCACGCACTTTGACTAGAGCAGGGGTCAGCAAACTTTACTATCAAAAGAGCCATTTTGCCCCTCTTCCACTAAAGAAAAATAGTCTTCAGCCGCAAAACATAACAGCTTATAAACTTTTAAAAGTTTAACCTTATTTTAATTTTAACTGTTACAACAACAGAATACAACAAACAGAAGCGCAGTATATATGTGTAGGCCTACTTTGAAAAAAACACGGAATAGCCCTATTAAATGCTAGTTTTCTCATCCGTTTAATGTGACTTCTGCTTCTGAAGCTCCATGCAGCTCCATGCTGATCTTCCCTCTCTTGTCTTGTGTATGTGACTGTGGTAAGGACCATAATGAATCATCTTGCTGCGGCTCGGTCTTGCCTGTCACTCCTGGGTCGTCTATACAGCCCTCGCACCTGCTGGGGGCTTGCCGAAGTAAGCTAACCGCTAGCTTACCACGGTCGCACACTCAAGAAGCCGCCAGCGGGTGCTTGGGCTGTATAGAAGACGTAACAGGCAAAGCCAAAAGACCGAGCCGCAGCAATCAGGAAGAGCTGCATGAGGCTCTGGAGCCGCGGGTTGCCTACCCCTGGACTAGAGGGCTGTGGGTAAAACCAGAGGACCGGTTTAGTGAGGTCTGCACTATGGAAATATATCTCAAGGGTATAGGGAATTTTCACCATGGAGAAAATTAGCATGGAAAGGGCTATGTTCATACAGTAATTGGATTTAAAAGTGGTTGCTCTGTCTTTACAGGAAGTTCGCCAACCTGAACCTGGCAAAATAGACTTTGGTGAAAAAGGTAATGAATAGAAACTTTCACACTTTGATAAATAAGAGGATTTTTGGCTGTTTTTCTGAGCAAACTTTGGAGTATATTTATCAAAGAGTGAAGTTAAAGGTCGCCACAGTCTTCTAGAGTGAAATTCCACCACTCTCCATTCATTTATATGGTATTTTTAAAAGAGTATTTATCAATGTGTGAAAGTGAAAGTTTATCCTTTGATAAATACGCCTTTTAAAATCCTATAGAAATGAATGGAGAGTGGCGGAATTTAACTCTAGAGGACTGTAACAATCTCTAACTGCACACTTTGATAAATATACCCCAAAGTGTGTTACTCACATTTTAGTAAATTGGTGAAGTTTCTGCAAATAGTTTTTGGGGAATTTTCGCAAAAAAACCCCAAAATTCACTCTAAATCTGCCACCATGTCTGCATGGGTTTTCTCTGCATAGTAAACAAAAAAATACAGGCAGACTAACTGGCATCTGATCAAAGTGTGTGTGAATGTATTATAAACCAAAGGCTGAGGGCATATGGATAGTGATGAGCAAATCTGTCTTTTGCGCTACAACTTTTTTTCACTCCTAATGCATGAAAGGCAATGGGTGTTTTTCTTGTGGCGACTATTTTGTCCTGGCGTCTTTTTTTCCCAAATGCTTTAAAGTCAATGGGCGTTTTTTTTTTTTTTTTTTTTATGGCAACTTTTTTGTCTCTGACAATTTTGATGCAGCGAAATTTTTCGCGGCTGATTTTTGCTGCAGTTTCATAAAACCATTTGCAGATGGCAAAATGCAGAATTTTCCCATGAATCCATTCATGGCAAAAAAATGTGCTCATCACTATATATGGAGCAATGGCTTTGCAGCTCTCAGCTTTAAATGTTTTTTGCAGGCTGAGAGAAGCATCTCCGTTGATCTGCACTGAACAGTGCAGCCTCCACTTGTGTGCATGCACGCTGAGCAGAGCATATCTCCTCCAAATTATGCAAAAGCAGGTGTTTTTGGGCCAGCCTACACTCGAAGTTGAACAGATCAGCAGAGCTGGGGATGAAAGCGGTCCATTTCTATACAAAAAATATGCAGGCTGAAAGCAGTGGAGCCAACACGCCAATGCAGAGACTGTCTAGCTAGAGGTTGCCAAGGAGATGTGATGACAAAATTGAAAGGAGCGACCAGAAAATGTGGTAATCGAAAGTGAAATAGAAATATTTCTTGTTTTGGTGCATACTTAAAGGAGAAGGAAAAGCCGAGTTATTTGGGGGGTGCCAAAAGTTACGTACCCCCAAGCAATTGCATATACTTACATGAAACCCCAGTCCGACGCTCCTATTAGCAGAAAACTGCACCGGTTCAGGCAGTATCAGACTGGCCCACTGGGATACCAGGAAAACTCCCGGTGGGTCCAGGCGTCAGTGGGCCCTCCTGCTTCTAAACATTTGGCTTATTTCATGGCCATTCCTTATTTATATAAGTATAAAAAGGTTAAATAGCTGGAATAATAGGTTATAGTATGTAAAGAAAAGAGAATAGGAGAATAGAGGTTGAGTGAGGAGAGTAAGAAAATAATACTTAGAGTGGGGCCCCTGGTCTAAAGGTTTTTGGGTGGGCCCCTGGTCTAAGGGTTTTTGGTGGGCCCCTAGTGTCCCAGGCCGACACTGGGTCCAGAGGTTCTTCCAGTGAGCACCACAATCCTTCTTTTTCTTCTTTCTTTGTACGGGTGCGTATGCATAGTAGCTTGAAAAGCGGAACTTTAATGAAGAAGTAGGCTATTTAGTTCTACTGCGGATGCATCTGCCCCTGGAAATTTGAAGAAAGAAGAAGAAGGAAGGTGGTCTCTCTGTGGTGATCGCTGGCAGGGTTGGAATGGGGGCACAGGGCTCACTGGGGCTGCAGTTTTAGGGGCCCCCTCCAGACCCCGCCATGAGCGCCGCACGTGCAGTGTTGTTTTGCCGCGACCAGCCCAAATAAGGGAAGTCACGGCAAGAGGAAGAGAAGCAGCTCAGGGTGCAGATCTAGGCCAGTGGGGCCCACAAGAGCTGAATGCGAAGGAAATGATTGTCTGTGAGTAGATTCACATGGGAGAGCGCACAAAGAGGGGAGAGTGGAATTTAGATTATCATTATAATTTGGCCGGGGACCAATGTGTAAGATTCTGGCAACATTACAATGATGTCACATGCAATAGAGGGAAGTGCAGTCATTAAGGGCTACTGTTCATGCCTTTGCATGGTTAATTGCAAATTATTGATCTTATTGGCTGACACAATGCTTTTACGCAGACAAATTAATTCGGTGGTGTGTATTGTCCTTTCGTCTGCAGCATTGGCTTACAAAACTGGAGGGTGGAAGATATCATCCAAATGCTTACTGGGATCTCACTAAAATAAAGAAGCATTTTCTATTTTTTGCAAAAGCATTGAGTGGAGTGTGCCTATGTTCCTTTGAATCTGTATGGAGGGTGGAAGACCTGTGGCTTGAGCAGAGAGTAGGGATCTGAGATTGGATAAGCATTACCTACCCATAAATATCTAGAAAGCAACTTTAGCAAACCACTAGAATATCTAATATGCTTGAAAGCCAATAGTGTAAATCACTCAGGTAATCTGAGGCTAATGTATTGATAATAGTAAGGCTGAAGAACCCCCACAGTCAGGGGCGATTCTGGCCCCTCCGTCGCCTGAGCTGCTGCCCCCCCCCTCCCCCCGGAAATTCGCTCTTAAAGTACCAGGAGCAGCATTTTTGCCGCCCCTGGTACCTAGTGGGGCGCTGCCGCCTGAGGCGACAGCCTCAACTCGCCTCATTGTTGAAGCACCCCTGCCCACAGTGTTCATATCCATTCTGTTATTTGTGTATTTACAGAGGCACTTAAACTCTGATAATTATTTCAGTGTTGATCTGTTTTTCAATGGTAATTCTATTTGGTGGTTTCTGTAATAACTGCTATACAAGCACAGATATATTTTATGTGTGTATATGGTAGGAGATGAGACAACCAATATTGGCAAAAGACTTGGATATCAATTGGCTTGTCGATTGGTGGAATCATTATATAGTGAATAAAGTACCCCCTCTTGTAAAATATAAGGATATTATAAGTTACTGAGGAGTTTCATGACCATATAAAAACACGAGGCCGAAGGTCATGGAACTCCGAGGTAACTTCTAATATCCTCATATTTTGCAACGGGGGGTACTTTATTTATTATAATACACAAGTTTCAGTGAGTCATGTGACAGAAATGACATCAGAACTTACCGTTTATAACTGATGACATCAGAACTCACCGTTTATAAGGATATCATTTACAGGATATTCATGGCTTTTGTGTATTATAAGCAAATTAAGGACACTAGGATGTGGTCTGCAATCAGGAGTTCTCAATTATTTTATTACATTTATATCATTACATTATACTCAATTTGTTTAAATTACATTTAATTATTTTATCTAACATAGGGGTCCGTTTACTAAAGTGCGTTAAAAATATTCGCACAAAATATAGACAGAATTTTTGCCAAATATGTTATCACCAGTTTACTAACCTGCGGTAAATATAAATTTGCGAATTTTCTTGCGCAAGAATAATTGTTCGCAAGTTATCGCATTCACTGAAAATAACGCTACGTATACATTAACGCCTGGTTTACTAAACAGCGAAATGTACTAAAGACAAAATTAACGCCAGAATATTCGCAAACTTTTACCGCCACCTATGTAGTGGCGTAAAAGTATTTTTTTCACCAGAAAATTCTCAAGGGGCAGGAAATATCCCATAATACTAGTTTTTTTTTACCCATCATTCTTTGCTGACAGGAGAGAGTTCTGTAGCTACTGCTGACAGGATGTTTTGGCTTCTGCTTCTATCTGCTGCAAAAGCAGCAGTTTTAGCTCAGAGTCGTATTATTGGCAGCGGGCATCAAAGTCCAAGGATTCGTCAGCCTCTACGCTTTTTTGGTTTCATTGTGATTGGCTACATTAAACTGTGCATTTCTATAAAGCAAAGAGATTGACTGGTATGATTTCTTGTTCATATGATTCTATTGACACTCTGGTAATGTTGCTGGATGGTATAATTATCAGTTAATAAAGTTTATGAGTTTTGAAGATGCATTTCTGGCCATAAATGTCACAGTAAAAATTGCCATAATAACCGCCATAAAACAAGACTATTTTATAGCATAAATATTCACAAAAACTTAATTTTTCCCAGAAAATTCGCAACTCACTAAAATTACCGCTAATGTAAGCTGGTTCCTTAACGTAGTTACCGCAAGTGATCGCAATGACTTCTGAGCGCATCGCTGTTTAGTAAACTTAGTCGCTGCGAATATTCTGGCATAAAAATATTCTCAGCGATAACATGCGGAAACTTAAAGTCAGATTTACCGCACTTTAGTAAACAGACCCCTAAATATTTTGAATGCAATGTGGAGCCTTCATCCCAGTTTCCCAACTTTGTTTGGTCCCTCAAATGACAGAATTCAAAAATCACACAAAGCCACCTAATCACAGTCATAGCAGCATTAGTCACCATATCCTTGCTCAGGTGAGTTTTATTGGGTGCTTGGTGACAAGGCAGGCGATTTGTCTTTTACCGAGTGATTGAGACACTATTATTCATTTCCTGGAAAGTCTCAGTAAGCTGGCAGATGTGAACTCCCTTGCCTTGTAGTACTGCTGCAACTGATTTAAGACTGCTTGGCATTTTAACATTTGTCTGGATATATTGACTTATATAGTGTTTACTAGATAGTGTCTCACAACTCTTTAATTCATGTTGGTGAAGCCAATAGGATCAGCCTGAGTTGTTATAATAGTAGTACACAGATTTTATTGAAATTCACAGAATCTTTCACTTCACAATGGAACAAAGTGAGGGAAGTGTTGCATTATACTGAATGCTGGGAGGAGGAAATCAGGGGTGATCCCAGCACCTCTAATGTCCTGAGGCGACTTGCTGCTGCCATCGTCCCTCCCCCCATGCTCACCTTTTTGGTGCCAGAGGCAGTCCAAAAGGGGTCAACTACACTACCACAGAGAAGTGCAATTGCACTCTATGCGATTGAAGAGCCAAATTTCTAGTTTGAAACACAGAAATTCAGCTCTTAAAGGTACCAGGAGCAGCATTTTTCCACCCTTGGTAACCAGTGGAGTGCTGCTGCCTGAGAAGAATTTCTCAACTTGCCTTATTGGCAGAACTCCCATGGGGGTAATTGTTCTCATGATGAATTATGTACCTTTCATCATGAGAAAAAAAATACATATCTGTTTTTTAAATTATTTATTTACTAGACCTATTTTCTGGTCAGTTTTAAAATACAGTATTAGTTAATGAGAAAGAAAAAAAAGAAAGAGGGTTAAACAGCTGTTGATGGTATTTGACTGTAACAGGAGTGCTGATGCCACCCGGATGAGCCAAACATATAAAAACATTTTAATAACAGTGTTTGAAATTTAGGTATACAAGTATGTAGAATAACGGAATACTTAAATAAGTGTGGATATTTTATGAAGTTTGCTAAGGAAACTGTACCACTGGGTTATTAGTTTATAATCAACCTCTTGGATGTTTTAACAGGGTGAGGTTTGAAGTGTAAAGCTGTCCATACATAAAGTGATCTGCTTGTTTGGCAGATGACCTTGAGGTAGGTGACAGGCCAAACAATTGGAATACAACAACTGGAATGCAGCCTACTACATTTGCAGATGCTAGTTTCTTATTGACTGTAATCTGTTGGTGTTGAGTGATTTTTCATATTTTTCATTAAGGTTTAGGATTAAGGGTCCAAATTGTATTTGAAACAATTACTTAGTTCAAATAATTGATCGTAATTTAATTAAATAAATGTAATCAAATAACCGAACCCATTATTAGAGATAACATCTCAATGTCCATAATTTGCAGATATTAAAGCCTTAAATGCCATCAATATGCACTGGGTATATGAGGTAGGTGACAGAGGGCCAAACAATTGGAATACAATGACTGGAGTGCAGGCTGTCAGGGCAATGCTAGCATTAACAAGCTAATGTATTTTTCAACATTTTCAACACTAAGGGGGTTATTTAATAAAGCCTGAAATTTTGTAGGGGAAACATAATTTTTTTTATTTCCACTACTAAAAGTCCAAATCCAAAAATACTCCATCTCAAACCTGCCGAGGTCAAGTAGAAGTCACTGGCAGATATCCCTTTTACAATTGGAAGTTATCTTGATCTGCACAGGGTTTCGTACAATAATCCGAAAAAAAATGAATGGTTTTCAGTCTTCAAATCCGAAAAATTGTATGTTTAGAATTTTATAGTGATGATTTTATAGTCTTTTCCCACACCAAATTTTTCAAATTATTTTACTGATATAAAAGGTAAAATTGTTGATTGGCATTTGGTCGAAGTTGTTTTAATAAAATAATAAGAAACAATTGGGTTTTAGTAAATAACCCCCTAAGAATTAGCCATTTCAGCAATTCAACATGTGAAGGGGCATATTTTGAAACAGTCCAGGAGGGCAGGGAGCACCTCTTTCCACTGAAGATTTAAATGAGAAGGAAAGTGTTTTTACACTTGGGGGTGCCAAAAAGTTAGGCACCCCCAAAAAGTTAGGCGGCCCCTTACCTGACACCCCGGCCAGTGCTCCTATCAGCAGAAACCTGCACTGACCTGGGTTTCTTAAATCACCACAGAGCAAACGTCTTCCTACTTCTTTTGTCTTCTTGTGGCTGCGCTTGCGAACTGTAACAAAAAAGCTGGCTATTTCATTCTACTGCACATGCATCTGTCCTGGGAAATTTGAAAAGAGAAGTGGAGAAGACTATCTCTCCCATCATGCTCGCTGGCAGAACCCCTGGCCAGTGCAGGTTTCTGCTGATAGAAGCTCTGGTCCCGGGGTGTCAGGTAAATAAATACAATCACTTGGGGGTGCTTAACTTTTGTCACCCCCAAGTGTAAATGACATACCTGCTCCTTTAAGGGGATGGCCAAGAAATGTGCAAGGGAGTCAAAGGAGGGTATTTTTAATGAGCAATGTAAGTTATGCAATGTGACCACTTTAAAGTTTTTGTTGCACCAATTTGTCATTTTCTTAGATTGTTGTCTAATTGCATGCAGTCAATTGGTCTGGTGACTTCCAAGATTACAGTACAGCATATTTTACTTTCATGATTCTGTTTACAGTTTTCCTTTCAAAATTAATTGTTAAACAAGTTGAAGTTTAATTTCTTTCTTTGAGAGCAAGCACACAGTTCAGTGTGATTCTGCCCATAATTACATTTTGTTTAACTGTTTAACTCTAGAGAGCTGACTGGCTGGCAGTCAAAGGAGTGTATTTTCTATGAGCAGTGTAAGTTTTACTATGTGCTTTCTTTAAAGTTTTTTGGTTTTTTTTGCACCAGCTTGTCATTTTCTTAGATTGCTATCTAATTGCATGCAGTTAGTTGTCTATTTTACCTTCAAGATTACATCATATTTTAGACAAAGGGCTCCGCTGCCTGCTTATTCTCTTTAGGGTGGCGACTAAATCTCCCCGAATCAGCCCGTGTGCTTGAACCCTCAGTACAGAGCAGACCAGAGGTTGGCCCGGCATTCCTACTTTTGCATGTTTGGGTAACCTGCTGGAAAGTTGCATTGCCAAGGAAGTGCTAAACTGCAAGCAGCTTGCATATCCCAAACAATAAATGACAATGTGGCATCACAAGCTACATGCCCTGCCAAATGAATTTTTTTTATGTCTCTCACAGGTGCAATATCTCTACTCCTTTAATGCCTAGCAGTCCATTGCAGTTGTATCTTAAGTGATGCTTTTTTCCCGAATTAAAATAAAATAAATTGTATAAAATAAAATTTGCTTTTGGTTTTTTATATGGTTTTAAATTGATTACCTTATCCTAGCTTTACAAAATATGAAAAAAGTGTAACCAATATCTCCAACAGAAAATATCTGTCTCGGAAAGTGTATTTTTTTCATACTCATTTGTATGGCTATTGTAAAACAAAAATATTTCTCTATTTAATAGATACTATTTCATTGTGTATCTTATTTAAAACACTTTTTAATAAGACTTTGCATCTGCATATGTTTTATGATAACTGGACTATAAAGGAAAAACAAAAGTTTACTTGCCAAAAGGAGACTACACAAAGCATTGTACAACGACTTGGCAACAGTGTGTAAAAAGTAATGGAAGGCTGTTATTAGGGATGTAGCGAACGTCAGAAAAAAAGTTTGCGAACATATTCGCAAACTTGCGCAAAAATGCGAGCGGTTCGCGAACGGTTCGCGAACCCCATAGACTTCAATGGGAAGGCAAACTTTAACATCTAAAAAAGACATTTCTGTCCAGAAAAATGATTTTAAAGTTGTTTAAAGGGTGCAACGACCTGGACAGTGGCATGCCAGAGGGGGATCAAGGGCAAAAATGTATCTGAAAAATCTGCCTGTGTGTGCTTGGAAGAGATAGTGTAGGGGGAGAGCTGTTAGTGATTTCAGGGACAGATGATAGTAAGTTTGCTGGCTAGTAATCTGCTTGATACTGCTCTGTATTGGAGGGACAGAAGTCTGCAGGGATTTGAGGGACATTTTAGCTTAGGTAGCTTTGCTGGCTAGTAATCTACTGTTCTCTTTAAACAACTGCCATACGTTGACCTTGTAGGCATTGTTTGCCCAGTTTTTTTGGACGCAGCCACTGAAGCACAGTTGCCAGAAAAAATATGCCATATAAATGCTGAAAATAGTCATTTTTCGCCATACGTTGACCTTGTAGACATTGTTTGCCCAGTTTTTTTTGGACGCAGCCACTGAAGCACAGTTGCCAGAAAAAATATGCCATATAAATGCTGAAAATAGTAATTTTTCGCCATACGTTGACCTTGTAGACATTGTTTGCCCAGTTTTTTTGGACGCAGCCACTGAAGCACAGTTGCCAGAAAAAATATGCCATATAAATGCTGAAAATAGTCATTTTTTGCCATACGTTGACCTTGTAGGCATTGTTTGCCCAGTTTTTTTGGTCGCAGCCACTGAAGCACAGTTGCCAGAAAAAATATGCCATATAAATGCTGAAAATATAAATTTTTTTGGTTGCAGCCACTGAAGCACAGAAGCCAGAAAAATTATGCCATATAAATGCAGAAAATATGCATTTTTTTGGTCGCAGCCATTGAAGCACAGTTGACAGAAAAATTATGCCATATAAATGCTGAAAATATAAATTTTTTTGGTTGCAGCCACTGAAGCACAGAGGCCAGAAAAATTATGCCATATAAATGCAGAAAATATGCATTTTTTTGGTCGCAGCCACTGAAGCACAGTTGACAGAAAAATTATGCCATATAAATGCTGAAAATATAAATTTTTTTGGTTGCAGCCACTGAAGCACAGAGGCCAGAAAAATTATGCCATATAAATGCAGAAAATATGCATTTTTTTGGTCGCAGCCACTGAAGCACAGTTGACAGAAAAATTATGCCATATAAATGCTGAAAATATAAATTTTTTTGGTTGCAGCCACTGAAGCACAGAGGCCAGAAAAATTATGCCATATAAATGCAGAAAATATGCATTTTTTTGGTCGCAGCCACTGAAGCACAGTTGACAGAAAAATTATGCCATATAAATGCAGAAAATATAAATTTTTTTGGTTGCAGCCACTGAAGCACAGAGGCCAGAAAAATTATGCCATATAAATGCAGAAAATATGCATTTTTTTGGTCGCAGCCACTGAAGCACAGTTGACAGAAAAATTATGCCATATAAATGCTGAAAATATAAATTTTTTTGGTTGCAGCCACTGAAGCACAGAGGCCAGAAAAATTATGCCATATAAATGCAGAAAATATGCATTTTTTTGGTCGCAGCCACTGAAGCACAGTTGACAGAAAAATTATGCCATATAAATGCTGAAAATATAAATTTTTTTGGTTGCAGCCACTGAAGCACAGAGGCCAGAAAAATTATGCCATATAAATGCAGAAAATATGCATTTTTTTGGTCGCAGCCACTGAAGCACAGTTGACAGAAAAATTATGCCATATAAATGCTGAAAATATAAATTTTTTTGGTTGCAGCCACTGAAGCACAGAGGCCAGAAAAATTATGCCATATAAATGCAGAAAATATGCATTTTTTTGGTCGCAGCCACTGAAGCACAGTTGACAGAAAAATTATGCCATATAAATGCTGAAAATATAAATTTTTTTGGTTGCAGCCACTGAAGCACAGAGGCCAGAAAAATTATGCCATATAAATGCAGAAAATATGCATTTTTTTGGTCGCAGCCACTGAAGCACAGTTGACAGAAAAATTATGCCATATAAATGCTGAAAATATAAATTTTTTTGGTTGCAGCCACTGAAGCACAGAGGCCAGAAAAATTATGCCATATAAATGCAGAAAATATGCATTTTTTTGGTCGCAGCCACTGAAGCACAGTTGACAGAAAAATTATGCCATATAAATGCTGAAAATATAAATTTTTTTGGTTGCAGCCACTGAAGCACAGAGGCCAGAAAAATTATGCCATATAAATGCAGAAAATATGCATTTTTTTGGACGCAGCCACTGAAGCACAGTTGCCAGAAAAAATATGCCATATAAATGCTGAAAATAGTCATTTTTCGCCATACGTTGACCTTGTAGACATTGTTTGCCCAGTTTTTTTGGTTGCAGCCACTGAAGCACAGAGGCCAGAAAAAATTAAACCAGTAGGGTTTGCACCCTAGTTTGTAACGGTGGCGGAGGGAGGAGGACGCTAAAGGACAGCTGTGTGTGGAGTCATGAGGCTTGAAGAGAAGGACAGCTGCATAGAAGTCAGAACAAGTCTTCCGGCGTGCAGTAACCCTCCGAGATCCACCCCTCATTCATTTTAATAAAGGTCAGGTAATCGACACTTTTGTGACCTAGGCGAGTTCTCTTCTCAGTTACAATCCCTCCTGCTGCACTGAAGGTCCTTTCTGAGAGCACACTTGAGGCTGGGCAAGACAAGAGGTTCATGGCAAATTGTGACAGCTCTGGCCACAGATCAAGCCTGCGCACCCAGTAGTCCAGGGGTTCATCGCTCCTCAGAGTGTCGATATCTGCAGTTAATGCCAGGTAGTCTGCTACCTGCCGGTCGAGGCGTTCTTTGAGGGTGGATCCAGAAGGGTTGTGGCGCTGCCTTGGACAGAAAAACATTTGCATGTCTGACGTTACAGACCGGCCAAAGGGCTTTGTCCTTGCAGGTGTGCTCGTGGCAGGATTACTGGCACCTCTGCCCCTGGAATGTTGATGAGTTCCTGAAGTGACATCACCCTTAAAAGCATTGTACAACATGTTTTGCAGGCTGGTTTGTAAATGCCGCATCTTTTCGGACTTGTGGTATGTTGGTAACATTTCTGACACTTTATGCTTGTACCGAGGGTCTAGTAGCGTTGCGACCCAGTACAGGTCCTTCTCCTTAAGCCTCTTGATACGGGGGTCCTTCAACAGGCATGACAGCATGAAAGACCCCATTCTCACAAGGTTGGATGCAGAGCTATCCATCTCCGCTTCCTCATTATCAAGGACTGCATCATCCACGGTCTCCTCCCCCCAGCCACGTACAAGACCAGGGGTCCCCAAAAGGTCACCACTAGCCCCCTGGGAAGCCTGCTCCTGTTGGTCCTCCTCCTCCCCCTCCACAAAGCCACCTTCCTCCTCTGACTCCACTTCTGGCACCTCTCCCTGCGTTGCAGCAGGTGCCTGGGTTCGTTCTGGTGATTGCGACCATAAATCGTGCGCTTCCAGCTCCTCGTCACGCTGGTCTACAGCCTCATCTGTCACTCGTCGCACGGCACGCTCCAGGAAGAAAGCGAAGGGTATTAGGTCGCTGATGGTGCCTTCGGTGCGACTGACCATATTTGTCACCTCTTCAAAAGGTCGCATGAGCCTGCAGGCATCGCGCATAAGCACCCAGTAACGGGGGAAAAAAATCCCCAGCTCTGCAGATCCAGTCCTACCACCCAGTTCAAAAAGGTACTCGTTGACGGCCCTTTGTTGTTGCAGCAGACGTTCCAACATAAGGAGCGTTGAATTCCAGCGAGTCTGGCTGTCAGAAATCAAACGCCTGACTGGCATGTTGTAGCGCTGCTGAATGTCAGCAAGGCGTGCCATGGCTGTGTAGGAACGTCTGAAATGGGCCGACACCTTTCTGGACTGGGTGAGAACGTCCTGGAATCCTGGGTACTTGGAGACAAAACGTTGGACTATTAAATTTAACACATGTGCCATGCAGGGCACATGTGTTAAATTTCCCAGTCTCAACGCTGCCAACAGATTGCTTCCATTGTCACACACCACTTTTCCGATCTGCAGTTGGTGTGGGGTCAGCCACCGATCGGCCTGTGACTGCAGAGATGACAGGAGTACAGATCCGGTATGGTTTTTGCTTTCCAGGCACGTCATCCCCAAGACAGCGTGACAATGGCGTACCTGGCACGTCGAATAGCCTAGGGGGAGCTGGGGGTGCACAGGTGTGGAGGAGGAGAAGGAGGACCCAGCAGCAGAGTAAGAAGAAGAAGAGGAAGAAGACGAGGTAGAGAGCGATGGAGGAGTAGAGGTGGTGGCAGAACCGCGTGCAATCCGTGGCGGTGACACCAACTCCACTGTTGTTGTTGAGCTACCCATTCCCTGCTTCCCATTCCCAGCCATTACCAAGTTCACCCAGTGGGCAGTGTAGGTGACATACCTGCCCTGACCATGCTTGGAGGACCATGCGTCAGTAGTCATATGGACCTTTGGCCCAACACTAAGTGACAGAGATGCGGTAACTTGGCTCTGCACATGTTGGTACAGGTGTGGTATTCCCTTTTTAGAAAAAAAATTGCGGCTGGGTACCTTCCACTGCGGTGTCCCAATTGCTACAAATTTGCGGAAGGCCTCAGAGTCCACCAGCTGGTATGGTAAAAGCTGGCGGGCTAAGAGTGCAGACAAGCCAGCTGTCAGACGCCGGGCAAGGGGGTGACAGTCAGACATTGGCTTCTTACGCTCAAACATGGCCTTCACAGAAACTTGGCTGGTGGCAGATGACTGGGAATGGGAACAGGTGGTCAAGGTGGAAGGCGGAGTGGAGGGTGGTTCAGATGGGTCAAGGAGAGCAGAGGTAGAGCAGTAAGATGCTGGACCAGAAGGAGTGTGGCTTTTAGTTTGCCTGTTGCCTTTGAGGTGTTGCTCCCAAAGTGCTTTGTGCTTGCCGCTCATGTGCCTTCGCATAGAAGTTGTACCTATGTGGCTGTTGGGCTTACCAAGGCTCAGTTTCTGACTGCACTCATTGCAAATTACAATGCTTTTGTCAGAGGCACACACATTAAAAAAATCCCACACTGCTGACTTTTTGGAAGTGTGCGATCTGGCGGTAACAGTAGAAGTTGGCGGCATTGGCGGCAATGGCGGGTGCGTTGGCCGGCTGAACACAGGTGCCGATACATGTTGTTGCCCTACTGATCCCTGCGGGCTGTCCTCCCTGCTTCTTCTAAGTCTTATTCTCCTACTGCCTCTCTGACTCTCCGTCTCTCCATCTGAACTACCCTCCTCTTGCTCTCTTCTACTAGGCACCCACAAAACATCAATCTCCTCATCATCATTCTCCTCAGATGCATCAATTTCTTCTGATACATCACAGAAGGAAGCAGCAGCGGGGACCTCCTCCTCATCACTCATCATTATGTCCATCTCTGTCGTGTTCTCTGCCAGAATTAAATCTGGTGTAACGTCCTCATCTCCTTCATCTTCTTCTGCCAATAATGGTTGCGCATTACTCAGTTCAAGAAACTCATGGGAAAATAACTCCTCTGACTCCAGTGAAGAAGGGGCACCGGTGGTGGAGGAAGTGTTACGTGGGGTGGCCATAGCAGTGGAGGATGAGGAGGATGTTGTGGTAAAGTTAGAAACGGTAGAGGATGGGGTGTGCTGTGTAAGCCAGTCAACTACCTCTTCAGCATTTTGGGAGTTCAGGGTCATTGGCTTTTTAAAACTGGGCAATTTGCTAGGGCCACAGGATTGCATAGCAGCACGGCCCCTAGCACGGCCTCTGCGTGGCGGCCTGCCTTTGCCTGGCATTATTTTTAAAAAAACAACAACAACAAAAACTCAGTTGGTTTTTCTGGAAACGATAATACACACAGCTAGATGGCAGTTTGAAGAAAACAGTGTGCAAATAATGCCTACAAGGTCAACGTATACACAGCGGTGGATACGGATTACGTAAAATATAAGAATGCTGCTTGAAAAAAAGTAACTCAAGTGGTTTTTCTAGAGACGATAATATTATCAATATTTAGACAAAATGTGAACAAGCTCACACAGCTAGATGGCGGTTTGAAGAAAACAGTGTGCAAATAATGCCTACAAGGTCAACGTATACACAGCGGTGGATACGGATTACGTAAAATATAAGAATGCTGCTTGAAAAAAAGTAACTCAAGTGGTTTTTCTAGAGACGATAATATTATCAATATTTAGACAAAATGTGAACAAGCTCACACAGCTAGATGGCGGTTTGAAGAAAACACTGTGCAAATAATGCCCACAAGATCAACGTATACACTACTACAGCGGTGGATACGGATTACGTAAAATATATTATGGCTGCTTGAAAAAAGTCACTCCGGTGTTTTTTCTGGAGACGGTAATATTATGGATATTTAGACAGAATGTGAACAAGGTCACACAGCTAGATGGCAGTTGGTTGAATAACACACTGGGCAAAAAATGCCTACAGGGCAAATAATGCCTAAAAGGTCAACTTATACACTACTACAGCGATGGATACGGATTACGTAAAATTTATTATGGCTGCTTGAAAAAAGTCACTCCGGTGTTTTTTCTGGAGACGGTAATATTATGGATATTTAGACAGAATGTGAACAAGGTCACACAGCTAGATGGCAGTTGGTTGAATAACACACTGGGCAAAAAATGCCTACAGGGCAAATAATGCCTAAAAGGTCAACTTATACACTACTACAGCGGTAGTAAAATAAAAAAAAGTTAAATAAAAAAAGAATGAATATTAAAAAAAAAAAATTACAGTTGGTGCTGCTGAACTACTAGGAGCAGCAGATTAGCACACCAGTCCCACTCCCCAACACTGCTAGACTAATAGCACTGGGCTCTTATAGTAGTAGTAGTAGTAGTAGTAGTAGTAAAACAACAAAAAAATAAATAAAAGCAGTCCTTACAAGGACTACTGTTATTGCAGCAGTCAGCAGATGAGATCAGAAGCAGGACAGCTGCCCACTGCAGCTACATACAGAGCACTGCAGTAGAAGGTAGATTACTAGCCAGCAAAGCTACCTAAGCTTAAATGTCCCTCAAACCCCTGCAGACTTCTGTCCCTCCAATAACAGAGCAGTATCAACACGATTACTAGCCAGCAAACTTTCAACTGTCCCTGAAATCACTAACAGGCAGCAGCTCTCTCCCTACACTATCTCTTCAGCACACACAGGCAGAGTGAAAAAACGCTGCAGGGCTTCGGTTTTTATAGGGAAGGGGAGTGGTCCAGGGGAGAGCTTCCTGATTGGCTGCCATGTACCTGCTGGTCTGGGGTGAGAGGGCAAAAAAAAGCGCCAACAATGGCGAACCCAAAATGGCGAACGTCGCGCGACGTTCGCAAACTTCCGGCGAGCGCGAACACCCGATGTTCGCGCGAACAAGTTCGCCGGCGAACAGTTTGCGCCATCTCTAGCTGTTATGTCTTCATAAACCACCAAATGATAATTTAAAAGAAAATGTTAAATGCAAGAATAGCTTCTAATGTAAATCTTATGAAAATGCAGCAGTTATGTCCTTTAGAATGGTTGTTCCCCCAAAACTTTTCTTTTTTTGAATATTAAAAAATGTAATTTTAAGCATCTTTCCAATATACATTAATTTAAAAAATCATTATTTGTAAATGTAATTTGGCATCTGTCTGGTTGTTTGCATTCTCTACACTAGTAGGTCTGACTTTGAAAGCAATGTTGCAAGCCGGCTAATTAATGCTCATTAAAAGACCTAGAAGAGACTTGACTCAATCTGAGTCAGAACCAGAGAACAGAAATTAATAAACAAATTGCTTTCAGCTGCAAGTATATTTACATGTAAAGCGTATAACAGTTTAGTTAAAAGTTAAATTGCAGAACAAACAAAATTTGCAACATTAAAAGAAAAGTAAATGTTTTCCTTTGCAGATCGTTTTTTCACAATTCCTCCTCTGGATCACCAAACCAAGATACAGATATAGATCAGCGCCAGAGGCTATGGAAAAAAACAGAACCTAGCACAATATTGTTAAGATTCAGTACAAACACCAGGGTGTTGTAACATAATTCTGTGTGTGTGTGTCTAGAACCACAGAAAGTCTCTACACAAATTATTTTGTGTGATCTTTAGTGCTGTGGTGATTTTTACAAAGTGCTAACATGCTTACTCCAAAAATTAAATGCAACAGGTGCTGTAGTGCTTTCTTCAAAGGGTACCATGATTAAAGCAAGGTGCTATGGTGCTTTAGGTGGGATTAGCAATTTACAACATTCCTCTTCTGAGAGAAGAAGCAAGCCACCTTGTATTTAAAAACACTCTAATACCCCACGTTTGGGGTACCCCAATACTCCTATATATAATAAAGGATGCACAGCCTACACAGCTAAGATATTTGCTTTTAAATAGGTTGCCAGTAAATGCTGCTTGCTGCTATCTGATTACACGTGTAGCAAAGGTTGCACCTTTATTACATAACCCCCCTTAAAGATACAGTTTAGTGTAAAAACAAAACTAGGTAAATGTATAGGTTGTGTGAAATAAAGGCTGGGGTGAACAGTTGCACATAGTAGCCAGAACACTACTTCCTTCTTGACTGACTGGTAACAGGTTCCAGATTTTTAAATAACAGAAGTAATATAGATATCAAGCCTAAAAGGAGACATCATAGGATATTGTGTGAATAGTTAAACCTCTTAAAACAAGTTTCTTTCAACGATCTGTACATATAAAAGTGTTTGAAAGAACACAATTTCTAATCACAGTTTACACAATTTCTAATTACATTTAACAGTTACTTATATGAGGCAAACCTCCCATTATTGTTTTACAATAGCAATATGTTTAAACGTAAAAGCTAGCAGAGTAGTAGTTCCTGGTAAAACCTTGTATACATAAGTATAAATATTAACTCAGAAATGAGAACTCGATTGTTTGTCAAAGTCAAGGAGGCAGAGAACACTAGAACGCGATAAAAATGTATTAAAAACTTGGAAGGACAGAAAAAGGTTAAAGATATCGGACTAAAAAAAAATATTATACTTCTATAAGCTAATATCAAGCTGAAATGCATTTATAATCCATTTCTTTTTTGTCCTCACAATAATATGTTTGTTATTTCTAATAATCCTGGAGCTTCTGACTGGTTCTCATAGAACAATCTATCTCCTAATATGTGGCAACAATTCTTATTAAAATAAAAATTGAATGCAGGAATAACTCTTTTTTTTGTTGTTTAGAGAGAACTGAAAATGCACAAGAATGGGGTCAGGGCATCATTAATCTGTGATAGAGATTTATAGTATTTGAGTCACTAGTGTCACCAGCGTCTGACTGGGGCAGCAGAGGCCCACCAGGGCTGCTAGGTGAAGGGCCCCCTCACAATCTCCAGAGCCCCACTTCCAATGTATGCACCCCAATGAACGAGTACACATGTGCTGCAACAGGCAATTTTTGCCTCCTTAGTCCAAATTTTCCAATAAGAGGTGCAAGCCTAGGTTGGCGGAGGGCCAAGGCCCACCGCGTTTTCTCCTGGTGTCCCGCCAGCCCAGACCCTGAATGTCATAAGTAGTAGTGTCACTAAAAGTTACTGGGCTTTCTGTGACATTAATTTCTACAGTTTCAGGGTCTACTGCCCCTATTGTTACACCTCCTGTAGTGGGTTGAAACATGGTACTATGTGCAAGGAGCCTGTATGTTTTTCTTATGTTTGTGGAGATTTGGATTGATTGCTTAAGTACTATAGGTTTACGTTTTTTTGAAGGACTGCCCGCGTCAAATTTGAATTTCAAGATTTATCTTGGCCATTTAATAACACAAATTTGAATATTCACCACCTAAAACCTGCCGAATTATTGTATAAGTCAATGGGAGAGGTCCAAGGATCAATTTGGTGATGTATGTAGCCTTTCTGACATTCGAGTTTTTTTCTGAGAAAAAACTCGATTTGTGTTTTTTAAATTTGAATTGAATTTTTCTAATTCGATTAAATTTCATACGAGTTTTCGGGTCATTTCAATTTGTCCGAGTTGATAAGAATTTCGAATTTATGGGAGCTTAAAAAAACTAACATGAGTTCATTTCAACCCTTGATAAATGTGCCTCTTAAAGTCAGCTTTCAGTATTTTTTTGTGTTATGGTAAACAATGGGTTTATTTATGCTCAAATACAAGCTAATTACAAGATAATTCTTCTCTAAATAGCAAACCTTAAAGCATCTTAAAGCAGCAGAGGTGTACCTAAATATTTAAGAATTATAAATGTACATTCGATTACCTTTTAAGTCCCTCTGCACCATTTAAAATTAGCAAGGCGCATGGTTAGCAGTACAGGTTGTAATACTTTAGTGCAAGGTGACCTCCTAATCAAATAGCAGATCCTGGAAACAATGCCAGTGATTTGTTCATTTACTTGGGAACGAAGATAATATAGTAAATAGCTGATGTAACATTTAAGGAGAGAAATATGTCCGTCCTATGTCTTATAACATTATTGATTTGAAAACAAGTTTTTGATGGCAATAGTGAGTATTAAAATGGTTTATAATTGCATGCATACATGATTGTAAAGCTAATATGTTGACTGTTGGACAGTAGAAAATAAATCAAGTCCTGAAAAACGACTGTCCTGGCACTACTGTGTTCATTCATTTACCAACAAGGACATTTATGGAATCAGATCACTTTGCTAAAGATACATGTGGTAACTTTTGTAAAGAATTTGAGTTTCTTACCTCATCGATTGAGGTGGGTGGATGGATCATTCAACAGAATAGCCAGTATTTTCTGATGGCTTTGTGCACTTGTTTTGAGTAGCTATGATGGATCTATTCCTTTGCTTTCTTGTAAGGTCTCACGTGTATCTGATTTATGAAAAACACCAAAAGCAAAGTACTCCCAAAGCAACTTTGTAAATGTTGTAAATCAGATGATGTGGTTTTAAAATATAGTCACTGTGAAGTTGCTGCTCTAATTATAAGCAGCCTGTTTTTGACTGGTTTTGGAACACATTGAATAGCCTTCCTGCATATGTGGTGGGAATTTACTCAGTCAATACATAAAAAATAGATGAAATATATATATAAAACTATTGTAAAGACACGGTTCTGACATCAGAATCACTGTTTGTCATTTAAGCTGCCCAAATGCAAGTAAATTTAAGTTGCAATTCCTTTGTTAACCAGTAGGTGGATTCATGATTCACAATAAGATAATTAGTCGCCCCAAAGAAGAGGCGATTAGTTGCTGGGTGACTAAATCTCCCCGAATCTCCAGGTGTGCCCTAACCCTAACCTGTGCCTTTTCTCAATTTTTCAAGGTTGAATGGCTGACCCATGGCTACACAGCAGATTGTTTATATAAATTATAGTAGTCTATCTGAAGCAAACACACATCTTTTACCAGTGCATGCTAACAGTTTATTATACTGTATATTAATTACTTTAAACTTTAACTTTTTGGTGTTACTGTTTAATTAAATACCTCATCAGAATTAGGGTAATGGGTACATGACCAAAGGCTATATGCATAGTACAATAAGCATGCACGTTTTTATATTTTCATTTTATTTTATATTTTTAATTGTTTGAAGATAGATTGATCATATTGTGATTTTTTTTCTACAGGGTGAAACAGTCTCTGTTCCTGCTGTTCTTGTCCTCTCTGACAATCTCTGTGGTGTTTGTTATCATTCCGTTCTGTGGCCATGTTGGGGTGCTGGCAATGGTTATGGCAATAGCTGGTCTGGCCATGGGCTGTATAGATACAATATCTAATATGCAGCTGGTAAAGATTTATCAGCAAGACGCAGCCATCTTCCTGCAGGTGAGAGGTGTCCTGGCTATAACAGAGTTGGTGGAAGGAGAAAAATAAAATTACATTTATAATTAAGTAATGCTTTGTTTTAAAGGAGAAGGAAAGGTTAAAATTATATCAGAAAGGTCTATATAAATACACCAGTAAACCCTTAAATTAATGACAGAGTCCTCTGTAAAAAAAAATCCACTACATTTATTTCCTTCTATAGTTTACATATGGGCTTCTGTATCAGACTTCCTTCTTTCAGCTTATACCTCCAGGGCAAGGGCTTGAGCATGTCTAGTTTGCTCCTCTCTTCATCTCCTTCTCCCATGATCCTCCTCTCCTCCCTGCTGTAATCTGAGCCTAGAGCTATGAGCAAGCTGAGAGAGACTCACACAGGAAGTTATGTCACACCAAGCTAATATGGCACCTGCTATCCTAAGCTTCTACAGCTTTTTACATAGGTATTGTAAAATATTCTACAGAATAAATATAGTATTCTAGCTTGTACTATTTGGCTAATAGCTTTCCTTCTCCAGAATAAAACTTTGTTCAAATTAATTGAAATTGTCCTGAATGAATAATTGCCTCATTAATTGGAATTGATTATTAGTTAATATATTGTTTTCAAGCCCGTTACTACTTATCTTCCATTTTGATTTCAAAACCAATCTTTGGTTGTTAGAGTAATTAAAGAGAGATAAAATTTTTAGAATTCCACTGTCTACGCACACCACTTAATTTTAAGTCAGTGTATGTAAGTGCCTTTCATATCTTTCACCAATTATGGGGAATTTCTGAATTTTTAAATTGTCTTGTCACATGTTCGATATATCTTAGTTATATCTAACTATTTTGAGGCTACCAGATACAATACTATGATCTGAGGGAAATTATGTTAAAGCAAAGGCAGGATCAGAGAGTCAGCTGTTGCTTTAACCAACCAAGTTTGCCCCAATCCTCCATGAAATTGTGATACCAACGGTGTATATTTTCTTACAATTTCAATAAACACACCTATAGAGGTAGTGTGTACATTTTAACTTTTCGTTGTTTCTTTAACCAACAGTTGCTTTAAATATACTTTGCATGAGTCCTCACTACAGCGTTTAGGAAGGCTATTTTGAACTTACTGGTAAGGCAAAGGCAATGTAGTAGAACTGAAGTACAGTTTCTATTTAAAAAAATAGTTTTTATGAATTTTTTCAGTAACAAGTTGAACACATCCTAGGATGTAGATATTATCTGCAATTCATCCTTCGTACTCCATTTCATCACTGTCATATTTGTTTTAGTTTTGATCTTAAAATGTCAGCACTGTTATCTTTAACCTCACATAAACTTTCTAACAAGAAATGTCATCCCCGTTGCACTTAGCAGTATTCTCTGCATTAAGGACTTTTCATTTAACAGAAACACATACCGACAAAACCTATATTAGTTTAGTCTAAAGGAGCAGCAAAGCATTCGTACACTTGGGGGTGCCAAATGTTAGGCACCCCCAAGTGATTGTATATACTTACCTGAAACCCTGGGCTGGTGCTCCTATCAGCAGAAAACTGCACCGGCCCCCGGGTTATACCAGTGAGAACCACAAATCGCTTGTCTTCCTCTTTCCTTCGCACGGCTGCGCATGCGCAGTAGAACAAAAAGCCGAACTTTAAGTAAAAAGTCGTCTATTTTGTTCAACTGCTCATGTGTTTGCCCCGGGAAATTTGAAGAAAGAAGAAGAGGATCATTCCGTGGTGCTCACTGGTATAACCCGGGCCGGTGCAGTTTTCTGCTGATAGGAGCTCTGGCCCGGGGGATTCAAGTAAGTATATACAATCACTTGGGGGTGCCTAACATTTGGCACCCCCAAGTGTACAAAGCCTTCCCTTCTCCTTTAAAATACAACACTGACCTATTTTCAACATCTTCTGCTGAAATTTGGATTTCTTTGTGTCTGTAGTATGTGTTATCTGGAGAGTCTAAGTTAGTGGAAAATAAAGAACAAAGAAAGGATGGGTGTAGGACAGCAGTAGGTCAGCAGACTTTTAAGTAATGTCTTGGTACCTCTCATAGATATGGACTGAAGAAAACATATTTCTAAGCACATTAATAGATTACACGTTTAAAGAATTCCACTGCCAGTGTAGGTTGTTTCAAAAAACAAATCAGAATCATGGAAGTCATTCCATAGGAACAAGTAATAAAATACATGCTAATAGAGAGATAGAACAATTAAAGGAACAGCCAAACCAAAAAATGAAACTCTTTAAAGGAGAAGGAAAGGAACAAAACAATACCTTTCTCCTTGTGTTGTACTCCTCCAGACCTCCTGAAACGCTAGGCTAAAAACTAGCATATGTCATTCAAATCTCCTAAAATCCATGTCCTTGTTCACATTGTTTATATATTTAGGCAGGTGCCATGTTAGTTATGTAGCAACGGCTCTTTCTTCTTATTGCGCATGCACCCAAGAAAAAAAACAGTTGACCCAGGAGCGCATCAGCAGTGATGTATTGCTCATTAGTAAGCAGCACCAGCATCTGATGATGAGCTCATAGCCTCATTTGCATGAGCGTCATTATCATTGGGAGTAGGGCTGCGCCCAGAGTACTACAAGTAACTTCTGCCTAATGCGCATCAAGGCTGCCTCTGGCAGAAGAGCGGAATATGCCTGTGAAAAAAGTGACGTCACCCAAGTCACACGCTGCCATATTGGGAGAGCGTCACTGCTTAAACATCAGACCAGGGAGAAAAGATTGTGAACTCTCTGTAAGTTCTATGTGCCAAAGACTTTACTTAAAAGGCTATTTATTTTTTGACTTTCCTTCTCCTTTAAGTGACACTAAACAAGCTGCTGTGTAGCCCTGGGGGCAGCCATTCAAAACTGAAAAAGGAGAAAAGGAACAGGATTCACAGCATATAACGGATAAGCTTTGTAGTATACAGTGTGATTCTTCATAAATTATCTGTTATCTACTGTGTATCCTGTTCTTGAATGGCTGTCCCCATGGCTACACAGCAGCTTGTTTATATAAACTATAGTAGTATTTCTGAAGTAAACACACCTGTTTTACCAGTGCAGGACAACAGAACATTATAGTGTCATTCTTTTAAACCATCCTTTAAAGGAACGGTAACACCACAAATGAAAGTGTTTTAAAGAAAAGACAATTTAATACAGTGGTAAAACTAATTCAGAAAGTATAGTTTATATAAACAAGCTGCTTTGTGGCCATGCAGCAGCCATTCAAAGTTAAAAAAAGGAGAAAGGCACAAGATATGCAGTAGATAATGGATGCTCTATATAGTATAGAATGGGATTTTCAGAACTATAGTTGTGTTTCTGAAGCAAATACCATTACAGGGCAACAGTACATGATATTGTCATTCCTTTAAAACACATTTTTAAAAGGGATACTGTCATGGGAAAACAATGGGAACAATGGGAAGGTAACCAGGAAACAGCTCCCTGGTAGATATAAGAACAGCACCCAGTAGTAAAAATCCATGTCACACTGTTACATTGAGTAGGAGAAACAGTAGCCTCCCTACACACCAATATTACAACTAAAAAAATAAACTTGTTGGGTTAGGAATGAAATTTTACATGAATGTAAAAAAGTGAACTATTTGCAGTATAAACAGTGTAATTTAGAAATAAAAACTACACCATAAAAATCATGACAGAATGCCTTTAATGTTACTTTTCTTTTAAACTTAAAACTGCTTAGTTTTGTCAGGATAACTTTGATCCTTCATTTGTGTTTAATATTCAACTTTTTTAGTGTCACTTAAAGAGTCCATGGATTGACATGCTATTTTACGTCTGTTATATACTGACCAAGTATATATTTTTTTCAAGGTTCTCCATTTCTTTGTTGGATTTGGGGCCCTCTTAAGTCCTCTCATAGCAGATCCCTTTCTCTCTGAGACTAACTGCATCCAGTCAAATGCCACCCAGAATCGAAGCCACAACTTAGAGCACATCAGAAACTCTTTAGTACCTCACCACCCTGGGAATGTTTCCCATTATGTTCTTCCACTTCAGGGGACTTCAGTAACACAAGTGTCATATGCATTCTGGATTATGGCTGCAATCAATGTGAGTAATTCATATGCAGAACATCCCATTTTGATTTTTTTTTGTATATTTTGTACTACTAGTGATTTTCACGATTCATATAAAAATAACAGTTATTAATTTATATATAGATTTTTTTAAATATATAAACTACTTCTGTTATTTTACAGAGTGCTAGACTGATAGACATTGATGATTACTGTTTAGTAGCTGGATTTACTCATCTAATTTGTTATGTATGAATGTATGTATTTTTTTATAGAGCTACCTTTGTACACAGAGCTACAAAATAAAATAAATTAGATTTAGTATTAAGTGCTAAGGGACCTTCTTACAATCTAAGTAATTCAAATAGCTCACTAGTTATTAGTGTTCTGAAGTTATTACAAAACCATACATTCCATTCCATAGTTACAACTTCAGCAGTTCTAAATTATGAATGGACCTTTTCACAGCTTCCAGTGCCCATTGCAGTTTTTTACCTACTATACAAGGAAGGTATGGTTCCAGGATGTTCCATACACAGTGGTGGCCTATTATCAGCAGATGAGCTGGCCATGGAAACCCATAATGGAAATGACTCTCAAAAAATAGAAGCACACGAGGAGCAGGGTATGCATAAGCTTCACTTTTGGGGGGGGGGGGGGTGGTGGTAAAAATACAATTTGTTTCATGTCTTCATTTTACAACTAATGAAGGGATAATAGCCATTGACAGTGCCTTAAATGAAAACCTCTTGTAACCATTGTAATGTAGATTATTTTAATATGCTCAGTCTCAACAAAATAAAACTGAAAATTTACTAGGCTTTTTTGAAAGGAGCATCAATGCATTTGTGTAGCGTAATCAGCCACCTTTACAGAGGAATCATTAATGGCGGAAATTAAATTTGCAATCAATTCAAACTTGTAAATACACGGATCAGCTTGCTGGTTAAACACATCTGTCTTTTTTTTCATTATATGTTGGTTAATGGCTTATTGAACTGTAGAACTGCCTATAAGCATAATATATTCAGCATATTCAGTATTCCCCTACCATTAATTCTCAATAACTTCCATTATCAAGTTAGCTCTTATTATCTTTTCATATCAGTAAGTTAAGAAAGTATTTGTTCTACCCAGGTTGTGCCCCACTCCAAAAGTATTGTAAAAAGATGTGAATATTTAAATACAGGGTGTAATTATTTTGGAGCATGAGCCGATACTTTCTTAAGTAGCTCACCAGTTTCTTCCCCAGTTCTGTGCTCTTTCTGCCTTCTCTCCTCTCCTCCCTGATCTCTGTGCCCTTTCTCCTCCCTGCTGCTTCTCCTTCATGTGCCCTCTGTCTCCCCAACTTAGTTTTAGTGAAATAGGATACTCTTTGTGATGTAAAATGCATGTAACTTTCCCTCTCTGTTACTGCTGTCTAAGGTGAGTTGTGATCCAACAGATATCACAAGGTGAGGAAAGAAATAGAAAGTACTAATAAATGTAAGTCATATACTGTAAACCATATGTACTGTAAAGCCCATATTGTACTCAAAGATTCACAATAACTGTTAGGGTAAGGGCACACTGGGCGATTTGGGGAGATTTAGTCGCTTGGTGACTAATGGCCTCGACTTTTCGACCAATCTCCCCGAAGCCTTCCCTCACTCTCTGCCTGGCTAAAATGAAAAATCGCCGGCGCTAATCACACGCGCAAATTCATTTTCCGTGGACTAAATCTCCCCGAATCGCCTAGTGTGCCCTTACCCTTAGATGTATAAAACTAGGTGTCTCTAGCTCCAGGCACGTTTCAGGGGCTGCTGCCGCCTGAGGCAGCAGCCCCAATGCCGCTATTGCGCTCGCTGCACTAGAAGAGCCGAATTTCCGTTTTTAAAAAACGGAAATTCGGCTCTTAAAGTTACTAGAGGCGGCTTTTTGCCGCCCCTGGTAACTGGCCGCTCCGTGCCGCCTGAGGCAAGATTCTCACCTTGCCTCATGGCCGGAGCGGCCCTGTCTAGCTCCGTGTTGTATCAGGACAGTAAACAAAGTAATTTATTGGATATACCTTGGGGAAGTGAGTGGTGCAGTTTACGTTTTTAACTCATTATGTTTTATACACTTTACATTATTACTTTCTCGGTCTCTCCTATCTCCACAGATGTTTGTGCTCCTGACCTTGTTGTAGAAGGCCCTTTTATCATAGACATACTTAGATTGACCTCTAAGCATTCTTGATCTACTTTGTCCAGGTTTACTTCTGTGAAGAGAAAATTCTTAGTGATGCAATGCAGTAAACGTTAACAAATGACTTCCTGCTTTAATCATTATAAAACTATCTGGGACAATTTGTAACACAGGTTGGAATAGATATATGCATTGCTGAGCTCAAAACTGAATTGAACACAAATGTTTGCTTTCTAAAACATAGAATATATGCTTCTAATGCTAGTATCATATTGCATCTATCTGCACAAAGCAAATACCTTAGAATTTAGCACCCAAGTGTTTGTAAAAGTGTTGCTTTTTTGGATGATATATTTAAAAAAACATATAATCGTGCATGTGTTATGCAGTCACCTGTTAGTCAAAAACATGGTGCAATTTTTCATTTACAATATAGGAGAGCTGGAAGTATAAATGAAACATTACAGAATAAAAGAGAAAATTATTGAGATTATCGGAAGAGCATTCATTACACTGACTCCCAATCCCATGTAGAATTCAAGAATGATTTTATGCTGAAAATTTTGGGTTTCCTTTAATCTATGCATACATACATCACAAAACCAGCAGCTGGTTTGATAAATGTCTGTTTTTTTCAATTGAATTCAGGTCATGCTGTATCAGTACTTTGCTGCCAGAGCAAGAAGATTTGGAAAGCTCCCTATACTTTTTTTGCTATTCACACCTGTGCAGCTATAACTCTCTTCATGGCAGATGGGATAGTGGTAAGTTCAGTTTTGTTGTCAGATTGTCTATGTAATACACGCAAAAAAAAGATTTAAAAAATGCTAGCACAATCACCCTGTGTAGAAAATATTTTGACTGTAAAGGGGCAGGGCCACAGTGCGGCCAGGACAAAAACGGAGGAAAAAAGCTACGTTTACAGGGGATTGGGGGCGGGCCGAGGGGTCTTTTTAGGGATATTACAAATTTACCGGAAGCTACATTTCCAGTAAATTTGTAATACCGGCCCCAGCCTTGGCAGATGTTTTACCGGCTGGATGGCAACACTACCAAGCACCCACATCTGAGGCCTCAAGGTGCATGTGCACCCCTGCACAAGAGCAGCAATGCTGCGTTCCTAATGCGGCTGGGCGCCATAAAATTTCGCCACCCTGGGCCCATGCCTTTGTGGCCATGCCACAAATCCTGGCCTGGGAGGAGGGGTTGCACGCATTAATTGTCCGGTGCTAGGGCCATGCATTGGCGGGGAGGGTTGGAGGCATGCACGTGCAAACGCTTAGCGCTTGGACCATGCAGCCTCGGGGAGCCACGCTATCAAATCCGGCCCTGAATGCTTTCGAGGCAAATTAACCTAAAGCTGGCCATAGATGCAAAGATTCGATCGTACGAATCATCGTACGATTGGACTTTCCCATCTCCCGACCCGCCACTAACCATTCAGATCAAAGTCTTACCAGTCAGATTAGTTAAAGAACAGATCAGCAATGTTCTGCCCCTGACAGCAATCGTACGATATCTATGTCCAACCAAAGCTAGTGACAGTCTCCCACTGAAAATCATACGATCGGCAATACACGCAGAGATATTATCGGCAGCCGACAGAAATTTTCTAACCTGTCCGATCGACCAAACGACCGATCTCCGCCGGACGAAAAATGTCGGGACTCTCCACACACGTTCTGAAAATCGTACGAATCGAGGATTCGTACGATCAGATCTTTGCGTCTATGGCCAGCTTTAGAGCTACCACCATCACCTCTGGACCAGGCGTTAGAGCCAGGCTTCCCTCAGTGCTCTACATCAATCGCTACATAATTGCACTTATTTTGTTAAATCGCCCACAATTGTGGTAGGCACAGCAGAGTTGCACAGCATATTTGGGAAATGCTCACTGCACTTATGGTTGTAAATTAAGAAAATCTCAAAAATTACATAAATTCACATTTCCATGATTTCTATTTAAACAAACAATTCTTATTTTTTCACTGATTTACTTCTTCTTTCTGTAATAATAAAACAGTATACATTACTTAATCATTACTAAGTAGCTTACTATGTTTTTGATAGCCTTAAGGAATGGTGCTCTAAATAACAGAAAGACGCATTATCCAGAATACAATCCTTCCAGATAATCGGTATCATAGCTATATGATACAGTCCAAAGGGAATAAGCAATAGTATAGTAATGGCAGATACAGATATGTAATACAGATATGGGATCCATTATCTGGAAACCTGTTATCCACAAAGCTCTGAATTACGGAAAGGCTGTCTCCCATAGACTCCATTCTAATCATATAATCCGAATTTTTAAAAATGATTTCCTTTTTTTCTGTAATAATAAAACAGTACCTTGTACTTGATCCAGACTAAGATATAACTAATCCTTACTGGGAGCAGAATCAGCCTATTGGGTTTATTTAATGTTTACATGATTTGTTATCCGTAAAACCCCAGCTCCCTAGCATTCTGGATAATAGGTCCCCTACCTGTATAGTAGAATAAAATAGTGATATGCAATATGTTAGGATAACATCATTGTGTATGGGCCTGTAGTAAAGAATACGTAATAGAATTAATCCAGCACACGAAAATCTGCTCAAGGGTTATTACCCGTGTTTAATGTCAAGCCAAACAGGTTACAACGTTTCGGGGGCGAAGGGGTACGCCCCCGAAACGTTGTAACCTGTTTGGCTTGACATTAAACACGGGTAATAACCCTTGAGCAGATTTTCGTGTGCTGGATTAATTCTATTACGTACCGTTTGTTGGAGGTGCCGTCCTCCTATGATCCATGCACCGTGGACGTTGAAAGAGGGACCAGGTGTGCATCTGCATTTCGTTTGCCTGTAGTAAAGAATCCCATATATCACACCTTTCTCTTGCAGGGGGGATACTCTGGCTTTGTGTATAGTTATGCTGTAGAGCAGCCACTAAATCTAGCTCATAAAACAGCCGGATACCTTCCTAGTCTCTTCTGGGCTTTCATCACCTTGGGAAGATTGATTTCAATTCCAGTTTCCTACAAAATGGCACCTCGTTCTATGTTATTGATCAACCTGGTAAGAAAGCTTAGTTTCTGAATGAATTATATTAGAATTTAAGAAAAAGTTTAAAAGTTTAAAAACATTAAAATATTTTTTTCTCATAAAAAAGTTGATATTGGCTGAAAATCATATAATAGCAAAATAGCAAATCTGGAATGCTTCTGTTGCAGTTGAAATATATATACGGTATATATATATATATATATATATATATATATATATATATATATATATATATATATATATATATATTGCATTAGCTGTAAACAGTTGAGTTAAAGCTACATTTGTGACTATAATGTTTCTGTTTATTATACTGAATGGTATCATTTGGGGCAAAGTAGATGGTATATTTATAAAGCTTCAATGTATTCCTTAAAGGACAAGTTAATTCATTGGAGGGTGTCCATTTGTTAGGCCGTGTTACCTACGTTCTTTCCTGGGCAGGCATATTTTTATCCAAAGAGGAGCACAGGAGCAATCTTTATATAACAATTCCTCCATCTTACCTGACTTTCTTAGGGTTTGCAAATATAGACTTATACTTGCACGTGTGCAGTATACTAAAATCTTAGAATTCTATTGTGCTGCACAAGAGTGAGTCTAAAGGGATAATTACTGTACATATTCTCTGAGCATAACACATCTGCCTGCAAAAAGATTGTTTTGTGCACCTTACTCTGGTTAAAAGGAATCTGACGCAAGTCAGCAATATATCCTTCAGGGCAGCCACAAGTCTCTGTGCCCTGTAATGGAGTGCAGCAATTCATTTGCACATTGCCTTGAAATAAATAACCTCTTGTATCCACACTTATTAATTCACTTGTGTGTGTGTGTGTGGGGGGGGTAACAAACATATTATACTTATACTTATTTATACCAATAAATGAAAATTTCATTGTTATCACCTGGGATCATGCATACTTAAAGGAGCTGTTCAGTGTAAAAATAAAAACTGGATAAATAGATAGGTTGTGCAAAATAAAAAATGTTTCTAATATAGTCAATCAGCCAAAAATGTAATCTATAATGGCTGAAGGGACTGGATGTCCAACATAACAGAACAAAACACTATTTCCTGCTTTGCAGCTCTCTAACTCTGAGTTAGCGACTTGAAGGGGTCCACATAGGACATAAGTGAGTTAAATGAGTGAGTTTGCAATTGATCCTAAGCATGCAGGTCAGATTCAAAAGCAAACAGTTATGACCCATATGCCCCCCCCTCAAGTCACTGTTTATTGACTGGTAACCAATCAGTGGAAACCAAAGGAGCTGCAAAGCAGGAAGTAGTGTTCTGCTCTGTTCCCGTCATCCAGTTACTCCAGCCTTTATACATTAAATTTTTTGCTAACTAACTATATTAGAAACATTTTTTATTTTGCACGGGCTATGAGTTGTCAAGTGTCCAGATTTTATCCGGACGGCCCGGTTTTTGGAAGGGCATGTCCAGGGAAAAGCGCCTGTCCGGATTTCCAAGTTAGGGAATCTATACTTTGAACTTCTATACTTTGAAGTTAATGACATGACAATAAGCCAATCGCTGATTGTCACATAATCAGCCCCCTCCCTACATAATTTGCCCCGAAGTCATCCACCCCAGCCCAATTTTCCCTCAATTGAAAAGGTGGCAACCCTAAGGTCTATCTATTTACCCAGTTTTTATTTTTATAATGAACATTTCCTTTAAGCATTTCTGCACCAAAATCCAGTCTGTGTGTGTGCTGGCAAGCTAGTCCTGTTCTTGTTAGTACTCATGTATACAGGGGATGGAAGGCAGCAAATTTGGTGTTCTAAAATTCATGTCAGCAAACAACCCATGTGCCATCAGCCTAAGAGTGGTTTGACCCTCAAACAGAACTGCTGAAAACCTGTTATTAGCTGTCTAAGGACAGTGGCACAATAGACATTTTATTGATCACGTGAAGTTGTACTTCATAAAATAACTTAGTTGGCTGCTTATATCATTTCTATTGCTTCAGCTGGAACAGGTTTATTTAAATGAGGCACTAGAACTCCCTGCGTAACATAAGTACAATGCATAGGCTTGTGCTGAATATACATTTTGCCTATTTGAAAAATTATATTGTTTTTGTTATTTTTTGAGGCACACAGGAAAATTTTAAATATTCCATCTTCGGTTTTGCATGGTAATCAGATTACCACTTCTTTTTGTAATCAAAAAACAACCTGTATGTAACTTCCTAATGTAGCTGAGTTTTAGTAGAAGAATGTTACAACATTTCAGAGGAAGTGTCTTAGCTGCCATTTGTCTGGATTTATTGGAGATGCCTGTAGTCAACTTGGGTAATTTTAATTTGTGTCAGAGTCTCTTGTAGCCTTGTAATACTTAATTTTATGATAATGAATTTACTGTGTATGAGACAATTACATTGTGTTTTGATCCTATGTATATTTTTTGCCACCAGATTGGGGTCACTGCCACATTCCTGTTCTTGCTGTTGTCACAAAATAGCACAACTGGAATTTTTGTAGGAACAGCCTTACTTGGTCTTTGGCTCAGTAGTGTGTTTCCCAGCATGTTGGCCTACACGGAAGACATGTTAAATTATAAAGGTAAAGTTCTCAGACTTGCATGCATGTTCTTTTTTGCAGAGTACCATTAATGGGCACCGAGAAAGAAAGAGTGAGAGGCACAAGACTGAAGAAAGAGTATATATGGGTTAAGTTTACTAAAGAAGGAAAGTTAAGATGAGTCACTAGTCAGATGAAAATATACTAAAATTAATATAGGTAAAGTGATAAAGGTAGTTCACCCTAGTTAACTTTTAAAAAGGTCTATTGTTAGTAATCTTTTAGATGGTATTCATTTTTTAATAGTTTTTTTAAATTATTTGTTTTCTTCTAATATCAGTAATAAATACCCTGGTGTCCATAAATCAATTGGTTTGCGAGGATAGCATTGTATTTATCTTTTTTATTATTTATCTTTCTATTTAGGCACTCTTCTATTCATCTTATAGTCTCAAACCTCTGCCTGATTGCAAGGGTATATTGGACCATAGCAACAAGAGAGCTTCTAAAATTTCAAATTAAATAATTCAAAATAGGAAAATACCAGTTGCAAATTGTCTCTGAGTATCTATGCATTGATTGGGGAATTTACTGAAATGCTTTTTTAGAATATGTTTATCACAGTTGTAAAATGATAGGCTAGGAGCTAGTTAGATACTATGAAAAAGCATACTTTTGGACCACCTCTTGTGAAATGTGTAGCTAGAAGCAGCAGCAGAGTTGTTCTTTTTATCAATAAAGAGAAGGTTTTCATAGTTTATCTGAAACTTCATGGAGCAAGGAGAGAGAATATTTTGAAGGCTAAGAAATGGAGTTGTTTGTAGTTGCATATGCACAGTATAATCAAATTCCAGCAAGAGCCAGCAATGCATGTGTGTATTGATCTTAACCAACCGGGACCGGAACTAGGGTAGGCAGTAGATCCACATGCCCAGGGCACAATGGGCAGTGCAGTTCCTCTCAAAAATGTAATTTATCACATCAGTAACTCTGCTCCCACTGCCTTGAATTTGCCCAGGGGTACTCCAAGTTCCTGGGTGAGCAGTGGGTGTCTTGTAATATTGAATGCATATTGATGTCACTGTTAGTACTAACTGGAAGCTCATTATGGGGCGCCATTTGTTCCAAATAAATTCTCTATACAGAAATATCCCTTGTATACTAAGGGGCAAAATCATCAAGGGTCGAATTAACCCTCGATATTCAACTGGGAATGAAAATCCTTCAACTTCGAAAATCGAAGTCGAAGGATTTTGCGCAAATACTGAGATCGAACGATCAAAGGAATAATCTTCGAAGGATCTTCAAAAACAATTTGAAAGATTTTAATCCAACGATCGAAGGATTATCCTTCGACCAAAAAAACTTAGCCAAGCCTATGGGGACCTTCCCCATAGGCTAACATTGGGTTCGGTAGCTTTTAGGTGGCGAACTAGGGGGTCAAAGTTTTTTCGACTATCGAATGGTCGAATAGTCAAACGATTTTTAGTTCGAATCCTTTGATTCAAAGTCGTAGTCGAAGGTCGAAGTAGCCCATTCGATGGTCGAAGTAGCCAAAAAAACACTTCGAAATTCGAAATACTTTTTCTTCTATTCCTTCACTCGAAGTTAATGAATTGACCCGTAAATGAATGTCTCTCAGGGTATATAAGTATTTGTGACCATATCCACAGATAAAAAATATACAAAAGACCTATTTCTATTTTGTAACTACATTCTGTAAATCTTAACAAGCAATCGGTCTCACAAATGTATAACATCCATGTAACAGACTCAGTTATGTGTAAAGTTACTTACAGAATGAATTATGTAAAAAGAAAACTTGAACAGAATATGTAATTGTGTAACTAACTAGTGCATCTATTGTGTCATCAAAATCTTGGCAAGCTTGGCATGCACTAGTTAGTTACATTACTATATATTCTGTCCAAGTTTTTTTTTTTACATAATTCATTCTGTAAGTAACTTTACATATAATAGTCTGTTACATTGATGTGATCTGTTTGTGAGTCAGATTGCTTGGTAAAGAATGATGTTAGTAAAACGTATGTACCATGAGAGACATTAATTCTATGTCCTAGGGATATTTTTGTATACAGACTACATTTGGAACAAATGGCACCCCATACTAGGTCTGTGAGAAAAAAGAGTGAATCTGATGCATGCTTATATTTATGGTATAGATTATTATTGTTTTGTGGAGTTTGCCTGTTCACATTTTGCTTACTTAGTAAACTATTTCTCCATCTACCTAATAATAGTGTGCTTTTTACTCATTAACAACCACCATTTTATGCCACCATATTTATTACTGGTATTTAAATTTGCAGGTTGTGCCACTACAGTCCTTGTTACTGGTGCTGGAATGGGCGAAATGGTACTTCAAATATTAGTTGGATCAGTAAGTGACTATTACTTATAATAGCCTAATATACACATACTTAGCTGTAGCAGATACCAAAGAAAACACGTAGCACAGTTAATTTACAATTTATTCCACTTAAAGTGTAAATACGCTTTGCATATAAAATAACACAAAATGGGCTTTTTCATACTACACAAAATGCACCACAAACTAAGCACAAAACATCCACCATACTCAAAGGATAGAATTTATGAGTTCAAACAACCCAAATAAAAAACAGGATCCCAGTTTATGACCCAGTTCTTGGATAAACATGTGTTTGATTTAGAGGGAGCGAAGCATACAGTATGTATGTGAAGGCCTAGAACAGACTGTACATCATACAGCATAAGATAGGCAGCACTCCAAATATGTGGTTTATTGCAACAGGCTGCAGGCCTAACACATTTCAGGAGTAACTCCCTTAGTCATAGGCTTACAGAAATTAAAATACATCATAGTCACATGACTTGGGGCAGCTGGGAAATTGACAATATGTCTAGCCCCATGTCAGATTTCAAAATTGAATATAAAAAAATCTGTTTGCTCTTTTGAGAAATGGATTTCAGTGCAGAATTCTGCTGGAGCAGCACTATTAACTGAAAAAAATTTTTTTTTTCCCATGACAGTATCCCTTTAAAGGGCCAGAGTATGATAAATCTCGAAAATCTAATTCAAGTTTTTAAAACTACTCGAATCGAGTTTGGATAATTCCCTAGTTGAATTTGAGAGTTTTGACCATCATTTTTTTTCGAAAGTTCGAATTTTCAATTCAACCCTTAAAGGAATAGTTCAGTGTGAAAATAAAAACTGTGTAAATAAATAGGCTGTGCAAAATAAAAAATATTTCTAATATAGTTAGTTAGCTAAAAATGTAATATATAAAGGCTGGAGTGAACAGATGTCTACTAAAACAGCCAGAATCCAAGTTCCTGCTTTTCAGCTCTATAACTCTGAGTTAGTCAGCGACTTGAAGGGGGGCCACATGGTACATTTCTGTTCAGTGAGTTTGTAATTGATCCTCAGCATTCAGCTCAGATTCAAAAGCAACAGATATGACCCATGTGGCCCCCCCTCAAGTCTCTGATTGGTTACTGCCTGGTAGCCAGGGTAACCACTCAGTGTAAACCAAGAGAGCTGAAAAGCAGGAAGTAGTGATCTGACTGACTTGTTATACATAAAATCACTCCAGCCTTTATACATTACATTTTTGGCTAACTAACTATATTAGAAACATTTTTTATTTTGCACAGCCTATTTAATTACCCAGTTTTTATTTTTACACTGAACAATTCCTTTAATAAATCTGCCCCTAAGTGTTACAGTTATGAAAGACCCATCATTTTGATTGGTAAAGTCAGTTGGATTTAAAACCATTGCACAGTAATGACATTGCAGGTTTTGCACGTAGCAGCTCCACATTTATATGTCCTTTTCACAGAAAGCCAAGTTTTGTAAGATAGGGGAAACTAAATTGGGTGCCAAAATATTGCCCAGAGTGGGGGCTCTCCTTGAGATGTATTTGACATCACTATAAGACAGAACTTCAGTAAGTTTAGTATTGTTTTATAAAATAGGGAGGTATTTCTTTATTATCCCTCAAATCTGATTATAATCCTCATTATATTCTGTCACAAAGAATAAGTTGTCCCTATCGTTATCAGCTATATCTGTGGTGTTTATACAAATGGCCTGTAGATGTCACTGTGTCCAGACTTATACTGTGCATACTTCCTGACAGCTTAAAAGTGAAAGTAACAGTTACTGTTGTGTAATGGCTGCATGAGTCTCTGCTAATAAAGCACTGTTATACTCTACTCATCCTCGACTACCCAAAACAACAGTTGGGCGACGAGGATGGGGTGGATCTTCTACCTCTGCAGCAGCCTGCACCTTTTCTTCCTTTTCTTCTGCTTGGATCCATATGTTTGAAAATTACATAATTGCTGCTGACCAAGGGGAGATTTCTGCTGCTAGAAAGCGTGCTTTACTTATTCACTGCCTGGGAGCAGAGGGACAGCGTATATTCTATACATTACCATAACCTGATGATACTTATGAAACTGCTCTTACTGCTATAAAGAACTTTTTTGTGCCAAGAGTAAATGTGGTTGCTGAAAGATATAAATTCCGCCAACGTGGACAACGTAATGGCGAATATACAGAACAATTTGTAGCAGTTTTGAGAGAGCTGGTTGTTACCTGTGAGTTTGGGAATCTAACAGATGAAATGCTAAGAGACCAAATAGTGGAAAAAACAAACTCACCTCGCATTAGAGAGAGACTGCTCCTAGAGCAAGATTTAACCCTTGCAAAGGCTATTACAGTTGCTAGCCAAATTGAAACAGCAGTGGCAGAGGCTAAAACTCTCAGTCGGGGAACTGCTGGGAATGTACAGATTGTGAATTCAACACTGTGGCCTAATAATGCACAGTCACAGGCAAAATACAGTGCTAAGGAAAGGGATTCACCTACACTGCAAAACCATACAGCAAATACAAATAGAAAACAACACACTGCAAATCATGTTGCATGTCCTGCAAAAGCTAAACGGTGCAGCAGATGCACAAGGGTTGGACATTTTGCCGTAGTTCTGCTAAAGATGTTCATGAAGTCACTACTACAAATGTCAGTATTAAGTGTGGATAAAACTGGTACATTTATTCCAGACAAGTTTATATGCACTGTCAGTGTCAGTACTGCTTCGGCTGACAAGGGACACTCCATTAACCTGATGCTTGATACAGGTTCAGCTGGTTCTATACTACCAAAGGATATTTTCTTGAAATACTTTGCAAAAGATCCGCTTGTTGCACCTGTCCTGAAACTGGTCAGTTACTTAAATGATCCAATCCCTGTGCTTGGTTGCGTGCCAGTGACTGTACAATTTGAATCAAATACTGCAAAATGTGACTTTTACATTGTGAATAAGGGTACTGCTATACTTGGAAGGGATCTCTTTGCTGCATTAAACCTACAATTAGTTGATGGTCTCATTACTACACCACCAGTGCCTGCCACACAGCCAGTGTCTAAAATTTCACCACAAAGCAACACTTCACTGGGTTGTCCAAAGAACTTTGTACACAAAGTTAAGTTGAGACCATATGTAAAACCAGTACCATTTCCTGATTCAGCATGGGAAAAACTTGCTATTGATATTGTCAGTCCTTTTACAGATGCTCCTATAGACTGTAGATTTGCTATAACCTTGATAGACTATTACAGTAAATGGCCTGAAATTGCATTTGTTTCTCATATACTGTATATATATATATATATTTGAAGATGCTTGGGTGTCCGCACTCTGTCTTTGTCGCAGGCAAGGTGCACGATCAATTGAAATGATACAATTGATGCAGGGATCAGCACACTCTAGTAAAGGGTGAATTAAAGTGTTTTTATTTGTTACACAGTATTGTCCAATGTTTCGGTCCCACCTGGGGACCTTTACCTTGATAAAGGTCCCCAGGTGGGACCGAAACGGACAATACTGTGTTACAAATAAAAACACTTTAATTCACCTTTGCTAGAGTGTGCTGATCCCTGCATCGATTATATATATATATATCTGTAGACCTGAGGAGGAAAACGGTATATACTGCACAATACTGACAGATGAATCTAAAAGTATCTCCATACAGGAGATTATTTACTAACATTGGGTACATTTGCCGAAGCAGTTGTATGTTTTGTTTAATTATTTTTCCTGAAGCAGACTTATCATAGCTGATTGGTTGCTGTTGGTTACTGGATTGGAACAAAACTGCAGTTTTAGCAATGTACTTGATATAGCTCTGGTATCCCATGCTAGACCTGGGTTGTACTTTCACATGTTTAGCATGTTTATTACATTATTCCATTGTCTCTTCAACAATCTTGCCTTTCTTATGCCATTGCAGGTGATGCAGACACAAGGCAGTTACAGTTTCCTGGTGTGCGGAATCTGTTTCTCTTCACTGGCATTCACATTCTATGCTGTCCTTCTTTTAGCAGGCAATTTGCATAACAAGAAATCAGATGGTAAAGTGTATTCCTGGCATTTACTATATCTTCTTCTTAAAGCTTGTTGTTGTAGCATTTACTGTAGCAGTGGAGTAACTATAGAGGAAACAGACCCCGCGGGGGGAAGGGGGGGCCCGGGAATAGGGAAGCCCAGACTGTGGGGTCTGTATTCTCTATAGCTAATAAAAAAAACCTCCTCCCCAGCCGATCTTTTACCTGCGACGAAGACGGGGAACGCAAGTCAGGTGGGAGTGGGCAGGGTCAGGGAGTGGGTGGGGCAGAGGCAGGACATGGGAGGGGCAGAGGCAATGTGGGAAGTTGGTGGGAGGATGGGGATCAGAGTGTGCCGGGCCCCTCTGTGAAAAATGGCCTACTTAACCTTGTTGTTTTAATAATGATAAAATTATATTTCCCAGATTTTATTATTGTTAGTTATGGACACAGCCATAAAAGGGATCTCACCCAAAAATAGATTTTTGGGAGAAAAAGGTCTTTCTACTCTATGTCGCTGTTCTAAGTTTGCCAATACATCAATTATAAGTGCAGTGGGGCTACAGAGAAGGTGGTTTATATAATAAATAAAGTACCCCCTCTTGTAAATTATAAGGATATTATAAGTTACCGAGGAGTTTCATGACCATATAAAAACACGAGGCTGTAGGGTCATGGAACCCCCGAGGTAACTTCTAATATCCTCATATTTTGCAACAGGGGGTACTTCATTTATTATAATACACAAGTTTCAGTGAGTCTTGTGACAGAAATGAAATCATTTCTCACCGTTTATAACTGATGACATCAGTACTCACTGTTTATAAGGATATAATTTACAAGATATTCAAGGCTTTTGTGTATGTATTGTTAGAAAGGTGTTGGTATGTGGTTTATGTTTATGCCACAAGAAAGGAGAAAAGCTATTTTATAGCTGTGACTTATTCCAGAAAAGTAACAAACAAAACTCTTGGAATTGTTTTGACAATGCATTGTGTACAGGCAGTGCAATGACTATGTTAGTCAATGAGTGTGTGTGGGAAAAATCTGTGGTTTTAAAAGAGGGTAATGTAAAGGATGAATATATTCATAAAAGAAATATGTTTTTGTTGTAGCGGGGGAAGCCATTTTGTATTTCAAATCACAGTTGTAAATACTTATTAATTTGTGATAACATCGGAAATTATAAGGTCCTATATGTGCAGGGTGTCCCATAATATATTCAAGGAGAATATTATATACAGGGAGCCCTAGTTTCTCAGGCAAACAGCATTATTATATTGGCTTTGGCACTAATTAAATACTTATAAACTATGAACAGGAACCCACTGTTCCAGATCCCTGTGCTTTTTGGTAGTGATACACCACTGATATTACAGCAGGAAATGAACTGCTCTATGGAATATTGTGGAAAGAATGTCCAGTGTGCCATAGTTCTGAAAGGAGATTTGCTTTGTACACCAGAGAGCTAGTGCCATGGCCTGGAACACCAGGGGCCCATCCAAAAATCTTAGACCAGGGGCCCACTCAGCACTGGATTTCCTGGGCGGGTGACCCTAGAACGTGTGGTCCTGACTCCCAGCTGCACTGTCCTAGCGCCCGCCAGCACTACCCCCCTGTGCGCGTATGTGCCAGAGCATCCCCAGTGCTCCCCAGAAAGTGGCTGAGCGGCATACCGGCCCTAATATTTTGCAGCTCTAGAACCGGGCCTTTGTGGCTTCGCCACACAAATCTGGGCCTGAGCCTACTCTCAGTATTTTATTCTTCCTCTCCTTACGCAATCTCTATTCTCTTTCTTTAAATACTATAACATATTATTCCATCTATTTAGCCTCTTTGTTCTCATATAAATAGGGAATGGCCATGAAATAGGCTAAAAGTTTCAATGAGGGACCACTGAAACCTGGCCCCACTGGGAGTTTTCCTGGTATCCGACATTACATGTAGCAAACATTAGCATCTTCTTACCATTTTGTTTTTCTCTGTAGATTCATCATGCAAAGCCCCAGAACTTGATGGAGAAGCTTCTTCATATCAGAGATGAAGTCAGCACTAAATGAACTTTCTAAAATTTGTGTACTGCTTTTCTCATCCTCATCCATGCCAATGACTAAAGATGGACAATGCCTTAGAAATGATAATGGTCAATATGGGGCAAACAGATTTGAGTGTGAGAGAGTGTGCACCACATGTACTTAAAGTGTCCCCCAAACTGTTTGATAAAAGAGTAAAAAGATAATGCAATAAAAGAACCTTAGCAACCAAGCAGCTGCTAGTGTTTACTAGGCAGCTTTTCAAAAGCATCTGATTAGTTGCTTTGGATTATTAAGACTTATTTAAGGTCAATTTTGAAATGTTTAGAAAGAAAGAATAAATGCTTTGTTCACTCATAGCTTTATTGAAAATGTGGGGATCATAGACATGTAAAAAAACAAAGTACCTCAAAACCTTTGTGCCAGATATACAGTCATATGAAAAAGTTTGGGAACCCCTCTTAATTCTTTGGAGTTTTGTTTATCATTGGCTGAGCTTTCAAAGTAGCAACTTCCTTTTAATATATAACATTCCTTATGGAAACCGTAGTATTTCAGCAGTGACATCAAGTTTATTGGATTAACAGAAAATATGCAATATACATCATAATAAAATTAGACAAGTGCATAAATTTGGGCACCCCAACAGAGATATTACATCAATACTTAGTTGAGCCTCCTTTTGCAAATGTAACAGCCTCTAGATGCCTCCTATAGCCTTTGATGAGTGTCTGGATTCTGGATGGCGGTATTTTTGACCATTCGTTCATATAAAATCTGCCGAGCCATATATACAACCAAACTACTTGCTCTGTTGTGTTATTTAAAGATCTATGAATTCTAGTAAAACATTGCACCCAAGGTCAAACATTTGTGAAAAACATGGAATGCTTGCTCAGTTTAACACATCATGCATCTCTTACATGTTATAACCCTTGTTTTACTCAAAGAACAGCTGTAGAACAAATATTATGAACATCAAATGCCAAGATATTAGTTAACCTCTCTGCCTGCCACAGAACTAAGGCTTTCTGGCAATAGTTTTGGTAGCTTAGAGACGGAAGTTATATTTACCTACGGTATTTTGAATTCTTCAGAATGTGTACTTTGTTTTATTTCTGGGGTTTACGTAATGTTAGAGGCAATCTTTGAGGTATTCACAAGCAGGTCATGTTACAAAAGTGAATTTCTTAGATTGTCCTGAAAAAAGCAATGTATAGTTCCCTACATTAACTAAAAGTTGCAATAGGGACCCCTTAAAAAATCAGCTAACAGAACAATGAAACTGGCAGCGGAAGGATTAAAGGGGCTGCTTAAAAAATGCAGCAAAAAAATAAAATAAAGTACTTACACCACAGGTTCATTTTCTGTGTTATTTCTTAACTAAATTTTTAGCTAGGGCTAAAGCACATGGTAGTTTTTGTAGGACGGTGTTGGATCGACAGATGGCACCCTTTAAGTCAGATGTACTGGTATAGATCCAAATGTCATTGGACTGATACAAAAATCTGCCATGATTTTCCATCCGACGCAACACCCCTGTGAGATATGAATGCTGCATGATGCGTCTTCATCCAAAATTTGATGGTGTCTGATAGTGATGGGTGAATTTATTCGGCAGGCATGGATTCACAGTGAATTTCCGCACTTCACCACCTGAGAATTTTTCCACGAAACTGCAGCAAATATTCGCTGCAGAAAAATTTGCTGCAACGAAAAAAGTTGTGGGGCTAAAAATTGTTGTGTGTTTAATATTTTTGATTTTTAGAACTCACCACAATAAAACTCACTCACATTCTATTCATTCCTATGGGATTTTTAACAGCTTATTTATCAAATGGTAAATATGAATTTTGCAGGATCCTACAAAATCTCATGCTGTTGCGTGCTGTTGCATGAAAAGATTTTGTAGGTCAGATAAAATCTAACCCACTAAATCTGATGAAAATCTCCTGTGTAGGAGACTTACAGTATGTCTAATACAGGGCTGGGTCAAGGGGTAGGCAGAGTAGGCACGTGCCTAGAGCGAAAAGCTGGGGGGCGCCAGGCACGTACCTCCTCTGTCACCTACTCCCAGTCCGGTACCCGACGCGCTGTGGTTTTCATGTCTTCTTGTACTCCTGCGGATGTGCACAAACGTATTGTCTTGGCAATTTACGCATGCACACGTTCGCGCCAATTCGCGCATGCGCGGAAGCGCAAAGGAAGTAAAAACCACCGCCTTTCTTTCGCATGCGCACTCGGGCTAAGCTGGTGCCGCGCGGCCCTTGTGCCTCCACCAGTGGTATGCTGGCATCTGGTTTTCTGCCCACACGCTCCTCCATGCATGCATGTGTTCCCCTGCGTATGCGCCCATACGCACGAGCGTGTACGCATCTCCTGTGGGTGTGCACTAGTCGCACATGCACTTGTTCCCGCGGGCAATTGAGGAGGAGGTGACAAAGTCGGCTGGGTTGCCTTGGGTGTCTAGCCGACTTGGCCCGGCACTGGTTTAATACACAGCAGTATAGGGGTTCCTGATGCCATTTATAGCTGTGGCTAAAACTTGAGAATTGTGAGCAGTACACATGCAGAGAATACACATTTCCAGATATGAAAGAGTCCTGCCTGGGCCTTGGTTACCAGCCAATGTCATGTTACTTCTAAATCATCAATCAATTTTCACGGGTACAATAAAAACCAACACTGATTTCCATAAAATAAAGTATTTAATAAAAAAGAATTGAATTTATGTCAAGCATTTACAAACAAGCAGATAAAATGTAGGCTTTTTTGGTTTTCCAGCTGAATACAGAGCTATAGTTCTTGTACAAAATATGTAAATTGCATTGCATTTTTAGTCAGTATGTATTTATGCCTGCAGAATAAACAATACTATGAATCTGCCACACAAACCAATGCTTTTATTTTTCTACATTATAGAAGTAATGGTATTCTCACCCCCAAGCCCCACTTTTACAAAAATACTAGAATGCAAAAGAAACATACAAATAAAAAAAGGATACAAAACATTTAACAGTTTCCTTACAACAAGATGTTAATCTGACAAAAACACCAGATATTGATTAAAAGGTCAAGCAACCGTCACTTTAAATATATATCTTTTGATTGTGTATAAAAAGCATATATCAACATTAAGACAGGTAAGTATCCCCAAACCATGACAATACTTAATTCAGATTTCTACATAACGCACAGGGAAGAGATTGAACTGTGCACACCATTTCCTGTTTAGACAGAAGTTCTCTTTTTTTCATTTGGTTAATCAAAGTGTTGTCATATGTGAGTCCTATATGGGAGTGCAGTTGCTCAGTAGAAGTGACTACATGTACAAATTTCCAGGCTTGTGTCTGATGGTAGCCATACGCTTTAACATGAAAGTCTGAAGTGAGGGTTAAAGTACTTAAAAATTGCTATTTGCTAGAGATGCCAATTTGTAAGGTACCCCAAGTGCATATAGTTGCAACCCTTGGCTGGTATTCCTGTTCTTTGAAAATCACACTAGCCCAGGGAATCATCTATGTGTGCACAGACATGCCCTTTTTTCAATCTCCCAGGGCTTTCTTGCTCTAATTCAGGACTCTTGCATGTGTACAACATGTTGCTCCCAGTGGCCTTAAAGCAGGAGCTTATTTTTGAATTCCTGGCTTGGAGTCAAGTTTTAGTTGCATAAAACCAGGTGTAGTGGCAAACAGAGCCTCCTGTAGGCTGCCAGTCCACATAGACTACTAAATAGCCAATCACAGCCATTATTTGGCACTCCCCAGAACTATTTTTCAAGCTTATGCTGCTCCCCAAATCTTTTTACATTTGAATGTGGCTCACGGGTAAAAAAAAGGTTTGGGACCCTGGCTTTAAGATAACACAAGCCATCTGATGCTACCATTTAGCCCAAAGAGACTGAGAATAACACTGGTGTAACAAGCCCTACCCCTCCTTACCTTGCCTGCTGCAATACTTCATGCAGTACTGGCACACACATATACTTACTCATAATAAGGAAAGGTTTACCTACAAGTCAAGGAATAAAATGCTCTTTTACATAAAGGCAAAGTGCAATTAAGTGCTAGTCATTTTGATAATGCTGAATTCCCTACCTGACATCAAACAGAGCAAGTTTTATAGTAATGGAAAATAGCTCATGCCAAATTAGGAAGGGACAGTTACTCATTCTACTACGTGTGTGCAGTCAGTACTCAGTACTCTTTGCTAAGCCAATCATCATGAACTACAGCTAAACGTTATACTTCCCAACAGTTGGAAAATGGAGAAGGGGACAAAAATATCTGAATTGTGAAACAAATGTTTTGGCTACGTTAGTTTTGGGGCCACACCTCCTAAATACCACATTCTAGTGATGTGCGGGCCGGCCCGATACCCACGGGATTGGCATGTTTGGCCGACCTCGTACTCTTCTCTGCGGGTGGCCACCATCAAATGCCAGCTTCCGACTTCCAGGTTCTTCTTTTATAGATGCTGCCTGCCTGCCTGCTCGCTGGTCTATAAAAGGAATCCGGAAGTCGGGCAGGTGCAGGTCGTGGAAATCCTGACCCCCACATCACTACCACATTCATTTTATAAAGTTTGGCAGGTTATGGAAAGTCTGAACACATTTCTGGGGGTTTTAGGGCCATGTTTTATGTGTTATAACAGTTTTGCTAATGAAGGTGAAAGTGCCCTTTAAAGGCAATTTGTAATTGGTTACCATTTTTTATTTGTGGTTTTTGTGTTATTTATCTTTTTCTTCGGCAGCTCTCCTGTTTGCAGAACTATAAAAATGAAATAACGAAGACCAATTGAAAAGTTGCTTAGAATTGGTCATTCCATAAAATACTAAAAGTTAACTTAAAGGTGAAGCACCCGTTTAAGCTGCGAGTCTCCGTTTTCCCAAGAGGCTTGTTTATCTTATTAGTTACAATTGTATCAAAATGCAGGCACCGTGTATTCTGGGTTTTCTGCCAAAAAGCCTCTTTTTTAATTATGTGAAACTTTGTATCTTTTTCTGGCATCAGCACAAATCGGTAATTTTCTAAAGACCACTGCTTGTCTATATAATAACAGAGACATGAAGAAAATGGCAGGGAAGGAAGGATTGACAAGGAAGATGAGTTCAGTAAGCGGTTTTGATCACAGCATTTGATCATAGAATGAAACGAAAATGATGACAAACAAATCTATAATTCAGCTCAGTATCTGTCTGTAAAACAGTGAGTATAAAGGTGTAAAGCAGTGCTCTTTTTGGGAAAAGGGAAACCTTTCCTTGTTCTTGGTCATCACCTAGGGTCAATTCAGTCATCATAACCAAACAAGCTGTGTGTGTGTGTGTGTGTGTGTGTGTGTGTGTGTGGGGCCCTATGCAAAGCACGTAGCGCCACTTTCCTGTGCTCTAATTGGATAGTGACTGTGGAATATGTCTGCTAATGTCTCTTCATTAGTGTCAGTGAGTGAGGAGTCCCTGGCTAAAATGGTAACATCTCCTTGTGTCCTTTACAATTCGAAAATTGATGACTTATTTCTTCATGTTACTGAAGAACACTGATAAGTTGAAATGACAAATGATAGAGATACATGTTACGACCATTCACATAACAATAAACAGAATATAGTTAGATGCTGCATCAAAATGATTGGAATTGTTGGCCATTTGTACATTACAGAAGAGGGGCACAAAACAAGTAGACCATGATTTACCAATCAATCTCACATTAGTTCCATTAGATCAACCTCCTGTCAATTTTAAGACTTTTAAAATGCCAGCTTGAGAATTGAGGGCTGTTAAATACAACACTTCCTGTTTCCTCTTAATGTAATATGACCATACACTGGGCAGCTTTCAGGGAACCTGACCAATCATCCTGAGGGCTGAACACAGGGTTAACCAAAGCTTTTGTTTTGTTTGTTAAGGCCAATAGCCATATTGCTTGGAACTGTAGGATGTGAATAGGCTTAGCTTTAGATCAGTGAAGTCTGGGCACCTGTGCATTACAGAGATGTTTGTATATACTGGTATGGGATCTGTTATCCGGAAACACGTTATTCAGAAATTCCAAATTACCGAATGCCTGTTTTCCATAGATTCCATTATAACCAAATAATCAAAATGTTTAAAAACGATTTACTTTTTCTCTGTAATAATAAAACAGTGCCTTTTACATGATCCCAGCTAAGATATAATTAATCCTTATTGGAAGCAAAACCAGCCTATTGGGTTTATTTAAGGTTTACATCATTTTCTAGTAGACTTAAGGTATGAAGATCCAAATTACTGCAAGATCCATTACCCGGAAACTCCCTGATCCTGAACATTCTGGATAACAGGTCCCATACCTGTATATGCACCTGTACATTTATATACATACACACATAGATACGTGTTCTATCTAGAACTGCTTTGCTCCAAATTTCTTTTATAAAATATATAATTTGCATACATGCCCCCCTGCTAAAATACAATATCAAAAGAGTACATATTAATATCATATATATATATATATATATATATATATATATATATATATATATAATATTGCATATCACTGTTCCTGCATTTTTTGCAATTAAAAAATTCAGCATCATTTTGCCTTCCTTAGGAGCGAAGGTCAAGAATATGTGCTATGTATACCCCCCCTTGTTCAACATGAATGCAAAGAACATGCTTTTTTTGGCTATTGTTTTTATCATGAAAAGTACATGGTTTTTGTTTTGTTTTTTTTTAGGTAAACAGGGCACACAGGGAAGCTGAAGCTACTCCATGTTTGGTTCTTGCCAGGCAGATAACTAGATAACCAGTGTACAGATAATTCCCTTGCATAATGGATTCCTGCTAACAAACAGTAAAAACAACAGATAAATTGGGGGGCTGTGCACTGGTTATCTAATTATCGACTTTGAAAGACCAAACAGTAGCTTAAATATACCTACTTATTGAACTCATGTTGAAAAAAGGAGGTATACTGGTCCTTTCAAGGGACACTATTATCACATAATTACTCCCTTTTATTATAACATTTTTGACACAAGGATCACCATAGGCTACTGTCACACTACTTGTTTTCTCCACTGGCATTAAAATGGCTGATACTGGCTATGCCAACTTAAACTACAAGCAGCAGTCACAGGCAGATTTCAACATGACAACGTTCAAATGTGGGCTCTGATTCTGACAGCTACAATCCCTGCCAAGACACAACTTCACTAGATTCCCAAAAGGTCAGGATCTGGATTTCCTCCATGCAAGTACAAAAGGTGTCAAAATGCTTCAACGAGTAAAATCATTTCCCCAGAACTGGCTAAAAGATAGACTACAAAGAGTGGTGGAAAATGGAACACTTTCTAATTGGACCAGTGTTGTTAGTGGAGTACCGCAGGGCTCTGTACTAGGTCCCTTGCTTTTCAACTTGTTTATTAATGACCTGGAGGTGGGTATTGAAAGTACTGTTTCTATTTTTGCAGATGATACTAAATTGTGCAGAACTATAGGTTCCATGCAGGATGTTGCCACTTTGCAGTGTGATTTGTCTAAGTTGGAAAACTGGGCAGCAAACTGGAAAATGAGGTTCAATGTTGATAAATGCAAGGTTATGCACTTTGGCAAAAATAATATAAATGCAAGTTATACACTAAATGGCAGTGTGTTGGGAGTTTACTTAAATGAGAAGGATCTACGGGTCTTTGTAGATAACAAGTTGTCTAATTCTGGGCAGTGTCATTCTGTGGCTACTAAAGCAAATAAAGTTTTGCATTAAACTTGCATAAAAGGGCATTAACTCAAGGGATGAAAACATAATTATGCCTCTTTATAGGTCCCTGGTAAGGTCTCATCTTGGACTCCAGTCCTTAAGAGGGATATAAATGAGCTGGAGAGAGTGCAGAGACTAAGTGCAACTAAATTGGTTAGAGGGATGAAAGATTTAAATTATGAGGGTAGACTGTCAAACTTGGGGTTGTCCTCTGTGGCACAAAGGCGCTTGCGAGGGGACATGATTACACTTTACAAGTACATTAGAGGACATTATAGACAAATGGCAGGGGACCTTTTTACCCATAAAGTGGATCACCGTACCAGAGGCCACCCCTTTAGACTAGAAGAAAAGAACTTTCATTTGAAGCAACGTAGGGGGTTCTTCACAGTCAGGACAGTGAGGTTGTGGAATGCACTGCCGGGTGATGTTGTGATGGCTGATAAACATAATATCCAAGGCTATAGTGATACTAAAATCTACAATTAATATAGATATTGATATATCTAGTGGGTGACTGTAATTATGTGCGCTGGGTTATTTGTGGAGGGGTTGAACTTGATGGACTTTGGTCTTTTTTCAACCCAACTTAACTATGTAACTGTAAAACAATGCTGTTTTACTAAATATTACACATTGCTCTCAGGCAAAGTAGGCGCCTTGTATTGACCTCAGTATGCCTTTCATTAAAAAACGAGCATTTGAATGAGCCGTTTTTAGTGGCCTTGGTTAAAAACAATGCATTAAACAATAATATTCATGCAATATTTAAAAGAACTGTAATAAGCAATTGATGCTCAGTTAGTTAATTAAGGAATGCAATGCTTATAGAAAGCTAAAATATACAACATGAATGAATTCCTCTCAAACATATACTGCAGTGCTTATGCTCTATACACAGAAATTAACATAAAGGAAGGAGCAAAAAAAAACCCAAAAACAAAACAGGTTTGCCAGTAAGTAGTGCTCCTCTTCTCTGCTAAGCTCTCAATACAAGAGAGATGTCACCAGTATAGATCTGACCAAATGAAAGCAGTAACATGGAGGTCAGCCTCATTAAAAAATCACATTCAAAAATAAAGTCACAGTAAACAAAGACGTGACTGATATTACATATTGGTCCTATGTAGGAGACTGTAAATAATTTTATCTTGCAACAAGCAAAAGAAAAAAAAACTTTTTTTTTTAAATCAAAGTGCCTAGAGTCAGGAAATCATACTCCAATAAGTGCTAACCTTTAACTGGGATATAACTATATTTCAAATATATACCTTTACATTTGCATAGATCTCACAAGCTATCACATTTTGGATTTTGTTTTACAAATGACTCGACAGGCACATCTACCATGTGACACTGCTTCATGATAGGCAAGATGGCAGTGAAGGGGAACTGCAAGATCTACTGTGTTGTCTTTCTTTCATCCAGAAGAAACTGCAACTCAGATAAAGTCAATTAGTGCAAAGCGCTCTTTTCATAATATCTGCAGTTTTCTCACTATTTTTGAGATACATGAATGTAACAGTTATGTTTACGTGAGAGCCATTAAAGGATAACTAAACCCTAAAAATGCCATATATTCTATACTGAACTTATTGCACCAGCCTAAAGTTTCAGCTTCTCAATAGCAGCAATGATCCAGGACTTCAAAATTGTCACAGCGGGTCGCCATCTTGGAAAGTGTCTGCGACACTCACATGCTCAGTGGGCTCTGAGCAGCTGTTGAGAAGCTAAGCTTAGGGGTTGTCGCAAATTATCAAGCAGAAAATGAGGTTGGCCTGTAATATAAGATGATGCTACAGGTCTGATTAATAAATTCTGATGCTAATTGCACCGATTTCTATGCTGCCATGTAGTAATTATCTATATTAATTCAGCCTTATATTAGGGGCACATTTACTAAGGGTCGAATTTCAAAGTGCTAAAACTTCTAAATTCGACCATCGTTTTCTTTGGATTAAATTTAGCAGTTTTCGATCTAATTAAAATCGATCGATCGTAGAAATCATTTGTTTCGAACGATTTAATCGATCGATTGGACGATTTTCAAAGAATAAAATAAAATTTGACTTCTAAAAACTTAGCAAAATGTTGGCTATAGGTTCTAGGAGGTCTCCATAGGCTAACATAGCAATTCGGCAGGTTTAAGGTGCGCAGTGTTGAAGTCGAAGTTCTTTAAAGAGACAGTACTGAATATGGGGAGCTACTGGGGCATCTTTGGAGACACAGATCTTTACTGCTAAAGGGCTGTGGTTGTGTTGGGCTGGTACAGAAGCCCAAAACATAATGTACAACATTTACAGCTACTTCTTTAGTCAAGTTTTAGTTCTCCTTTAAATGTTTTTTCTTGCATCATATGACAAAATGTATGCTTTACCTTTAACCTATACAGACCAAACAATTTTTTGTATATAAATTAAAATAATTCAGGGCATTAAGCCTTGCAATAGATGCATGTAGTGGCTACAGTTCAATGATTGCCAGCTAAGTAACATTACTAGAACACAGGATTTTAATTGGTAGGCAAGTATGGCTGACATTGCCCTTGTGTACAGCTTAAGTTCACTGTTTCCCTTTGGCCTATTAAGTGCTTTGGATTGTCTTTAAATAAGGAATATTGAACAGTACCTCCACCTGAGTCAAAATGGACCTTGACTGATTCTTGAATTTATGCCTGAGGTGTTTTAAACTCTTCAAAGGTTCCCATTTGTTCCAAACGTCATCCATCTCCTGGTCGACAGGTAAAATAATGGGTATAAAACAGTTAAGAAGTTTTATAATATTCAAAAGTAAACGATCTGTCAAAATAAGAAAATAATCAGTTCAAAAGGGCAGTATGCTTTCTAGTGTGTTGCTCTTGTAATGTGTTTTCATTTTACTTTTCACCTGATTTGTAGTTGAGACTTTTTTTTGAGTGCAAATGACCTTGGTTACATTTTCAGCAACATGGTGTCCCTGAATTTATAAACAAATGCAAAATGAAATTGCACTACAAAATATAGAAGTTCTGTGATGAATAGTCCAGCAGGTCATACTTTTTTTTCTTTTTCTGTCAGTTGAGATTATGATGCTATGCTATGAAAATAGAACTTTTTCTTTTAGTACATCCCACCCTGCTAATTTTCCATGTTTGCTCTGATGTTACAAGGTTTCTGCTAGGACTTCTGCAGGTCTGGAGAAAAGGGTCCTGGTGTGGTTGGGCTGTCGAAACTTGATAAGGTGAACGGCATGTGGCTGTTATACACAGACGGAAACTGAAGGAAGAAAATAATTGTTAGATGCTGCAACACAATCCACAAAGCAGAAACAACAAATGTTGTACATCTTCAGCCTTTGCACCCAATATTATTTGCTTTCTTTGTAAGCTCATTCGAACTTGCCACACATGCCTAGCTAGATGTAACATCAACATAAGCTGGCTGACTCCTAGTGAAGAAGGCATTATAATGGCAATCTGATACATTGCAATGTCATGCTGTTGATGCAGTTTCAATACGGTATGTCTCCAAAGTGCAGCATTACTTGTCCAAAAATACCAACTGATGTAAGCTTTTTAGTGAGTGATTCCCGGAGAACATGTGCAATTTACATTATTTTATATTTTTAGCGGTGTCTGAGATATTAGCAGTTTATACAAGGTTTTGCCTCAACTGCTCTTTCCTTAACTTAGAAAGCAAGCAATGCTAATTGTCTATGATAAAAGAGCATGCTTAGTTTGTGTTGCAGAAACTCTTCAACAACAGCTGCTGAGCCAAAATTGCAAAATTGCTCAGATAACCACTCTAAGAAAGTTTACATAAAGTGTAAAGTGGGGGGTTTAAATTCCCTTATTGCTGTGGATGAAACCGGACTACTTAGTATTCGCCTTAATCACTTACCTGGAACAGAGTGCTTGCTCCATGTAACCTGGCAGGGCTATGCGGGGCCATTGGACTCAGAGTGCTCCAGAAGTGTATGCTGGATAACAAGGGGCTAGGAGTCAGTAGAATAGGAGTCTGAAACAGATATGAGCCAAGGTTAAGTTACATTTAATAGCCACCATAATTACAAAAGTCACCTTTCTCAAAAAATGCATTTTTGTGCTATAATCCACTCCTTTTGTAGACCTCACATTAGTAAAGTATGAGTACTTCCGAGTTAAGCAAATGCTGCTTTCAATAGCAATTGTTTTTATGAATACATTTAAAACCAATGAATTTTTTTAAAAAAAAACGTTTCGTGTATTAGGCAAATTTTTATTTTTGTGTTGACTTGCCCTCTAATATAAATAGCCCAACAGATTATATGGTCTAGAAATGGTCATGATGCTTTTTCTGACGACTGTTGCCAATAAGTGCTGTGCCGCAACTCAGGCTAATTACTTTCAAGCCGACAGGATGATGATTTGGGCCAATAAAAAAAAAGCACCAAAAAGGGGGCCTGTGTGTTATTTCCCAAAAAATACATATTGACAAGACACCTGTGGATGATTCTCCAGGTTTTGTTACTCAAGAAGTGATCAAATTGTACAATGAAATTAAGGCTTTAGGGTTCCAAGCAACTGAATTCTCTGAAATAATTAATCTGAACAAGCAGATGTAAAATGGATCACTGCCACTAGTACTTTGGTGATGACAAGATTATTGGTTATCTTGGAAGCCAGCTGTTTGTGTCAACTGCCTAAAGAGATAACTAGAAACACTGCTCTTGTCCAAAGATATAATCAGGCATTCATATAAGCCTACAGTGATCACAACCTGATACAATAAATAAGCTGAACTTCATAAAAATAGATTATGATTAAATAAACACCCCAGAAAAGCTTAATCTATAACATGTCACTATACACAAAAAGTATGGCAGAAAATGGTTTATTTTGCTCTTGATGTTTTCTGTCTCCAGTGTTACTAGCTATTCAGCAGCTCTTGCGGCAACAAGAGGAGAACAGGATTGTGAGTTAGGACTGCTTTATAATAGGCAGATGGGTCCGTGCACCTATGTATCTTCCACATACAGTACAAGTCAGAGTTGTGAAAAGGGGTACTAATTGGCCTCCTGCCCCCAAATTTGCTTATAAGTACCAAACAAAGCGGAAAGTGAAACTGCTTTCAGTTTCAGTCTATGCCCTGTTTATTGCAAGTTATAAAAATCATACAGGCAAAAATCCTCACTCTATATCATATAAATAGCATTCATGCCTTTTCAATTCACAACAGACACATGGCACTATCTTTCATGCTCTAAATGATTCCAACTAATGTAACTGTGCAAGCCAATAATCCAATACATTATGGGCCCAACTGTTACATAGAAAACATGCAGAAAGATCCTCACTTATATCTGCTCTGTTGTGCTGCTTATTATCTCTTATAGCCCTAAAATTATGCAGTAAAGAGGGCAAAACAGTCCTCCAGTCATCTTTACCAGTTCTTGTTCAGTGACAGTTTTGTATTGGCACATTTATATGCTTTTAACTCTGATGCATTTCATGGGCTACTCCCAAATGGAAAACTTAAAGGGATTCTGTCATTTTTGTATGGTATAGCTTTTATTACGGGTATGGAATCTGTTACTCTATTTGGATTAGACAGCACCAAAACAAGGCAATTTTTCTTAAGCCTTTATTTAGAGGGCTTTTTCTCAGACAGACATACAGCTCAGCAACGTTTCAGGCTTACAATAGCCTTTCCTCAAGCTATGGGATCTGTTATCCAGAAAGCTCAGAATTACGGAAAGGATGTCTCCCCATAGACTCCATTTTATTCAAATAATCCAAATTTTTTAAAAATGATTTCCCTTTTCTCTGTAATAATAAAGCAGTGGCTTGTACTTTATCCCATCTAAGAAATAATTAATCCTATTGGGTTTAATGATAACATTAAATTGTAGACTTAAAGTATGAAGATCCAAATTATGGAAAGACCCGTAATCCGAAAAACTCCAGGTCCTGAGCATTCTGGATAACAGGTCCCATACCTGTACTAAATAATACTGTGTACATTACAAGTTATTTGTTCAACCATTTAAAATTTTATTCTTGAAGTACCTAAGCACCCTTGTGCATAACAGCAACTGAGACTACGCTATATCCAGTATCACTGCCTAAGTGTTGGTGCTATATAAATAATAGATAATACACAAAATAAAAGCCCCACAAATTTAGAAACAGTGCTCTACAGAAAGTATTAAAAAGGAAAATAGCAATAAACCGATTACTCTTGTCACACCAAGATAAAATTAAAGATCAGCGCCACAGGTTATGGAAAAAAAACACATAACAGAACCTAGTGCAATATTGTTAATATTTAGTGCAATCACCAAAGTGTTACAACACTAATCTGTGTGAAAGTCTATGCACAGATTTTTCGTGCTATAATGATTTCTACAAGGTGCTATCTCCAAAATAAAATTATAATTAAGTCAAACTAAGGGCTTTTAGTGCTTGCTTCAAAAGGTAAAATAAATTAAAATAAGATGCAATGGTGTTTTCTTCAATCAGTAAAAATCAGCATGTGGCTTCTCCATTCTTTAGTGGCATTGGCAACTTACAAGATTCCGGATTTCAAAACAGCATTTCAATATCAACTCCAGGGTATTCCTTTTTCTGTAAAGATATTAAAAAGCAGGGACAGTGCCCATAGTGTAATTTGCCTTTATTTTTTAAAACTTATTGCACTTTCATAAGTCAAAATTCTGAGCGCATATCAAACAAGCCAGTCTTATAGTGCAGGTCATGGAGGTGAACCTTTGCAATAAAAAGAGATGGCGTCCGGCAGAACCCATCTTTGTATTGCAAAGGTTCACCTCCATGTTCTGCACTATAACACTGGCTTGTTTGATATGCGCTCAGAAGTTTGCAATAAGTTTTAAAACCTATGGGCGCTTTCCCTGCTTTTTGATGTCTTTACAGAAAAAGGAATACCCTGGAGTTGGTATTGATATGCTGTTTTGAAATCAGGAATCTTGTAAATTGCCAATCCCACTAGAGAGTGGAGAAGCCACATGCTGATTTTTACTGATTGAAGAAAACACCATTGCACCTTATTTTAATTTATTTTACCTTTTGAAGCAAGCACTAAAAGCACTTTGTTTGACTTAATCATAATTTCATTTTGGAGATAGCACCTTGTAGAAATCACTATAGCACTTTAAAACACTCACGAAAAATCAGTGCATAGACTTTCTATGGTTCAAGACACACACAGATTAGTGTTGTAACACTTTGGTGATTGCACTAAATATTAACAATATTGCACTAGGTTCTGTTATGTGTTTTTTCCATAGCCTGTGGCACTGATCTTTAATTGTATCTCGATTTATTGATCCAGTGAAGGAACTGTGATAATGATCGACAAGGAAAACATTTTGAGGGTTTACTTTTCCTTTAAATCTTGCAAATATTTGTTGTTTTTTGCAATATAACTCTGTTATACATTCTTGTCACACACCTTGTACACTACTTTGTTTGTGCACCCATCACACTGCTATTAATAGTCGTCTGCCTAAGAATAAGTTTACACATCATGTGATTCCATTTACTCTACACATAACAAAGCATTACCTTTAACAAGGTGATCAGTTCAATTTCTTAATTTCTTCATTATATATATATATATATATATATATATATATATATATATATATATATATATATATATATCTATATATGGCGGCATGTAAAAAAAATGCCCACTTACCTGAGAAAAAAATGCAGGTGTTAGAGAAGCTGTCCCTAGTGAAGGGCTAAGGATCCCCAGAGGGTTGGAATCACTAGTGGTGATGACCACAGTGGGAGCCAACTCAAGCCCCTTTGGCTTTTTAGACTTTGATGTGTTTTTTATGTCGAGTACATATCGTTCGGGCTCAGTTTCCTGTTCAGGTTCTGGATCTGTCACCTCCATGGAAACATCATGAGAAAAATCCAAGGACTGAGAGCTCTCAGTTTCCAGTTCAGCATCAACCTCGATTTCTATGGCTGTTGATGTTGTATCTGTGGGCTCAGAGACTGTGGAAACTGAAGAGGCCAGGGGTGATATTGTAGATTTTACAGGAATTTCTGGTGGAGACTCTCTTGGCTTCTCATGAGAGTCAGGGGGTGGGGGAGGGAGAGAGTGAACCTGAGGTGGTGGCTCAGGATTCTTGTTTGGCATTGTCACAAATTTTATCACAGATAATGGGGATTCCTGAACACTTTTCTTCTCACCAGGATTTTCCACTTGTACAGTTTTAAACAGTTTCACTCCAGCTGTATTCAAGGAGTTAAGAGTAAAAGAGGTATAAAGACCAGAGTGTATGTAGTCATTACGTCCAGAGGATTTCATGGGAGGGGCAGGAGCTTGCTCCTTGTCATAGTTCTTTTTTTCCCAGCTCAGGCAGGCAACAGCATCAGACGGTCGACATTCCATCTCACCTTCCCCACGAGCCAAAGTAAGTGGGTCCATAGTGAGAATGTCAGGATAAGAGACAAACTTATATACAAACTTCTGTCCATTTACCTTCTTAATGATATTCTGAAATTAGAAATTAAGCAGATTTATACATATTCATTTCTGTGTCAAATTTCAGAAGCACACATTTATATGCACACATTACAATGCAAAATAAATTCTAAGAACCACTTGCAAGCCTGTAACCCCATTCTGGAATAAATAAGTCTCTTAAAATAACAAAATTATCTGGCGTTTAGGTGAATAGAAAGACAAGTGATTAAAACATATAGTTATGGGATCCATTATCCAGAAACATCTGACTGGAAGATCATCTCTCATAGACACCATTTTAACCAGATAATGCAGTTATTTCCTTTTTCTCTGTAGTAATAAAACAGTACTTTGTACTTGATCCTAATAAGTGAAATGGTCTTGTTGGGTTTATTTAATATTTAAATTATTTTTTAGTAGATTTAAGGTATGGAGATCTAAATTAAGGAAAGAGCCTTTGTTCAGAAACCCCCAGGTTACAAGCATTCCGGATAACAGGTCCCATACCTGTTTTAACAACATGCACGACTATACATGTTACATGTTTCCTGCAATCATTGGTTAACCAACGTTAACAGCTGAATCTTCAGATATCCAGGTAGAAAAAAAGGAATTCTACCTTTGTTTTGTATGATAATATCTGTATGGCCTTCTTTACCCATATCACTGGCTACTTTTATAAAATTTGATACATTTTATCCCCAGACCAGACCAAAATGCAGAGAACACAAGTCTAAAGGATTCAATAATAATCCTGAAAGCACCACTGCAGGGTCAGACAGGCTTTCCTGGGTTCTGCTTACGTTTTCATTTATTCCAAGCACATTTTTTTTGCTGCCTCAACATTTTTAATAAGAATTATATAAAAGAACCCTCCATAAACTTTGTAAAAATTATAGGCACTGGGTGCTTTCACATGTTTCCTAATTAGTGGGGGCAATGTCAAACATTTTATCATCCTTCAAATGAGCAGTGAATTACTTAAAACTGCCCTGTGTGCCACTGCTCTAAAGGTGGCCATAGATGTTACAATTACGATCTTTCCAGGAAAGATTGTTTGCTTCAATACACAGGAGTAGAGCTGAATCGTCAGATATACAGGAAGAAACAATAGAATTCAACCTGTATCTGTTGATTCAACACTAACAATGGCTGATGTTTGGGTTTTCCAGCCAGCCCAATCAACGAGCCGACCGTTATCCAAGTCTTCTGCCGATATCAATCGGCTTGACTACCACCATACACGCACTGAATATCGTAAAAAATGTGTTTTGTACGTTATTATCGGTGCATCTATTCATCTATAGCCTCCTTAAGGGTAACATCAGTGGGTGTAAAAAGATCTCAATCTGGGCCTTGTGCAGAAGAGGATTTTAACTTTACCAAAACATATTCATCAGTGATCATAATTATAAATATGTAAATTTAATTTTAGAACAAGATTCTGCAATTGTAAATTGCCTTTAGCTTTAAAAGGCTATTTAAGCAGGGTGGGAGGTAGCTCATGACCTATTAGTAGATCTAAAGTTAGTGGCCAGGCAATGCCTCCCAGATGGTAGTGTTTCATTTTACAGATTTCATATTACAGAGTAACAAGGAATATATATATATATATATATATATATATATATATATATATATAGTCCAAAAATAAAAGGAAGAACTCACAGCATAAAGGTTTTTAGAAGTCCTTTACTGAATCATATAAACATCTACGCGTTTCGGTACCTCAAGGGACACATCCTGATGACGGTCCCTTGAGGTACCGAAACACGTTTATATGTTTATATGGTTCAGTAAAGGACTTCTAACAACCTTTATGCCGTGAGTGCTTCCTTTTATTTTTGGACTTTATATTGAATTGGGTTAGCACCCGGCGAAATGATCGAATGGCGGCAACCAATGAAGTGAGTGCCGGCAACCAATGGCTTTACATATACCTCCTGATTTCTGCCAAACTAATTCCTACTTACTTTCACGTAGTAATAGCGAAGTGCTCGGCTTAGTTTGTCATAGTTCATGCTGGGCTTATTTTTGCGGACTCCCCATAATCTGGCCACTTCCTCGGCTTGCAGAAGTTTGAATTCTCCATCATTCGATGTCCAGCAGATAAGCTGGCTGTGATGTGGCTCCTGTAAGAGCTGGAGAAGGAACTGCCACAAAGTGATGGCACTATCCATAGCAAGGATCTGAAACCAGAGCAATGCTTAATTATACACAGATAAGGAGAGAGGCAGTTAATTTAGGATATTTTTTATCAAGAAGAGCTGATGTCAGCTGCTTTTGACAGTCATTACTGAGAAAAAAATAAAAAAATAAGAGAATGCACAGCTTGAAAAAAAAATGCATTACAACACGTGTTTAACAAATGTTACGGTGTAATAATAACTGCAGAGCTACACAAAACGGTCTTGGTCAACCTTGAAAAAGGACAATGCAAAGGTATTTTTGTATGACATGGGCAACAAAACCACCCTTGTGCCATCACCTACCAAATGCTGAACTGTAAGGGGCAGATTTATCAAAATGTGAGGTGGTGAACTCCATTGATAAATATGATTCTAAAAATCCCATGCCTGGAAACCACTATTATAAATAATCAGTGAACCTAAACACAATTTGTCTTGAAAGTATTATTCAGACTTAACACATAACATTAGGTGTACCAGAAACATACTATGACTAATGTAATGTTTTATTCTGGTTTCCTGAGTGTGTGACTTTTTCACAGACCGGTCTACTTTTATTGCTGATTTAGAATTAAGATTGTGGCAGAAAGTAAAGCCACAATATCAGTTGTCAAAAAAAATACTAACTACTACATATCAAACAAAAGAAAAGAAAAGCTGTACTTAGAAAATGAGATACTTCACAGGCTCAGACTGAATAAACTCCAGTAACTAGTAACTTTCTTTAAACTGACTAGTTAACTACATTTAAATTTCTCAGCTCCATTAAATAAATCAATTTTAAGAATACATTGACCTACTTCATTCTCCTTTACTAAGGGGCTAATTTTTTCATTTTTGAGAAAGTGCATTTCTGTTATTTTTTCCCCTTGGTATTGAGATTTTTTTGGCTATGACTTGAATTGTCTTGATCGAGTAGACAACAAAGAAAAAAGTCTGACTACCTAAAACCTGATGAATTGCAGGCTTTAGAAATCAGAAATAATCTTTGTAATCTTTCGCTACCATTTAGAGCTCATTATTTTTTGTATTTTTGTTATACACCACAAGATCATTTATACAAGGGTAAAATGAGCATCAAATGTGTAGACAGTAAAAAACATAAGCAAGAAGGGGTAGGACCCTTAGTAGATAAATTGGTTGATGAGAGCTGGGAGATTAGAACCTCATTGTATTTGCCCCAAGGATAGTAAAAGAATTTATAAAAGAATTTAGCTCGGAACTTAGCTCAGTTACTACCAACCCACTTGCCAAATTTCTAATAAGGTGCCATTATTCAAAAAGAGATGCTGTTCTCAGCCTGAAAATTATAGGTCTGTTAGTTTGACACTGGAGGTGTGGTCTTTGGGTTTTAAAGGTTGGTTCCCATTATTTGAAAACTGGAATTCCATCTGAAATATCTTGTGCAGTAATCAAAGTCCTTGAAAGCAAGAATTGCTCCTATGCTTGTGCATCATTCCTTTATACATTTGGATGTTTTGTCAGTAACATTTTATTGAGACATCTATTCAAACTTCACTCTTGCCTAATGTGATACTGGTGGTAAGATAACATTTAAACTGGGCAATAAAGGCTAATATATCTATTTAAAATACAGCTGCACTGCTTAATCTTTAAAGTAACTGTATTAACCCATGTCTGAACCCATGTACTTGCACAAGAAGTGCTATATAAACAAACATATAAATGTTTTCATACAAGAAATGTACACTTTTCCATGTTTTTAATGCCTAGCATCGCAGAGTTGCCATTAAAATGAATTGCAATGAATATGAAATAAGCAATACCACATAAGCAACTCATAAACAGTTACAGGACGTAGAGCAGAGCATGTGTATTACATTACATATTGATATTAAAAAAAAAAAGTGTTAATCTTCAATGAAGCTTCTTTTGCATAAAATCAAGTTTGTATTTCAACAAAAATAATGTTATTTAAGAAAATGTAATCCTAAGCAACTTTCTAGTGTGCATTAAAGGGGTTGTTAACCTTTGAGTTAACTATATTATGATGTAGAGAGTGATATTCTGAGACAATATGCAATTGGTTTTCATTTTTTATTATTTGTGTTTTTTGTTTATTTAGCTTTTTATACAGCATCTCTTCCGTTTGCAACCCTTCAGTTTCAGCAATCTAGTTGCTGGGGTCAAAGTTACCCTAGCAACCATGCATTGATTTGAAAAACAGACCGGAATATGAATAGGAGAGGGTCTGAATAGAAAGACAAGTGATAAAAAGTAGCAAAAACAATACATTTGTAGCTTTACAGAGCATTTCCTTTTTAGATGGGGTCAGCGACACCCACTTGAAAGCTGGAAAGTGTCAGAAGACGACTAATAATTCCAAAACTATAAGAGGCCAAGTGAAAAGTTACTTAGAATTAGCCATTCTATAATATTGTAAAAGTTGACTTAAAGGTGAACCGCCCCTTTAAAGGGATTAAAAGTATTTGTAAATGTACCAACCACACCAAATAAAGACTAGATTCCTGTAGGTCCCGCATATCTCAGCACAGTAACTATGTACAACAAAAGAATAAAATATTACTTCGATTTTACTTATCCTCCACTTAAAGGAGAACTAAACCCCCCCATTTTGATAAGTCCCCTTTGCTCCCCCCCTGCAGAGTTTTACCACTGAATTCTGTCCCCTCTAGAAATAGCAACTGCACATGCAGTGAGCACAGCGGAACTCACTGGCGCCATCTTCTTCTCTTCAGTAATTTTCGTTTCTTCTTTCTCCCCTTCGGCAATTTCTGTCTCTTTCGGCGCATGCGCAGTTGCTGCGAATCGGAAGATTGCTCCAACTGTGCAGGCGTCAATACGCCGCTCACTTCACGAAGACTACCGAAGAGAAGAAGATGGCGTCTGAATTCCGCTGCGCTCACTCGGCATGTGCGACCGCTATTTCTAGAGGGGAAATAATTTAGGGGTAAGACTGTGCGGGGGGAAGGGGCCCAATGGGGACGTATCACAATGGGGGGTTTAGTTCTCCTTTAAGTTAAAATACCCAATATGCCATAAAAACAAACAAACATAGACAGTGCTGTTTATCTTTAGTATTGATATTGATATGTATGTGTAAATGTCATCAAAGCTGAAATCATTATGTGTCAGTTTACACTCCTGCCTCTAAAACAACCTAGCAAAAGCCAACAGACCTGAAAATCGTTTGCACCATTATTTCAGGAGTCAGAACCAGCAGGGGGAAAAAATAGAAAACCTGTCAAACATTCCTGCAATTACATTGAGACATTCTAACTTTTTTTCCAAGAATGTGTGCAGGAAAGTTGCTTAGAATTGTATGTTCTTGCTTTATGTCACTAAGCAGGATATTATATATGGGAATCATACTATAGAGCAGGCTAAGAAGTATACAGCAAGTATACACAGACGTAAAAGGCCCAGGAGACAGGGGAAAACATACTGCTCACATTTGTACAGTTACAAGTAGAATTATCGCGATATGTGCAGAATAAGACACTTTTGTTGTTGTACTAAAACTCCCAGCAATAGCACGAGGGAAAAAGCCGCAGAGTTGAGGGAACGCGAGTCACACTATACAAATACACCATAATGAGCCCACTCCCCAGGGTGTTACCCGCTCTTGGGTCAACGCTTCTCGAATCGAGGCTACCCCATGTCATGGCACTGTCACCCGCGGGAGGAGCTGGGGCCCACCAAACCTGGAGTCGCCATCCTGCGATCGTCACTTCCGGGGTCAGCGGCGTCAGGCTTTAGGGCGGGGCTAACTAGCGAGTTGTCAGGCGGGAGAAAATGGAATAAGTTTTGAGGGGTTTGTTGAGGTGAAATGGAACACAAATGAGGCGAGTCATGGAAAGCTAGATAGGCTGGAATACATTATTTTAAAGGATAGGTTAAAAAAGTGCGTACTTCCATCGATATAACAGTGTATGGAACGTTTTGCTGAGTTCTAACCACCACCAGAACATAGGAGAGAGATCCACGTGGCATTTTTCATTTTATTATGTAAAATCCAATGACAGCAACAAAATTGTCTATGGAAGACAATAATAAGTCAGTTCCAAAGTCCCAAGCAAATATCAAAGGCCAAATCAATGATGGCCCGAAGAGTAACTGAAGCAGTAGATTTGATGTGCAGAAGTTCTTTCCTTCCTGTTTTCAAAGTCTCTCCTGGTAGCTCTTTTTATACCCTTATTGGTCCAGCCTAGCAGTAAGTCCCTATTAATTCCATGCAGGTGGGAGAAGACATATTGATGTGATTGGGAGTGATGGGATTGTCTTCTGGTGGATCTGCCTATTGTTTTTTTGGTGGTATGCACAGATGTTGGAGCCACTAGGGTATAAGAAATAATCTCATTCCTTTATAGAAACCCAAGTTTTTTAAGGAAGAGATCAGATAGTAGTGTCCACATATCCATCACAGAAGGAATCTGTTTTATTCAAATAGTCTGTTTTTGTGCCACTCCTAATCTTGATTCCATACTTGTTCCTGTCGGATTTATGCTCCTATAGTCCTCCAGGGATATAAGATTCTCAGCCACGATGAGTAAGTCCCTCTTGGATTTAAATAAATACTTACTCAAATCGAGCCTGGCCCTGAAGTTCCCCCTGGGCCTGACTTGAACCAAATAGATTCTCTCAGGAAATTAACCAGACAGCTTTATTTGAGGTATACATTAATACAGAGTATTACACTACAGAGTATTAAATACTAGCTCACACGCCCTGAAAGCTCGTGAGGACGTTGGGGGACAATAAGCAATACAACAGATGACTATTTAACCATTTCTTCTTCCATGGGGCTGATCCAGAGGCATCCAATCATCATTCTTGTTTTAGCATAACTGTGTCACTATTTCCATCTTAGGGACAGACTCACAGTCTCAGTACAATAGCCAAATAAGGTGTAACTACTGTGTCAGCACAGTGTCCAGAATGGTATCTAGGCTGTAGTTTCTGAAACTATATGTCTTGCTTGGCCTTGCACTATACTTGTGACAGGAGACAACAGATGTATTCCTTGTTCTGGGCAAACATTCTACATTCTAATAACAGAATGGAATTTAACCTTGAGCTTCTTCTACAACACAGCAATGCTGTAACTAGTGTTGTGTTCTATAATCTTTGTTCTTTGATAATAATCACTTATGGCTTAAATGTTAAACTCTGATATCTACAGTTCCTACATCCCATTGGTTTTGATGCATAAACTGATTGCTGTACTGAAACATTTGTAGTTTATTAATCTATAGATTTTCCAGCTCATCACATAGAAATGGTAAATATAAAGTACCCTAATTACCTGAGATTATTCTTCCCACCACATAAAAGCTGTTATATGTTACTATTCTGCGTAAGCTATGTTTATTGCATAGATTTATTAAGGCATGGTATCCTTTTTAAAAACTGCCAATAAAATAAACCATAACTTTTATAAAAGCTTGCCATTTGCCACACTGTTAAACTTCTCTATGGCTGTGCAGGGTATGTTTTACTGATGTATTTATTATTAAAGGCAGTTGTTAGTGGATGCCAATAAAATATGCGGACTTCATCGATTTTGCAGAAATTGCTAAATAAGGCCTGAAAAACAAGAGCATTGTATGTCTCAAATCTGTCTTGTGGCATTTGTGCAAACAAGATTTTCTACACAATTGTTTCAGGAAATTCCATTTTCCACACTGTGGGCGTTGGACAAATCACATTCTCATTAAATACAATTGTGTCAAAGAGGTCTGCAGTTCAGAGACTTCACCAAAAGATGGTACTGCAGAGTGAAAATAAACCCCTTGTAAGTGATTTATACACTTAAGTGCTCAGTGTCAAGATACACACAGAGGATTGTACAGTCCTGCAGTACATTTCCAATGAAGTGCAACCTTGTTACAAAAAATAAAGGTATTTCTTACTTTTGTATTTGAAGCCAGAACAATTTCATAGACTCTAAAAGGAGCGCCCAGTTCAAAAGTAGCCTACAGAAAATTATCTAATCTTGTAGGGACCTTTTGTAGTTTTTTCATGTGTGATTTGTATGTCTGAAGCATGCAACCTTCTTGTACAGTACTGCAGAATATACTGGTGCTTTTTAAATACATGCAGGGGCGCTTCACCAATGAGGCAAGTTGAGCCACTCGCCTCCTGGTAACTAAGAGCTGACAGCAATTGTGCTCTCTGCACTAGTGACGTGCACCGCCCCCGAACCCCTCTGGTGCTGAAAAGGTGAGTGCCGTGAGCAGGGGTGGGGGTGGCAAAGGAAGGCCACCTCAGGCGGTGAAAAGGCAAGGATCGCCGCTGAATTCATGTTAATAATATGAATAATAATGTCAAAATCTTTGTTCAGTCCTTCTTACTTCCTACTCTTTCAAGTCAATAAACAAATAATAACATTGACATCAAGCATTATGCTCAACACACTACATGAAAACAAAAGCACATTCAACATGATACACCAAAGTTCTAAAGAATGTATTTTATGTATTTGGGCTTACATTTTAGTATCGTTTGGGTAATTCTAAGCAACTTTTCAATTGATCTTCATTTTCTACTTTTTATAATTTTTTAATTATTTGCCTTCTTCTGTCCCTTTCCAGAGCCACTGAATCCAACAGTTTTATAATTATTGTTATTTTTACTTTCTATTCAGACTTCTCTTTCAATTGCTCATTCACACCACTGCCTGGCTGGTAGGATAAAATGAACCCTAGCAAACTGCTCAAATTGCAAACTGGAGAGCTGCTGTACAAAATGCTAAATAAGTAAAAAAACACAAATAATAAAAATGACTAACTGCAAATTGTCTGATAATATCAATCTCTACATTATCAAGTTTTTCCCAATCTGCACTAAACTTATATCTACAATTAATCAAATTAGTGTGTCCTAGATAAACTCTACCCAGTGATACTAACAAGTTCAATAGAATATATACTGTATACAAACTCAAACAATACAATGTGCCATTTACCAGGTTAGCGCTCCTTTATATCAGAATACCACACATTCATAATAAAAGCAAATTCCCAGGTTTATTTAAATTTTCAAGATATTTTCAAGGTGGACAGGTAGCAGTACTAATCAAACTTTACTATGAAATCCACTGTACAAATCAAATATGTAACAGCTTTCTCTTAAAATAATCAGGAATGAATGAAAACAGTTGCACAATCACAACTTTTACAATGTGGATTTCCTTGACATATAACTCAGTGGCATAAAACACTTTTTATATATAAAAACCCCCTGTATATAAAACAATTTACCTATATCAAAATCTTGCTCCCGGCCGTAGTTCATAAGTTAAAAGATAAAATGAGGGAGCTCTGATTCTCAATTCTCTGCTGTGTGCAGTTTGGTATAGAGGAGACATAGCTTTGTTTTTACAGAGGGCTTCTTAGTAGACTGGTCATTTCTTTTGATTGTATCCAGCCCCTAGTAAGTTTTTCCTTGGTCCTGCTTTGTTCCTGTGGGGGCTTAGATATACTCCCACACAGGAATTTTAACTGACTCCTGTTAAAATTGACCCCTAATTTGGTTTAACTGTGTAAATATGATCGTGAACTAAGAGAGTAATGTAATAAATGGTCTTAAACTTGCTAATTGTCTGGTAATCCATAGCAACCATCATGTAGTGTGATACTCTTAGCCTTTATTATCTACTATCATATTATAAGTTATCTTATTATCAAAGTTACCAAATATAACTCTTTTTCAATGTATTTTTTTTAGCATGTGCACACATGTGTAGTTTTATACTACTGAAATATTATGATAGATTTAATAATGAAAAACATTTTTTACATTGTTAATAATCTTATGCTGACAAGTAGTTTTTATAATTCACAATGTAATTCATATTGTTTTAGCTCGACATATAGGTGGCAGTATTGACTCACACTTCATAAACATGTAAAGGGAAGAATTTTTCAGTTGTTATGGCAGAAAATTGTCTGGAGGTAGTCTTTGTCTCTTGCCTCTCTTTCTCTGATCATATTACAGGTATGGGATCCATTATCTGGAAACCCATTATCCAGAAAGCTCTGAATTATGGAAAGTCGGTCTCCCATAGACTGCATTTTATCCAAATAATCCAATTTTTTAAAATGATTTCCTTTTTCTCTGTAATAATAAAACAGTACCTTGTACATGGTCCAAACCAAGACATAAGTAATCCTTATTGGAAGCAAAACCAGCATATCAGGTTTATTTTGTGTTTACATGATTTTCTAGTAGACGCATAAAGATCCAAATTACGGAAAGATCCGTTATCCAGAAAACCCCAGGTCCCGAGCATTCTGGAAAACAGGTCCCATACCTGCAATACAATGGTCAAAACCTGACACTTCTTGCCATGCAGTATTGCCAAAGCTGTCTCTTTTTCCCAAGCAACAGCTAGGATGCTCATGCATGCTCTCATCTTATCCTGCATAGACTGCTGCACTAACTGGCTTCGCTAGCTCCCATCTCTCTTACTAAAATGGCCATACACTGGTTGATTTCGTCACCACCCTGCGAAAATTGATTTTTTTTTTTGTCAAAAGTTTTTATTATTCAATTTTTTTACATAACAATAGAACAACTATAGTTCCATAATCTGTTGCAATGTTTTTCATTACAATACATGTAGCAATATAATTTCCCTTAAATTAGTATACATATACAATTATCGAGCACCTTGCTGCTTCTGTACAACTTGAACCTTTCATATTAACTGAGATAGAACCGGTAGTGATGGGTTCAGGCATTGCCCACAGGAGGCTAGAGTTGATGGGTTGGAGTGGCTAACTGATCATTTTAACTAAAAATTCCTCCCTCAATTGTTAACGATGTGTGTGGAGATTTTTGTCATATCTTTGTCGTGTTGGCTGCAATATCTAACATATATTAATGGATGACTATCTGTTCCTTTGTTTATCTTTGCATTTAACCCAAACCCTTCTAAATAGTCCTGCGCATTGAATGTTTGTTTATTGATGATCTGCTCCTCCCATCCACTGATCGATTTCATCATTTCAACCAACAAAATTTTTTAAGCCTGTCCGATGCAATGTTGGGACATGCTGGGATGTGGTCAGAACGATCATAAAGTTTAACGTTGTTTGCACCCTATCATGATGACGATAAGTAGACGACCATCCTAAAATTGGATGCCTGTGTATGGGCACATTAAGTCTGTCTCAAATTCTGCTGCTACAACCCTCCTCCTCTCAACCAAGAGAGAAAAAGCCCTTTCACTATTAAAATCCTTATCATGGTTGCCCATTTAGCTAAAAGAAGAAAAAACTTATAAAATCCTTAAAGGAATTGCTCAGTATAAAAATAAAAACTGGGTAAATAGATAGGCTGTGCAAAATAAAAATGTTTTCAATATAGTTAGTTAGGCAAATATATAAGCTAAAAGTAAATAGATGTCTAACGTAATAGCCAGAACTGTACTTACTACTTTGAAGCTATCTTGGTTTCCACTGATTGGTTACCAGGCAGTAACCAATCAGTGACTTAAGGGGGGGGGGCACATGGGTCATAACTGTTTGCTTTTAAATCTGACCTGCATGCTAAGGATTAATTGCAAACTCACTGAATAGTTACAGTATGTCCCATGTGGGCCCCCTTCAAGTCACTGACTAACTCAATTAGATACATACATACATACATACATACATACATATATACATACATGCAGTGTGCAAGGGGTGCCTTGCATGAAACTTCTTATTCCACACTAAAAACATAAAACCATTAGAAATAAGCACTTTCCATAAAGAGTCAAGCCATGAGAACTTATTTGCACCTACCACTGTGTCTGCTATTAGTAAATGAGTTCACTTTTAGGTTAAGTTTTAGGGGCAGATTTATCAAAGGTCAAATTTCAAAGTTATGTGAATTTTTTTTAACTCTAATAAATTCAAATACACTCACAACTGGAATAGGAGTTATCTATGAAAAGACTCGAACGTCTAATATTCGATCAAATACGAACGACCCGAAAATTCAAATTTAATTCATATTGCGTTTTCCTTCAAAAAAAATTTGAATGTCAGGAAGGCAATTAGCATCTTCAAATGGTTCAACTGACATCTGCCATTGACTTGTAAATGATTTCGGCAGGTTTTAGGTGGCGAATATCTGAATTAGAACTGTTTCCAGGGTCGAGGTGTGATAAATCACATAATCAAATTCAAGTAGGTGATTTAAAAAATTGAATTTGTTTGTTTTGATCCCCAAAAAAAATGTAAATTTGAATTTACCATTCAAACCTTAATAAATCTGCCCCTTAGTATGTTATAAAATGGCGAATTCAATTGGTCTTCATTATTTATTTTTTACAGTATTTTAATTAGTTGCCTTTCTCTTCTTCAGCTTTCAAATTGGCGGTCACTGACCACAGTTAAAGCAATAAAAGCTCTGTTAAGCTGCAAATGTATTGTTATTACGTATATTTCTATTCAGGCCCTCTCCTATTCGTATTCCAGTCAACAACCAGAATTGCTGAATTGCAAACTGGTGAATAAAAAGTTAAATAAGTTAAAAAACCACAAATAATAAAAAAATAAAACTAACTGCAGATTGTCTCAGAATATCACTCTCTACTAAGAGTTAACTCAAAGGTGAACAATTTGCAGGATCAGAAGTTTGTTAATTATAGGTCTAACATGCAATCAAGCGCATCAGGAATGTTGTTAGTACATATTTTAAATGCTGAAGTTAAAGCTTATTTGTAGGATTTCCATATTGCAGGTTAGTATTCACCTTTTCTTAGTTGTATCTATGTAAATGTCATACATTCTGAAGTGCTGATTACCAGTATAACCTGTTTTTTTTTTCCAGGAACTCAACAAAAGGACAGAAAGTTTTTACTTCCTTATTAAACGGGATGCATGAGTCACACTGCAAATGAAGTGCGGCTAACCTGTGCCAACCTGTCACTACAACTGTTGCTGTGAGAAAAGTCTTGAAGGGTTTGTGGTGCTGAGCTGATTTTATCACTAAATGAATCGGGTTTTATATATAAACATGGTGTAAATAATACAAATATATGCACTATTATGTTAGACAAGGATGTAAACAAATATTCTTTTCTTTAGTGTCATATCACATCAGCAAACCATTGTCTCAGGGGCGTTTCTGCCATGAGTCAAGGTGAGTACCTTGCCTCAGGCGGCAGCTCCCCAGTAGTTACCAGAGGCGGCAAAAGCTGCTCCTGGTAACTTTAAAAGCTGAATTTCCAGTTTGCCTTTTCTATCGCAGAGAGTGCAATTTCGCTTTCTGCGCTAGAGATGCGGCCCCTCCCCAGACCCCTATCGGGGATCTTAAGGTAAGCGAGACAAGCAGGGGGGGGGGCGCATTGCGAACGCCTCCTCAGGCGGCATTACTGCCTGAAACGTGCCTGCATTGTCTAATGGGCAGTGACTCGTAGTGATTTGTTGTCCACAGGAAACCGTTGATCCAAGTGATATATCTCCATGTATGCAATAGCATTTAGATTGCAGTGACAATGCCACATGTGGGGGGTTATTTATCAAAATCCGAGTTATTCCGATTTTTTAAAATAATAGTCAGACCAAACTAGAATCCCCGATTTGATCTTATTTATTATTAAAAAAAAGCACAAGAGAAAACTCACTAAAATTGAGCGAAAAGCCGAATTCAAGTTTAAAAAAAAAACGAAAAATCTGAGTTTTGCAGCAAAAAGCCAGACCGAACTTTAGTAATTAACCCCCTTAAAGTTTGCTTTTAAAAGTTTGGGGGGTGGCACTGTTTTAATGGATTTTAAATTAATTAAACCCACTTAACTGTCACAGATCAAAACATTTATATTTGTGGATTGAAGGCTCTGTCTGGCACAGATAATACATTTTATGATCTCTAGCCGTTCCTGTTAATCTAGACAAATACAAGAGGTCCTCTACCCTCAACCCATTATCAATATATTTAAGACATTGAGACATGTTGTGCATACAGCTACTAAAAAATGCCTTACCCTTTAAACAAAACAGGGATTGTTTGTCCATATATTGCAATATATTTAAGCTGGCCAACTACGTCAAAGTCATCCCATATCTGGCAAGTCCTACACTCCATTTGCATCTGATTCATTAAGAATTCCATTGCTTCATTATACATTCCACACAGGGACTAAGTTCCTGTTAATCACTTGTAACTGCCATATCAGGCAAATAGTAAAGTGAGGAGCAAACTAAATGTCTGCTGTTGTGTTTGCAATAAGTGCCTCCCAGAAGTGCCATTATGCTGTGCCAACAGCCCTCCAGCGTCTTCTTTTTTTCACTCAGATAAACAGAAATACAGTACACTTGTTTTGGTGGGGTTTCTGAGCATTTACATCACACACACATACACAATAGTGTACATTTTTTCAGTAGCTAAATAAATGTTTTATTGTGACCAATTTCAGAAATACCCTTTATTCTGTTCCATGCGTTTATGCTGTTATGAAATTCTACAATGATGTACCACCAGGGCCAGAACTAGGGTCAGAAGAGGCATGTGCCTAGCATGTAACAAATGGGGAGCACTTATCTCAACTATTCCCATCTCTTGTCCAGGGCTTTGAAACCCCCCCCCCCAATCATTGTCCCCATGTTCCACCATTGGCATTTTTTTCAGCACACATGCATGCTCGTGGGATTACCAGGCTCGTCACTGCTTACCACCTACATTTCTGGGTCAAAGGTGCTTTACCAAAAGGATTGGTTTCATAACAACTCAAAACTTCCTTAAGCCACAAAAGCTGGCCAGGAAGTGGTTACATAAAAGGACTGTTTTCAGCTTTTTTGGGGTTCTATGATAATAACAATAAACTTTTTTTATTCTATATTTTGGTGGGCTTTTTATTGCCTTGTTGCGTTGGAGTCCTAGGTTTTATTCCTGCTCGTGGCTGTAAAGTGCAGGAGAATTGAATTCTGGCAGTTAAGGTTCAATTCGCACTGCCACCAATGCTAAGGTATTTTCAGGTGATATGTCCCTCCCTGGTAGTTCAGATTTACAATGTGCAACACATGTGACATTACCCTTGTGATGTGTTAAACTGATAATGTGCTTATATATTAGTCACTTTTGACTAAAGGCCAAATTTTTGTTTTGGAAGGCTTCTTCACACTTCGTGCCACTTTGTCAGACATAAATTGACAACACATATGCTAATTAATCAAAATTAAGTGACGTCTCGACAGCCAAACCCTGGCGAAGTTTCGCTAGTGTAAATTCGTCAGCGTGAGAATTTCATAGTGAACTTTCGCTAACATTAATTTCTGCCTAGCGAAACTTTGTTAGTACTTTTACACTCAGGTCAATTTGAAAAGTGGATTCGAAGAGATCCTTCGTCTAAGCAAAACTTTGCCTGGTGATAGGACGTGACACTACACTAGCAACGTGACACTACTCTTTCGCTAGCGAATTGTTCTCTACTCCTGTTAGTAAATTGCCGATGTTCCTGCGGAGGAGATTTATGGTGATTATTCTCTAGCGACGGCCACTTTGCCCTTTAGTAAATCTGCCCCTTTATCTTTATTTGTTGTGGTATGTGGAAGGTTTTTGCACTGATGTATTTTATTTTGTACTTCAAATTGGTTTGAATATAAGAAAAAATGGTTGTAAAGATTTTCAAATTGTGGGTACAAAACTCTAAAGCTGGCCAAACACTTCAGCAGATCTTTCCCCGATATGCCCACCTTCAGACAGACAATATCAGGCTGATCCAATACCTGGGGCCTAACAATCGGATCACAATGAAGTGAACAACATGCTATTGGAGTGAGAACTGTATTAATGAGCTAATGCAGTCCTTACAAAACCTTGGGAGGGCCCCATACATGGTTCAACAAGCAGCATTATCAGCTTGTGTATGGCCACCTTAAAGAGATACTGACACCAGAAATTAAACTCTTAAACATCATAAAATTGCCTTTGAAAGCTGCTTATAACTTTGCCATAAAGTATTTGCATAATGCTTTTCCATTAACTGTCTGATAGCCCATGTTCCTGTATGAGGGGGCTGCCATGTTTGTTTAGCATTGGAAACTTTAACTGACATGCTGAGATGGGACAGTCAGGTTTAGAAACTTCAACAATTGCTTACAAAAACAAACCTCTCATCAAAAAATTATCAACATGACTTATAGGTAATTTTTAATGTACATTCATATTTAATAGGGATGCACCGAATCCACTATTTTGGATTTGGCCCAACCCCCGAATCCTTTGCGAAAGATTCGGCCGAATACCGAACCGAATCCGAACCCTAATTTGCATATGCAAATTAATGGTGGGAAGGGAAAACCATTTTTTACTTCCTTTTTTTTGACAAAAAGTCATGCAATTTCCTGCCCCACCACTAATTTGAATATGCAAATTAGGATCCTGGATTCAGTGCATCCCTAATATTTAAAAAAGTAGTTTTTTAGAGTCAGTATCACTTTAAGGTCCCGATCCTAGTCTGAAGACATAATTATTCATATTGAATACATTTTCACTAATATGCCTTCGGCTACCTCATCCTGTGAGCAACACATTACTGATAACTAAAGTTTCTATTTAATATACAACTAATGTAATGTATAAAGCCATACGTTTAGCTTGTCTAACTTGTAGAGCAGGCTAAAAATAGCACACAAAAGGGTTCTTTTAAATTAGAAAAGTTTGCGGTTAAGTGACATTAATGCTGGCGATACCTCCAGCAGCTTTATGGCACACAAGCATACTGTTTCATGTAGGCATAAATAAAACTGACTGAATTTTGGATTGTAATTTCATTGAGTAGAAAATTCTTTTGCCCAATTATCAATTCATGAATTTGAACATTAGCCAAACCCACAGCCATAGTAATTTGATGCCAGCTCAGTGCTGTATTAAAATTTCCCATACAGGACTATGCAAGCTCACATAATGTTACCCTAATGTGTATAGGGGGAGGCAGAAGAGGAGGTGCCTAGGGTGCAATGCTGAGGGATACTAGGTATGTACTTTTTCCTCCTGCCTGCTCCCTACTTCAGGTTCTGAAAAATCACTGTTTCTAATTTTCATGGTGATGAGTGGGGGACCTGGACTATTACTAACTCAAGCTATTGCTCTTGCTCTCACATGCAAGCTGACTCCATAATACCTTTATAGACAATATGGTTGGGGTGGGAAATAGTTATACATTCACCTTGTAATACTTTTAATTAGACAAATGAAAGGTGATAGGATTTGCCTGCAGTGGAGTTGATATTTTTATATTGTGGTTGTGACAGTTGGTTGAAATTAGTCCTAATTTCCTGTCTCGTCTTAAACTTTTCCTTATAAGAACCAGAAGACATTTTAAAGGAGGATAGTTAGATAGTTACAGAGGCAGTTTATTGCCAATAGATTAGCCCCAATAGTGCAAGCTATAACACTATATTTATTCTGCAGAATACTTTACCATACCTGAGTAAACTGCTCTAGAAGGTTTATCTGTTTGTTTAGGATAGCAGCTGCCATATTAGCTTGGCATAACATCACTTCATGGTTGAGTCTCTTCCTGCTCACTTACAGCTCTGGGCTCAAATTACAGCAGTGAGGGGAGGAGGGAGGGGGAGAGGAGCAAACTGAGCATGCTCAAGCCCTTGCCCTGGATGTTTAAGCTGAAAGAAGGAAGTCTGATACAGAAGCCCATGTGTACATAATAGAAGGAAAGAAATGCTGTGTTTCTTCTGACAGGACTCAGAGCAGAATTATGTTGAGGGTTTACTGGTGTATTTATATAGACCTTTCTGATAAAGCTGAATTAATTTTAATTTCAGATTTGCATTCCAAAGCTTCTCAAATGCCACTTAGTCAAAGTGACAGTGAAAGATTTTTATTTGTGCAACTGGATTAGTATTTTATACACATAGTATTATTTATTTATTTAAATATCCATAGACTTCTTTCCTGCAATAAGATTTGTAACCATATTATATGAATGCAATAGTATACCAGGGCAAACAATCAACAACAATCTATCAACAATTATTTGCCATTTACTGAATTTGTTCCAAATTCCCTATTAATTACTATTAGCTAGTCCTCTTCTGTGAAGGTGATGTCTGGCAGCCTACCACTTGGGGGCCTAAAACACAATTTTGCATAAACGAGAAAGGCTACACACATGGTTTAAATATAAAAGATGAGCATCTGAAAGAGATAGTTGCTAGTGGTGAGCAAAATTTTTCGCCAGGTTTTCCTGCAAAAATTGCATCAGTTAATAGTGCGGCTCCAGAGGAATTCTGCACTGAAATCCATTTTTCAAAAGAGCAAACAGATTTTGTTATATTCAATTTTGAAATCTGACATGGGGCTAGACATATTGTCAATTTCCCAGATGCCCCCAGTCATGTGACTTGTGCTCTGATAAATTTCAATCACTCTTTACTGCTGTACTGCAAGTTGGAGTGATATCACCAGAACAATGGGAAGAGAAAACACCCGCGACAAGTCAGATGCAGTCGCACTCGTGAAGATGTAATTGGACTGAATGAAAAGTCGGGTAAAAACTACATTACATCTGACGTGACACGACTGTCGGATGTGGACGCATAAAGCAGCATCATCATCCTACAGTCGGACTGTGTAGTTGTTTCTTTCAGTTCAATTATATCTTCACTCGCGCGACTCCATCCAAATTGTCGGTGTCGGGTGTCGATTTGCCGAAAAATGCTTGTGGAACTCTACCCTAAAATAGGTTTAAAGCATGCACTCCTGAATGAATAAGATGTATGTGGAAAAGAGATATTGTAGCATCAGCATATAATACCGTTTATAATTTACACATACTATTTCCTCAGCCTGCAGAATTGAAAATTCTTTATCATTTCGTTTTTATTTAAAATCATTGTTGAATTTTGCGGAGTGGGCATGGGCAGACAGACTGTAAAAGACCTCAAGGCAGCAGAATAAGAGCAAACAATACTATAAGTATGTTAGATTCAAGAAAATGATGTTCAATTTTAGGTGTTACAAATATGAAATTAAAGGCAGGTTCACCTTTCTATTAACTGTTGCAAATTGGCCATTTTTGAATTATTTGCCTTTTTTTCCTTCCAGATTTCAAATGGGGGGTTGATTCGGTGCATCCCTATTAGAAACTAATTTGTTATTGGTTACTATTGCCAACTGCACTTGTACAATTTAGCACCTAGGTTTGTAAACCAGCCTCTATGTGGTTAAACTAATACTGTCTCTCCCAAAGGAATTTTGTGCAAACTCAAGCTGCTTTATTTGTGTACATTCATTATTTGCCCATATCCTATATATGGTAGCTGGAAAATACATTATTGTTTTACAAGCTTTGCTGCTGTTCACTTATGCTTAGTTCAGACAAAGCACCATGCAGCCAGCTAGTACAATACACTATATACATTGCCTCACCTGTTGATGCAGGTGTGCCCTGTGACCTCTCTTCCCTTCCCTATGAACTTGTTAACAAACTCTTTCAAGTAATGGAACAATAAATTGCTTATCCTGAATCCTCACTTGTCACCAGATATCAGTAAGTCCCATCAATCAGACCTTACAAAACAGAAAGGCCTTTATTTTCTGTAGGATTAGAAACAAAGCTGAAATATTTTCATTTACAGTCATATGAAAAAAATATGTAAAAGAAACATTATTTTAACCAACCAAGGACTCTCAAAATGATGAAAATGATATTTGATTACATGGGCCCTTCCATGTCTATAGAATAATCTGGGGGTCATTTATCAGCGCGCCGTCCCTTGTGCTTAACTAGTCTTAATTTGTGTGGCATGCTGCAATTGCTGCACTTGGGCTACAAAGTGGAAGGCTCTACAGGGGGTTGTACTGAGGTGCATTCATGGGCTGAATGATCCTGCACAGAACATACATAGAAGAAGCAGTTTTTAGTAGCTGTCTTGGTTATACTGTACTAAACAAACTAAACTGTCAGGGGAGAAAAGTGTAAATCATGTGTATGTCAAAACATGAAGACACTGTTTACACTTAAGTCCACTGTTATAGGGCAATAAGAAGTGTTCTTCTGTACATCTAATTTACTGAAAAACAGAGCTGACAGAGCAGGGACTATTGTGCTTGATTAGTAATCTCTATACATGAATGCATTTACCTGTCAGTCCCATAGAATATATGAAAAGACAATATTTGCAATACTTCTCTTCTAAAATCAGCACAGTGGATTTAGAAGTGACACTAATGCATTAAGAACATACAAATAAGTCATATTATTAGCACCTTCTTTTATGCAATAGTCTAAAAATGTTAAAGCGTCCGTTATAACCAAAAAGTCAAAACACTTATAGAAATCTTAAAGACAGCAACATTTACCTATAAGGTGCCTGGGTGCCTGAGCTAAGAAACAACACTGCACTTGACTCCTGACCGAAATGTTGAGTAAAATAAACTTTTGGAAGATTGATACAGCAAGTCCTGTGAGTGTCGTTATTCTGCATTGTGTATATATACCGAGAAGTTTCATGACCATATAAAAACACAAGGCCGAAGGAACTCCTAGATAACTTCTAATATCCTTATATTTTGCAACTGGGGGTACTTTATTTATTATAATACACATGTTTCAGTGAGTCATGTCACAGAAATGACATCAGAACTCACCGTTTATAACTGATGACATCGGAACTCACCGTTTATAAGGATATCATTTGTTCAGCACAACGTGACCAACAATAAATTGACCCGGTGCTACCTATTATAATATTTTACAAAAATCCAAAATAAAGGTGCACACAGGGAACCTTTAAAAAGTTATTAAAAATTCATAGTTTTATTTAATACATTAAAAACAGGAGGTCAACGTTTCGGTCTGTTCCTAAGACCTTTTTCAAGACCTCTAATCCCAATAAGAACCACCTGTGAATAAATAAATAAAACCACAAGCATTCACCCAATACTGTGGCTAACCAGACACCATGTGACAAGAAACCTTTAGGTTCAAAACTTGATTGCCCTTAGCTGAACTATAACTCAATGCACAATGTAGCAAATGCTTTCTGTATTTTGAAACATGTAGAAAGCATTTGATACATTGTTGCAGTGAGTTATAGTTTAGATAAGTGCGATCAAGTTTTGAACCTAAAGGTTTTTATGATCAACCTGCTACACCTTATGGGACTGGGTTTCTTGTCACGTGGTGTCTGGTTAGCCACACTAATGCCACTAATCCAGGCCTGGGTGGCAGCTAAGAGCAGAGCTAACTGTAGCGGAAAATGGGTGTGCTCCAATACATGGGTAGGAAGAAAGCAGGATCCCGCACACCCAACAGATAACAGCAATATGCCTGGTGCTCACTGGCAGAGGTTCGGCAGCCCCACAACAGCAAAGGAATTCCAATGGCACACAGTAATCAATCTTCAAAAATTTATTTCAATGCGGAGTGCGATGCAACGTTTCGGGGAGTAAAACCCCGAGCCTGATGCTTGACAAAGGGGTTTTACTCCCCGAAACGTTGCATCGCACTCCGCATTGAAATACATTTTTGAAGATTTCTCACAGTCCTGTGTGTCGTTGGAATTCCTTTGCTGTACTCCAATACATGGGGCCTCTGGCTGTTCCCAGTGTGGTAAAGATCAAAACAAAGAGAGAGAGTAACCTGTGACAGTGCCTGAAGAAAGGTAGTGTTTGGGAAAGCGCAGTACTGAAGCTGAACTGGAAGTAGGCTGTGTGGCCTGGCTGATAGAGAGACATTATCTCTGATCTGTGAATAAAGGGGTGCTAACCTTGTGGTGGACCAGTGTCTAAAAGAGGTCCTGGGGTAGTCAGGAAGACTATATTCACAGCCAATAATATAGCAAGTGCTACTGCTTTTGTGTTGTTCTACAGCGGTGCCACATGAGACCATGGAGTATATTTATCAAACACTGAAGTTAGAGATCTCCACAGTCCGCAGAGTGAAATACCGCCTCTCTTCATTCATTTCTATGTGATTTTGAAAGGCGTATTTATCAAATGGTGAACTTTCACCCATCGATAAATACTTCTTTAAAAATACCATAGAAATGAATGGAGAGAGGCGGTACTTCACTATGTGGACTATGGTGATCTCTATATCCCTATGAGTGTTGTGTAAAAGCAACAGGAGGAGTTCCACAAAGACTGTGTGTGTGTGTGTGTGTGTGTGTGTGTGTGTGTGTGTGTGTGTGTGTGTGTGTGTGTGTGTGTGTGTGTGTAGCAAGTGTCTTTATGATGCCAGTGGGAAAAGAGTTATGAAATCCCCACCAGTGAGCTATGCAGGATCTGAGAGAGTGGCAGAAAAAATTCAACTCAAAGTTTCAGCAACAGCACGTCAAGGCCCCTCATTGTACGGGAGTCCTACACTGTTTCTGAGCAGTAGAATGAGGGGCCTTGACCATGAAGGGCCAGTGTAGGACTCATGTACAATGAGGGGCCTTGATGTGGTACGTGAGCTTACATATTTTGGCCAAAGTGTGGTACTAACACCTTTTTTTTGTAATTATTTTTTAAAGGCAAACCGAGCGCTGGCAAATTTTCTCTCTTTGTGTACAAATATTGTCTTTTTTCCACTAACTGGAAAATGACTTGATGTGTGTAATTATTCTAAAAATTTACTGTAAGAAAAAAATAATAGTGAGGCTGTGATGCCTAATGTTATGCCAGAGGTAAAGGGACTAGGGCTGACCCTCACTATTAATGTTTCCCTAGCTGTAATAAATGGTTCAATGAATAGGATAACCCACATTGAATCTCTTAAAACATAACAAAATGTTGCCAGTGTGCATGGTGGTGTTTGTGCAGCTCTGTTGTTCCAAATGCAAGCAAAAATCTGCAAGTTAATCTGATAACCAGAGTGTGCAAGTTCTACGTAAAAAAGGGGTTAAAGCCAAGAAAGCATAACTCTTTGTTGCCCTGCAGTACCTCAGCTCCTGACTGTATTAGGCGATGAGTGTGCTACTGATCAATCTAAGTCATGTGGCTGAAATACTTTATATGAATAAATGTACTCAGTGTTATGGGACTGGAAACAATAAGGAAAACAGTTACATTTAAGTTGAATTGCAGAGGCTGCATGAAGCAGAAGGAATACTGCGAGAGAGACACCTTGAGAATGTGTGTGTTAAAGGAATTGTTCAGTATAAAAATAAAAAATAGATAGGCTGTGCAAAATAAAAAATGTTTTTAATATAGTTAGTTAGCCAAAAATGTAATATATAAAGGCTGGAGTGACTGCAAAGCTGAAAGCTGAGGATCAATTGCAAACTCATTGAACAGTTATGTCCCATATGACCCCCATTAAAGTCGCTGACTAACTCAAGCGTTAAAGAGCTGAATAGAGGAAAGTAGTGTCCTTGCTATTATGTTACACATCTGCTCACTCCAGTTATCATAGATGACATTTTTTGCCAACTATATTAGAAACATTTTTTATTTTGCACAGCTTATTTACCCAGTTTTTATTTTTACACTGAACTGTTCCTTTAAGTGAGAAGTCAGGTGAAATTCCTGAACTCACTGACTGCCAAACTGTGTGTGTGAATATAGACAATGAAAATGATGAAGTAGAAAATGGTTACATAACTGTTGATTTGGTGAGAAGCCAGACAGAGGGGTATATTTATGAAAGAGTGAAGTTAAAGATCGCCACAGTCTGCTAGAGTGAAATTCCGCCACATTCCATTCATTTCTATGGGATTTTGAAAGGCATATTTATCAAAGGTTGAACTTTCACCTTCACCCATTGATAAATACTCTTTTAAAATTCCCATAGAAATTAATGGAGAGTGGCGGAATTTCACTCTGAGACTGTGGTGATCTCTAACTTCACTCTTTGATAAATATACCCCATAATTTATGAGGCGGTGAGGGATGAAAAATCTACCTCCTCAATCTGTGTGTGAATGAGCAAGCCACAGAACATATCTGCAGTGAGCACATCTGTGTAAGAGCAGAAATACAATCTCATTCATCAACACTGGGCAAATTTGCCCATGGGCAGTTACCTATAGCAACCAACCAGCTTTTTGAAGCCAGCTGTAAGTAGAACAATGAATTCAGCACTGATTGGTTGCCATGGGTTACTGCCCATGGGCAAATTTGCCCAGTGTTGATAAATGACCCCCAATGTCCCATTAATGAAACATGAGGGAATTTAAAGTCCTCTAGCAAAATGTGTGCCTTCTGAGAAACAGCTTTTGTATAGTGTGAGAGTGTTTAAGAGATTCTCATTATGTGGCAAAAGTAGGATATGTGACGGTGTATAAGGTTAATATTCCCTCTCAGCCAGGTAATTAGGTGGCCGTTGAGAATGGAGCTGTTTGTAGAGGAAGACTGTGTTCTCAGCTGTGGAACAGACTGTTATGGTTTGTGGATACCATGTGTAGACAAGCACCCTTTTGTTTGAATTAAGTAAATCCTATTTTTCTGCAATTTTTGCCCATGTCTCATCTCTTAATAAGAAACCCAATTGTCTATCATTATAAAAGCTAATCTGCCCACAGGATACACACTTTGAGGTGTTGCATGTTCTGCAGTGAAAGTGGGGTGACTGCTGAGCCTGTACCTACGATGGCAAATGGAAAACTTGCACCTTAATGTGGATTCTACAGTGTCCTAGAGGGTCAAACCCCTTGTGCCATGTTTACATATGTCTATTTCTCACTCCCAAAATAAATCATGCTACAGTCACCATCTTTGGTTCCCCCCTTACTGAACATATTGGAAAATGTTCCATCTCAACTGGAGTTTTAAAACACCAATGGGAAAAGGGCCCATTTATGGCAATTTTTCCCATTCCCATTTTAGTGGTTTTTGAAGTTTTTTTTCCACATGAATAAATTAATTTTCTCTAAAATCAGGAATGCCATGTAATATATTAAAGATCTAAATTTCATGTAAAAGAATGCTGAACAATGGCTAAAAAAAAAAAATAAGAAAACCTGTAAAAAGTTTAGTTTTTCAGACAATTACTAGCAAAAAGAAAAATCAGAAAGTCCAAATGGCTAAAAAAAAATCAGTAAAATCAGGGCAGCTCCCATTGTCTTCTATAGGAACTCCACTGCTTTTATTTGGCAATTTTTTGTACTACAGTTTTTTCGTGGATTTTACAAGTAATACATTTCTAATTTTAGAGAAATGAAAAAAAAATAACCCAGTGATTTGTGAGAAATAGGAATTCAATTCAGAATTCAGTAAATAGGCCCCTTAATTCTATTATCTATATAGATAGAAATTCCCACTCCCTCAGGGCCCCCCCGGTAGCTCATGCGCCACGAATTCCAGGTGGACGGAGGGGGGACGGCAGCACATCCCCCACCAGGGCACGCCCCCCTCTAGTTACGTCACTGTAAATTCCTATAATATAATATATACAGTACCACCAATAGACATGTGCGAAGTGAAAATGTGAAAAGTTCCTCTTAATGGGTCAAGCCCCAGACACATGACAAAGTTGTAGTTTATAAACATTAAATAGTTTTCTATGAAACATTGGTCCTTCACATTATTTTATTTATTTATTATTTGGTTTATAGATATACAAATACACAAATTCATTCAAGTTAGGTAGAAAGGCAATTTGTTTAAAAGGAACCATTGATGGATATTTCATTGCAGTCTAGTGTTAGAACCAGTCTCTTTTTAATTGACCATTTTTGACAGTTTACAGTAAATATGTACTCAATAATTCTACACATATAGGGACACAGGTGATGTCCATTGCCTGCAATTAATATAGTGGGGAGAGTGACTAGATTCCTTTTACAGTAAGTCCAATGCTGTTGCACAGCACATTCTCAAGTTTTGTGGTCTAGATGTAATACTGACAAACAGAATATATCGATCAGAAAACTGCCCACAAACAATTTGCTCGATTATTGCGCAGTCTGTCACTATACAGGTTTTATGAACATCATTACAAAAATATTTACAGACAGAGAGGAAAAATAAAATTCATTATCTCTGAAATATCTCCTAATATACAGTCAGTTTGTAGAACCTCCTGAAACGAAACAGGAGTTAGAACTGGCTGGTCTGTGGAAATGTACAAGTTACATGATTAAGGCATTAGGCCTTCCCTCACACTAAACTTTGTTGGACAGAGTTAGTTAGATGGAAAAAAAACTCATCTGCTTCTGCTGCTTGACAGTGCTAGCTATGAAAGCACAGAAATGCATGCAAAGTTCAATAGCGGTGATGTTTTTTGAAACACTGTGCCATAAAACTAAACTGGTGTGTAACTGATGGTCCAGCTGCTTGGGACATACCCAAACTTATGTGGCTCCATTAGACCCTTGTAGCTAGGTATATCACATACAAACCCTACAGTATAGTCAGTTGCAGGTCTAATTGCGTAGATATACATCCCAACCCTTTCTATAACCCTAAACACACAAATTGGGCGTGGAGTGGATGGAACATAGAAGGAATGCACCAAAGACAATTTGAGAGTTTGCATTGAAACATTTTGATGTGATCCCAAGCAGAAATCTCCACTTCTCATTCATAGACATGATCTAGAACAGGATAAAGGGCTAACGTTTAACCAAGGCATAAAATACTATAGTTTATCAGGGGGGGATCTTAAAGAGATTGTGTCCCATCATCAATTAGAATTGATTTCCCTAACATGGAGAGGTGATGAGGCCAAAGCTGAAAGGATGAAGCTTATACAGTTTATGATCATAATTACATTATATTAACTAAAATATAATCTACACATCTTAGAACTGAAAAGAGCAAAGTCACATTTAAATATTTAAGGTCATTTAACATATCATGATAGTTTCCTGTAATTAATGCTGCAGTGATAGTGGGGCTCTTTTCTGGCTGGAAAACCGTACAGACCAAATAAATTAGTGAAGAAAATAAAAGTGTGCCTTTATCTGTAAATTAAATAAAAATGTAGAGGTTCAGGTGAATATTGATGGGCTCAGTATGAAAACATCTCTTAGGGGCCGATTCACTCAGCTCGAGTGAAGGGTTCGAATGTAAAAAACTTCGAATTTCGAAGTTTTTTTTGGGTACTTCGACCATCGAATTGGTTAAATTAGTTCGAATTCGATCGAAGTCGAACGAAATCGAACGATTCGAAGTAAAAATCGTTCGACTATTCGACCATTCGATAGTCGAAGTACTTGCCCTTTAAAAAAAACTTCGACCCCCTACTTCGGCAGATAAAACCTACCGAAGTCAATGTTAGCCTATGGGGAAGGTCCCCATAGGCTTGCTAACCTTTTTTTGATCGAAGGATTTTCCTTCGATCGTTTGATTAAAATCCTTCGAATCGTTCGATTCGAAGGATTTAATCGTTCGATCGAACGAAAAATCCTTCGATCGTTCGATCGAACGATTAGCGCTAAATCCTTCGACTTCGATATTCGAAGTCGAAGGATTTCAATTCGAGGGTCGAATTTCGAAGTAATTTTAACTTCGAAATTCGACCCTTCGTGAATCGGCCCCATAGTGTTAAAAGCCTAAGAAAAGATATCGGGGGAAAAAAACAGTTCTTGATTATATTTCACAACATTCATTAACTGCATGCCTGTAGTAGCACCAAGCAGTAATCTGAACTTGCCTCATCAGTCTAATAGCTTTTTTTAACATCAAAATTAGTAAAGTTGACCAGTTTGGACATACCTCCCAATGATGCCAAATAACAGTATACAAAAGGCTCAGGCTGGGTGTGATTTCAGGTACATCAAGGCAATAACTTGGGGTTGGTGGTGGATGGGGAAGTGACATAAGGAGAAAAAAAAGTTGTTTTTCAAAGATTTATTTTGAGTTTGACTACACTGAGCCAATTATACGAAAGATCGGATTACAAGTATCCATGTTAGATTAGATTGGGGGGCTGTAATATTGGTCGTTAATTGAAAAATTGTTCGCAAAGCTACTAAATAAATATTCACACTGCAAACAATTTTGCCTTTGCACAACTGTAAAACATTTTGCAAAAACTTCTTACTGAAAAAATTATGTTTGCTCCAAAAGTTTACGCTACCTTCAAGCAGGTCTTAAAAGTGTGCAATCAAGATTTGCAATGCAATAAAAGTCTAATGAAGAAGATAAGATCGCAACATGCAAATTGTTATGCTTATTTGTGTGCAAATTTGTTCTCTTTGCAAATATCATTACATTTCCCCCAATATGTTCTAGATTTAAACAAAAAAATGCAAAAATGCAAAAAGGCATCTAGTGCTACAACCTCAACGGAGATACAGAATACACTTTGCTATTTTGAGAACAATGGGGCCCAAACAGCCCCCACTGCCCAATAAAAACGCTGGCAGTAAATTTGATTATTTATTAATCAAAGCTGCTGCTTAATGATTGCAAGTTGCAGAAAAGGTCAATTATGGCTTTTTCTGCAACCTGGAGCTCAGTATAAACTCCCTATACATGTATAGGGCCACTGCTACTCTTTCTTCTAGATTGTGCCTATGTACATATATATATACATATATATATTTATTAGGGATGCACCGAATCCACTATTTTGGATTCGGCCGAACCCCCGAATCCTTCACAAAATATTCGGCCGAATACTGAACCGAATACGAACCCTAATTTGCATATGTAAATTAGGAGTGGGAAGGGGAAAACATTTTTTACTTCCTTGTTTTGTGACGTCATGCAACTTCCCTCCCCGCCCCTAATTTGCATATGCAAATTAGGATTCGGCTCGGCCAGGCAGAAGGATTCGGCCGAATCCGAATCCTGCTGAAAAAGGCCGAATCCCGAACCGAATCCTGGATTCGGTGCATCCCTAATATATATATATATATATATATATATATATATATATATATATATATATATATATATATATTTATTTAATTGCAAATGGACTTGGAAATGAGAGCTCATATGTAAAATGTTTAGAGCAGGAGCCATCAGTCACATAAAATCTGCTAGTCTCCACTTATAAGAAGTGCTTTCATTTTGTATGTCAGTATATAGGCTTGTGTATGTCTGGGGAAAAAAACAAAAGAAAATAAAGGCATTATATATGCATATAGCTTCACAAACACTGAAACACAGTTATATGATAGATAAGACGAAAAAAGAAAAGAGATGGTAGCAAATCCATAACAGTCAAATTCAACCTCCTTAAAAAGTTCTGTCTTAATGAAAACCCAAATGCAAATTCAAGTTTAAGAGTAAAATCAAGAAAAGCGAATCATCTCTGAACAAAATTTTGTCCCCTTCAGCCATCCGTCATTTTTAAAGCCACATGATATTAGGGGTTTAGCTGACCTGATCTGAAATGCTGAATATTGCAAAAAGTGCTGAAATTCCAAACTGAATCCTGTAAGCAGTACATCCATTATACACATAAGTATGAGTAGCTTAAGGCAGGCAGTATGGAAGAATCATCATACTAATGTATATCATTTGCATTCTCCTAGACTTTTAAGGAGCCGGAAAGAAGTGCATCTTTAAAATATTGAATAAACATCACCTAAAATTTTAGAACGTAGTGTGAAATTTTAGGAACCAGGTACCCACAGTTCCTGTGAATCGTTTGCCCCTAAAAGACCAACGTTTTATATTACACCAAACCTAGTAAACAATATGTAAATGCAATATCCTCAGCCAAAGGACATTATGAACTCAGCAGAATGGTACGAATAGCATCTCTACTGTTTGTACAAGACAGAAGAGGTCAGAAGTTTGGTGTACAGACATGGTCTTTAACCAGTGTCCAAGTTGTTGCATGTAACAGTCAATAAGAAGAGGTAGGTTTAGATCCACAGGGATTCATTATAAAGCCACCTCCATACACAGCTTTTTCAGATTTGCAGAAAAAAAAAATTTAGTTAAGCAAAATGTCTTTTTAACTTCTTCCCTGCCAGATGGCTTTGCATGCCAAGTTGGTGCTGAAGAGCAGGGATGGGCAAATTTGACCCGTTTCGTTTCGCCAAAAATTCGCCGCTGGCGAAATGTCGCTGACGGCCATTAAAGTCTATGGGCGTCAAAAAAACTTTGTTGCGCGTCTTTTTTTTTTTGATGCACGTCTCCATACAAGTCTATGGGCGTCATTTTTTCCGCGAAACGAGGCGAAAAAATTCGCCCATCCCTACTGAAGAGGTTAAACAGACTGTAACCAAACACCAGCGTCTTGCAGGCAACATTCCCAAATGGAGGACCTAGGACTTATATTTGGGGAAAAAAAATCATGTTTTCACAGTGTCCAGTTAAAATTCCTGGGGAAGTTAGGTTAAGTGCTAGCGCGGGGTGTCCGAGATCCACCAACCCTCTGGCCACGATGAATCTTCATGTGTTTTGACAAGTGGTCACTACGAGCAAATTTCTTGTCACACACTACACACTGATAGGGCTTCACTCCAGAATGGGACCTCTTGTGTCTGGACAGCTCGTCTGAGCGAGAAAACCTAAAAATAAGTTTTAAAAAAAATGTAAATATAATGATAGTAGCTTAGCTTAGTTACCATCAAGAACAAGTTTCAGGCTTAATACAGAGAAAAAGCATTGATTCGTCCGTTCTGAATAACAGGTTTCCAGATAATACATCCTGTGCCTGTATATTCTGCCATTCATGTGTCATGTTCAGTTTGAGATTTAAGACTGCAACAATTAGGTTCAAGGGGTGGCACAGGTTATACACAATACAAGCCAATACACGTATGGGACCTATTATCCAGAGTGCTAGAGACCTGGGGTTTTCCAGATAACGGGTATTTCTGCAGTTTGGAGCATCATACCTTAAGTCTAAAAAAAACCAACAGTGTTTTGCCTCCAATAAGAATTTATATCTTAGTTGGGATAACGTACAAGGTACTGTTCTATTATTACAGAGAAAAAACAAAATGTAAATTATTTGGAAAGAATGAGCTTTCTAGATTATGGGTTTCTGGATAACAGATCCCATACCTTTATACGGACTATAAGTAATTCAACAATATCATTTTCACAGAGAAATATCAAGGTAGTACAGCCTCTTAAAGAAATACCAGATTGATTTTGGAGGCCGCATAGGCTTGGGGACTGTCCCTACTGTAAAAAGTCATTCGAATTTATTGTGTACATATGATACCTAGGGAGGCATAAAGGAAAGCAACACAGGAAAGTTTCGTTAGAGGTTTAGTACTATGTCACACGGGGCTATACTGTTGCCTACGCAATGGCTCACTGGGCAGATGACAAAATGCTCAGATTCACCCCATATTTATTATATTATTATTATTATTATACTGCACACTGAGCTGGAATCCTCTCAGAAACAAAAACACTGACATTCACAGGTCTGGACGGGAATTTAAAATAGGCCCTGATATTTCAGGTTCACAGAGGCCCAAACAGCCCAATAAATAGTGACAGTCTATGGGAACTTAGAGCAGCCCACAGATTGCCAGTCCGGGCCTGGACATTCATGCAGTGTTCCCCTGGCATTGCAGCAAACAAGTTGTAGCCAGAAGGACAATTTTGAGGTGATATTACAAAGATAACCCCATATGCAACTATTTCTCTAGAGATACTAGCTGATCAATGACAAAGGACAATGGCAGTAATAGCCAATGCTGAATAAAAAGCTTTAGTAGCATCACAACACATTGCCTTTAGCTGACAAGGTCAACTCCTGGCTGCCCTGAGAACCAAAGCCATGCACGGATATAGCTTGCGTCAGAGCTTTAAACAGGAGCTAGCTACACCAAAGTTGATGGTCCACTGGTAAAATGTAAATATGGGAGGCTAAAGGTTTAGTATGAAATATAAAAAACATGTTATGAATTGCTCCAATTCAGTTTATAGTTCAATATAAAGGCAAATCCTAGGGAATGCATATTTGCCATCCTAGATGCACATGGAACCAAACTGTAAATCAATTAGGATAAACACTTATTTCCTGTCTTAGATATTCTTGGCACTAACAATGTACCTCGAAAGGATCAAACAAAAAGTCTAAAAAAAAAAAAAAAACACTTTTCTTTGTAGCTTTAATGGAACATTCCACAACAAGTTCATGTTTGATCAAAAAATGATCATTGTTCTTCCTATAGGTAACTAGGTGAAGTGGAGCAGTATACAATGGATAACCACATCAGGACTATACACTTGCATGTTTGTGTAACTATGGTTTGTTTGCTCTCAGGTCTGAATGTTGCTGTGGAAATCTTTTCAAAACTGTATCTGTAAGATACAGTACAATAATTTCCCTGTAGAAAAAAAAAACCAAAGACTGTGTTTATATAGAGAACGAAACAATGTCACGTTCCTGTAACTAAAGCTCCTTGTGGACAATGATAATAAAGAAACAATAATAAAAAGCTGTTTATTATGCATTTGGGTGTGTCCTACCAGGAACAGATCAATTCAACAGGGCAGAACCTCACCAAGCAAGCTAATGCATTTCATTTAGCAAAGGCACCCATAGTCAGAGGAATAGATTATCTTACAGTTATTATTAAGGTTGACTTGAGAGTGGTATAGTATGCCATTTTGCAATTGGTCTTTGATTGCTTTCACTTTTTTGCCCCTCGGCTTCTCATACCCATAGTAACTGGACATCATCTTTAATTGAATGATGGGGGGGAAAAAAATCAGAGGAGGAAGGAGAACAATTTAAAAACAATGGAAATGAAAGTCAAGTCATACATAGTATACTAAAGAAATAAAACACAAAAAAATAAACTTCCCCATTATGGTATGAAAACGGACACATATATTTTGCCATTAGAACATACAGAATCGACACTGCTTTTATAGAAATGCACATAAACACTCTACCGGACTGGTTTATATGTAGAACAAAGGCGGTTCCGACTAAATATTGAGAAGGGGTATTTTACAGTGAGAGCTGTGAAGATGTGGAATTCTCTCCCTGAATCAGTTGTACAGGCTGATACATTAGATAGCTTTAAGAAGGGGTCGGATGGCTTTTTAGCTATAGATAGCTCATAGCACAAGTTGATCCAGGGACTGGTCCCTGTCTGTGTTTCAAGTGAGGGGTGGGTGTTGTCCTAACAGTCCCTGCAGTCACACAGTAAAAGAGGGGACAGCCAATCACAGCCCTGTAGTCACACAAACACAGACAGGCTTCAGTTCCCTATCAGGTCCTGCTAGCTGTTGATTGGTTCCTTTCCTACAGTACAGTGAATGGAGAGCTGCCGGCTCCACTGCACAGCCTGGGAATTCAGGGAGCAGGAAGTGGAAGAGAAGGGAGGGATTATTAGGGTTTTTGCAGAAATAAATCAACCTGAAACACTAGTTTTTTTAAGCACAATTCTTCTATATCTAAACGAGTATAATGCACTGGTATGTTCTTATTTTTTTTTTTTTTTTGCCTTTGTCTGGATCAACAAGGAGTCATCAGGTTTTATATAGACATAAAAGTTTGGAACTTGATTAAAGTGTATTTTTTCCAACCTAATTACTTTGATACTAATATGTTTGTGTTTTTTTCTCTGACCAGTAACAAATTCCTGCCTTGTGCATCTTACCTCCAGCCACACTCTGGCCATGTGCAGACATAAGGTTTTTCTCCCGTATGCCTCCTGAAATGTGCTTTAAGGTGTGAACTCTTGGTGTACATCTTGTTACAACCAGGGTGGCTACACTTGTGTACCCGTATTACAGCTGCTGTCCCCTTCTGTGTCCTTTGCTGTCCGTCACTTACAAAAACACCTCCCAGTGTGAGGGGTCGGACAGCTACTGGAAGTGGAGCAATCCTCACATACTTCTGGTCCCCAGGTGAAGCAGGTCCTGGCATGGGTGCCAATGCCAAGCTCTGACCCTGAACACTGATTAACAGCTGAGCCACACGCACGGTGCCAGATGAGCTTTGGGCTGGAGAGGAAGTCCCAGGCACTGGCTGAATCTGGAGGAGAACAGGTATAGTTCCAGTTGTGGAAGGTGAATGTGTGGAAGCTTCCGGAGTCACTGGAGTGGGCACCTTCTCACCTGGGAGAATTTCAATTGTGGGTGACATCTGATCACCTGTTTTGCAGCTCTGAAGCCATCCAGGGGGAATTGGCTGATTTTCACCCAGCTCCTCACGTATAAGATCCATGTTGTCCTTTAAAAACTCTTCAATTTCCTCTAATGTGGGAGAAAATTCCTGGGGAAAAGCAGCAGAAAAGTCAGGGACTTTCAAATGTGCAGACTGAGTGGTTTCCTTTGTATCCTCCACAGTCCTTACCAAATGAGAGAAAATAATACCTCCCACTTCTTCCTGAAGACCACCTTCTTGAAGAAAATCATCACCCTCGTCTTTTTTAAAAGCAACAGTGCTGTTAAGATGCTCATCCAGAGAGTTGTTAGAAGAGCAGCCATCAGTCTTCATTATTGTGGGCACGACTGGCTTCTCCTCCCACTGTGAAATTGCCATGGTCAGGTCACAAGCAGATGCAGCATTAGAAAGAATATCAGCTCCAGGGAGAGGTTTGTTGCAACTGATGGAAACCATTTTAAAGAGGAGAGGAACAACTTGCTCCCTGCAGAGCAGAGGGAGTGGTGTCTCACACAGAATGACTTCACGAGACCCTAATGAAGCTTAATCTGTAGAGAAAATAAGATAAGATAAGAAGTAAAAATATCTATGTATCCATTATAATTATGTCCTTTAATGAAGGATTAAACAGAGGGTATGATAAGGATTTTTTACACACACTCTTGATGATGTGATTTTGCACTATGAGGTTGTTCTATTAAATCCAAAGACAATACCAAAATGTAACTTTTGTAATTCTTCATATAAAATGACTATGCAAAATATGAATACTGACCTACAAGCCAACTACTTTCTTCTATTTAAAACACTGAACAATGGATTTTTTTTACCTTATTTTATAAAAAGGTTCTATATTATCAATATTCTACAACAAATGCAATAGTACAAGTGGGAAACAAATCCCCCATGTATAACCTATGTTATCCCCAGGCGGTTTTGAATGGGTGCAAGGGTCTGCATCTTTTCTAGGGTGCCTGGCTTTGTTCCCACCTCTGTCGCTGTAAAAGAACACTTCTTAGGTTGGCCTGAGGAATGTGAGCTGCACTTGCAGAACCACACGGTCCTATCGGCTTTTATAACAAACGGGGAAGGCACATTGTTATTTCTTCTTCACAATTGGCTCCACTTTTCCCCACCCACAAGAACAATGTATAATAAGGGGCACATAATTAGCCAATGTGGTTGGCCAGACCAAGCAGATACAGGTATGGTATCCATTATCCGGAAACCTGTTATACAAAAGGTTCTGAATTATGGAAAGGCTGCCTCCCATAGACTCCATTATAATCAAATAATCCAAATCTTTAAAACTGATTTCCTTTTTCTCTGTAATAATAATAAAAAAATAAAAAAAAGAATACCTTGTACTTGATCCAAACTAAGATATAATTAATCCTTATTGGAAGAAAAAACAGCCTATTGGGTTTATTTATTGTATACATGATTTTCTAGTAGACTTAAGGTATGAAGATCCATATTACAGAAAAATCCATTCTCCAGGAAAACAGGTCCCAAGCATTCTGGATAACAGGTTCCATACCTGTAGTTGATTTAATTTTCTAACTTGTAGCAGATATGGGTAATTTAGCATTTCTGCTAGTTAAGGAGCCCCAAGGCCTGTCCTACATTGGAGCTCCTTTACTACCAGCGAGGGTTATCAGAGAAGCCTAAAACTGCAGGAATTTCACTGGTTGCCTTTCCTACTTTATAGGTACAAAAAGTGAGAAAAAGGTATGTTATAGGTATGGGGTTTTCCAGAAAAGATGCATCTGCATAACATGGAGCACTTTGCATTAAGGCTCTAAACATTAAAAAGAGGAAATCGAATTACTTATTTATTATTTGACACCAACATGGATTTATGCTAATTTACAATGTAGTCGTTATTATAAAATAGAAAAAGCAAAGAAATTCTTGCTGGAAATTAAGAATGTGCTGAATCCTGAGTCTTTCTCAGCATGATACAGATTTGCTGTAACTTAATCCAATTTCCTAGCCAAACCGAATCCAAACCCTTAAAAAACACATGACTTGGCCACACGAACAAGGGGGAAAAAAACGGTAAACTTATTTTTTTTTTCCCACTGTCATAATTTACATATACATTCAGTTTGAGATTTGGCCACAGCCTTCATGAAAGATTCAAGATGTGTCAAAATCCCCAAATAGTGGATTTGACACGTCCCAAATTTAAATGACGTTGTATTTTAGAGCTTTCTGGACAATGGATTTCCAGAAAACAGGTGCTTGTATCATGCACAATTAAAATTTCTGTTCAATAGGAAACTTTAGAGAAAAATGATTTAGTGAATGAAAGCAAAATGGTAGCATGGAAATATGAAAATAATGAAATTTCGGTGTTCTTTTTCTAGTTGTGCATTTAGGGAAACATGTGACACACACACCTTACAAACAGAGTTGTAACAAAATAACACAGCACAAGACATTACCACATAAAAATATAAAGGTGTATTTATCAAGTTGTGTATGGATTTGCAACTTACCAGGTCACATAGAACTAGCTCTGGCAGTAATATGAACAGAAGGTGTATTCTATTGGATGGAGCCTATGCGATCAAAATAAAGGAATATTTTACAATTTAAAAAAATGCTTTAGGGTTTAACTCTTTCTCTGTAGCAGTTTTGCCAAGTATAAGGTTTTGCTTGCTCCCCCCCCCCCCAAGAGCCTTTTAACCAGTGAAACTGTGGGCAGAGAATGATAAATTCCACAGGTAGGTAGATGTACAGACACAAAAGATGCAGTCGAAATACCTCCATAGAAACGATGAATGCTGGTTTACAAGGTCTTAGCAAAAATAATAGAAAACCCCATTAATGGTTCGTCAAGATATATCTGAAAACAAAGGCTTGGTTATAAAGCCAATCCATTAAATGCATTTTGCCCATGTTTTAATGATATGTAAAAGTCAGTGAGATGGCAAGTAGTTAGGCCCCTCAGTGACTTTAATTGCTTACTTTATACTCTGAGTTGCTGCAAACCCTGTTCCCTAGTGATGCCTGACATGAGGCCTGGTGTTGGGAATCTAACAGGGACACAAAAAGTGTTGAAGTGAAATGAAGAATAATCAAGCTCAGAGCAAAGGGGCAAGTTCATCTTTAGCTATGGCACTGGATATACAAGTATCTTGTTGCTGCTAAGCTGTTTTCATGTGCACAAATATTCAGCGTGCAAATCAAACTGTGGTGTGCACAAAGAATTCCGATTGAAAGCACAAAATGTTGCACTAAACCTGCTTCTTTACATACATTGTTTCAAAAAGTGCCAATAAGAGAGCCTCTCGTGAAATATCTGCCTGTCCTGATTTATTTAGTTAAATCCTCAGATAATTCAGTGTTTCCACTTAAAGTAAGACCTGCTCTTAAAGGGGTTGTTCACCTTTGAGTTAACTTGTAGTATGATGTAGAGCAGGGGTGTCCAAACTTTTTGCAACGAGGGCCAGATTTGGTGAGGTGAAAATGTGTGGGGGCCGACCATTCAGCCTGACATTATTTGAACCATTAACATAATTTAACTAATTTTAACAAGGAATCGCGTAGCCGTAATATTTTGGCCCATTAGTGAAATGATCTGCCACTTGGTCTATGTGTTAGCAATAGACATGTATCAGCGAATAGTGACGTGCCGCTTTCGCATACTTCTGTAGTTTACTGTGTTGGCACGTCAGTACGTTCACCTTCAGCCCTAAAGAAGTATGTAAGAGCGGTGCATCACTACGTGCCAGTACGTGTCTATTGCTAACACCTTCAGCACACAGGCAGCAGTATAGACCAAGCGGCAGATCATTTCACTAATGTGCCCAAATATTACTGCTACGGCTACGCGATTCCTGTTCGCACAGTGCTAAGGGGGCCCTCATTGTTATAAATTTCATGATGGAGGCTGAGGGCCGCTGTAAATTTGAAAATGGGCCGCAATTGGCCCCTGGGCCTGACTTTGGACATGCCTGATGTAGAGAGTGATATTTTGAGACAATTTTCAATTGGTTTTCATTTTTTTTTATTATCTGAGGTTTTTGAGTCATTTAGCTTTTTATCCAGCTGCTCTCAATTTGCAATGTCAGCAATCCAGTTGCTAGGGTCCAAATTAACCTAGCAATCATGCACTGATTGAATAAGAAACTGGTATATGAATAGGAGAGGGGCTGAACAGAAAGATGAATAATAAAGAGTAGCAATAACTATAACTATGTAGCCCTACAGAGCATTTTTTTATAGGGTCAGTGACCCCCCATCTGAAAGCGTCAGAAGAGAAAGGCAAATAATTCAAAAACGATAAACAATAAAATAACGAAGACAAATTAAAAAGTTGCTCATAATTGGTGTTCTATAACATACTAAAAGTTAACTTAAAGGTACACAACTCCTTTAAGGTCGCTTTCCTCCATCTTGCACCCTAGAGACAAGACTGGAAGTGTTTATTAGCAAGTTTAAAAAGCTCAGTGTGAGTAGAGGCACCCTCCCCCTCCTGTTGGGGTGACCAGTAGGGTGACAGCACCCAGTGGATCGCAAGCAAAGGTACAAGTTTATGATCAACACCAGGGAGGGGGGCTCCGTTTCTAGATCTAGCCAATAGAATACATAAGAGTGAATTCCTCTCCAGCATATCTGCACATGAACACACGTAGCTCACGATTGAGCGTCAGAAGAGAAAGCTCTATTTCCAGTTCCACAGTGTGAGCTTTGCAGGTAACTGTGCCACGCCCACTCACTCTCGCAGCTCAGGTTCAGGCAGAGGCCCGAGGGCCAGACTTGCTGATCGATTTGCAAATGATTTTATTGCTCTATATTCTTCAGTCCCGTTAGTTATACCGAGACACGCTGCAGATGTATCGCCACAAGAGTTTATAGAGTATATATACATGGGTTTCTATAGAAAGAGAGCTCTTACGATAAGGAAATCGATTGCATGCAATTACACGTATAGAAATCGGTGGCCAGTGTTCGCACGTGTCAGTCAATTTCTGTAGATTGCAACCCCTCTAGTTCATAGTTCATAGTTCATATGTCATTTTTCAATGTTAAACTCTCTCCCCCGCCTCGAAAGTCTCCCACACACGGCGCAGCCACCACAAGAAAGTATTTACAGTGGCTTGTGCAACTAGACTGCTCCTCACCTCGTCTGATCCTGGGATTCCTCTGCTTCAGCCACGGGCCCACATGGCGCTGCAATAACTCCTACCTTCCATGCTGGCATCCAGCTCTCACATGACCGGAGGAGGCTCGATCAACAACACGAGGCTGTCATTGGTCCCCCGGAGAGGGCTCGGCTCCAAAGCCGCGTTCTCATTGGTCCTGTGCTTAAAAGGGCTCGACTTTGGCCTGCACTGTGACGTCTCCGTGAGAAGTGAGCGAATCTAAATGCACCGAAGTGTTTCTCCCCCACGTTGAAGTTGGATGAGTTCCCTGCTTCCCCCTTCTTTAGACCATAAGCCGCGGTTCATTCAAAAGCCACAGAGTGACTGAGAAACTTCTAAATTGAGCGAGCGAAGGGGCGGGCTTTCGTGACAGAGCAGGCGGCCTTTGTCATTAAATGGGCGGATTTTACTGGGGATTAATATCTAGTATAGGTCAATCTAAAAACAACTGGACTTGCTGAGTAATCAATGAAGACCAGGCCCAGACTGGCTATCTGTGAACTCGGGCAATTGCCCGTGGGGCCGCTCTGTTTCCTGTTCAAGTGGGCCGCTCCTGAACAGAGAAATCAGTGTGTTTCCCCCTCCGTCGCGTTGAATGAAGACCAATAGGGCAGCTTCAATGTGGCCCAGCTTGAAGCACTTGGTTGCCGTATAATCAGGAGGGAGAGAGAGACTCTGCTGCTGTGCTCTGTGACAGCACGCCTCCTCCCCCCTCGCAGCTTCGCTGGCCTGGCTGGACTGTGTGGTTGAATAGGAGACGTCACAGCTCGTCATGTGACTCGTCTCGTCTAGACCTGCCTCTCTGCATTGTGATCCGTCGGCATGTCAGCTCCTAGTAAGAGGTACTGCTCAGTAGGGGAGGTTAAAGCTATAGACACGGGAAGGGAGCCTGTGAGAGGGATCGCTGACTGTTTATTGCTAAAAATATACTAGCCACAATCTGATACAATCTGGACTGTTGGGGGGGGGGGGGTTGGGGAGTTCTAGTTCAACAAGTGCTTTGTTTTTTAGTGTAACTGTTTATTGCTAAGAGTGTTTCGTGCTGCACAGGTACCAGCCACAATCTAGACTGTTGGGGGGGGGACTTTGTGAGTTTTAGTTCAGCGAGTGCTTTCTTTTTTGGTTTAATAGTCATTAAACCAAAAAACAAAGCACTCGTTGAACTAGAACTCATCAAGTCCCCCCCCCCAGATTGTGGCTGGTACCTGCGCAGCACAAAACATTCTTAGCAATAAACAGTTAACCTGAAAAACAAAGCACTGGTTGAACTAGAACTCCCCAACCCCCCCAACAGTCCAGATTGTATCACTTGCATATCACGTATCACTTGCATATTATAAGAAGTAATATACCTAATACTATAATGGTGAACTATTGAATTCTTGTAATTTTTAAATAAAATGTTCAAGGCTTATAAATAAATGGCAAATCAACAAAGTGGTTAATATAGACACACTAGATTTATGTGGTGCCATTACATAATATTTTACTGTACTATAATGTAATAATAATAATAATTAATGAATAACCATAATATTTTACATTAATTACACTTAAGTGAAAAAAGGCAGCCCTATATGCACATCACCTATAACCATTTTTGCAGTTTTACCCCAATATACTGTATGTGTGGATGAGTGCAAAACATAGTGTCTTTACATGTGGGCTGCTTTGATTATTTTGCCCGGGCTGCTTTTTACTCCCAGTCCGGCCCTGATGAAGACGTTTCACTACTACTGAGTAGTGAAACGTCGTCATTGATTACTCAGCAAGTCCAGTTGTTTTTAGATTGACCTATACTAGATATACTATGACCTGGATGAATGAAAATCTTCATAGTCATACTGGGGATTTATCCAACCTCAGCGAGAGCCTGGGAGAGTTCATTTGTCCTTCCCAGCGTGCTCTTTGTGTATCATTCCTGCCTGCCATGGGTTAATGACGTCTTATATGGGCAGCATCAACCTAACTGTGGTCTCCCTGTATAAGAACTTATAGGGGACTTGGATCATGGCAACTGCCTCAGTTATCACTGCCACCATATCCCTTCATTACTGGACACATAGACACTCCTCTCCTGTGTAGAATTGAATCATTAGATAAATGATAAACAAATTGTCCTTGTAGGTTAAAAGGCAGAGAAACAGCAGCGCTAACTACACAGGAGATTGTGACCAGAACCTTTCCTCTGATTTTGATCAAAACATGAGATTTTGTAGGATCCTCTGATGCCCAACAGCCACTGGGATACCAGGAAAACTCCCGGTGGGCCCAGGTGTCATTGGGCCTCTTCAGGCTCGGATTTGTGGAAAGGCCATCTAGGCCCGCGCGGCATGCTACCCAACCACACCCACATTGGTTCAAAAATATTCTTTCATCTGCATAAAATTTGCTGTCATACTGTTATTATTTGTTTATCATGAAAATCAAATAAAATATTTTCAAAATAAATAAAAATACTGGGGATGCACTTGTGATATAATAATTTTTTAAATTTCCCAAGCACCAATCCCTATTACTACTGTCCCCCTGGAGGGGAAAGAGGCGACTAATGGCAGTGGGCCTAGGGGCGCCCAATATGTAAATCCGGCCCTGGGCCTCTTGCTTCTAATTATTTGGCCTATTTCATGGCCATTCTCTATTTCTTTATGGGGAAAAAGAGACTTAATAATGAAAGAATAGAGTATAGTAAGTAAATATAAAAGACTAGCGGGGGAATGTAATAAAAGTCACAAAGAGCAAAACAATTTGCACCAATTGTCGGACTGGGCCGGCGGGACACTGGGAGAAAACCCGGCGGCCCACCGGCTCTTGTGGCCCCGCCGGCCCAGGTCCATACCCACATCTGCCGTTAATGCCGCGACCCCCTTTGTCGGAGGTCGCGGCAAAGAAAAAGTTTGTGCAGACACTGTGCGCGCGCCGGTGCGGCAGGGTTGGGGCTGGAGGGGGGCCCAGTCCGACCCTACATCAATAAGAATAAAAATCTCACAATGTCATTTTGTCCTTGAAACTGTTATAACATTGCGAATTTTAATTGCACACTTTTAAGAAGTGCTTGAAGGTGTTGTTATCTTTTGGAGCAAACATAACGACTTTTTCAGTAAGAAGTTTTATTATAAAATTCGCAAACGGTCTTTCACTGTCTAAAGTGGTCGCTGAACAGTTTCCAGGTTCGCAAAAGCTATATTAAATTCGGGTAAAGCAAAATTTGTTCGCGCAAAGGCATAACTTTTCGCATTGCAAATAGTTTTTCCGTTACCGACTTTTATTACATTCCCCCATAGGAGAAAGCCCACAGTCTAAGGTTTTCTGGTGGGCCCCTGGCATCCCAGTCTGACACTGCCCACAACTGTAATATAAATCAGATTCGATAAAGTAGGGTGTTTTCTTTATGCATCTACATGCAACAATCAATGTATTTTAATGGTGAAAAAAAAAGTATTTTGAACACCATCTGATTTTATCTCGTTGGATGCAGGCACAGCATGCAGCGTTCTCTTCCAACACGTGTCTTGTCAGCTGAGGAAATCCCATCTCCCACCATCCATACTCAAATCCTTCTACAGTGGGACTATGGAGAACATCCTGAGCAGCTGTATCACTGTCTGGGCTGGGAACTGCACTGTCATGGAGTGCAAGACCCTACAGAGGATAGTGAAGACAGCAGAGACATTTACTCCACTCACTGCATCCGTAAAGCCACCAGCATTGTGGCTGATCCAACAAACCCCTCAAACTCACTGTTCACACTCCTGCCATCTGGAAAAAGGTACCGAAGCATTAGGGCCCTCACTACCAGACTGTGTAACAGTTGCTTCCCCCAAGCATAAGGCTCCTGAATACTCAGGGACCAGACAGATCTCTCACACACACACACACACACACTCACCTTACTATGTGCCATGGCGTTGCACAGTCACTGTACGCCATTGTATAAATAAATAGCCATTGGATACAATTGTTCTCTATGAGCACATCTGCACTTTGTCATGTTCTTTATCGTGTTCTTACTACTGTCATATCACAATGATACACCCATCATGTCTGACGTTTAGCATTATTTACTTAACATATTACATCTACTGAGTGTGCACTGTCTTGTCCTGTCCCTGCACTATGGTGTCCTGTCTTGCAGGAGTTGCATATTTTTGCACTTGCACTTTTTGTCTGTTGTCCAGTACATCTATGTTGTGTGTAGCACCACGGTCCTAGAGGAACGTTGTTTTGTTTCACTGTGTACTGTACAAACGTATATGGATGAAATGACAATAAACTCACTCTTTAGATAGCAATAGGGCCATCTCAGACCCACCTGGAACCTTGAACTCTTTCCTCCCTTGAAAGCGACAGAGGAGGGAGGAGGACCCGATGATTGCAGCGGAGGCCCTGGGATTGGTGTGGGGGCCCCTTACGTCCCCTCCCGAACACAGTCACAATAAAGAACAGGACATGTTAAGGGGAGGGATGTGATTGCAGTGTTGGAGGAGGACCTGATGATTGTGGAAGGAGCCCTGGAGTTCATGTGGGGGCCCCTGAGATGGCAGCCCAGACAGGCCCTCCAGTCCGATACTGGATGGCAAAGCTTTCATGGGCTAAAAGCTAAACTACAGAATAGATCCTACACGTTAGCTATAGTTACATAAGTTTTTAAAAAACAACAGGACTGATAATAATATCTGATGTGTAAATTACATGAAAGATTTGACATGACACACCTGTAGGAAGAGAATGCTGCATGCTGTGTTAATATTAAACAATATAAAATCCGATGATGTCTGACAGATTTTTTTTCCCATTAAAATACAATGACAGTCAGATGTAGATGCATGAACAAAACATCCAACTTTATCTAATCTGATTTACATGACAGCTATGGGGCTCTATCAAAATCTTATGTTGTGTGCTGCTGCATGACAGTTCAGATAAAATGTGACCCACAAAATCTGATCAAAATCGCTAAAGTAGTTTAGCAATAAAATTTAGGTTTGAAGATAGTCCCCCCCCCATCACATATGTGGAAAAATGAGATGCCAGAGAAGTGTCAAATACCCCTGAATTATGTTTCAAATGTTGGCAACTATGGAATGTTCATTATCTTTCCAAATGATGCAAAATTGCTAAGGTATAGTATAGTATATCAGCTTTTGTATAATGTTCCTCATTCATCAAAGTTGGCTGCTGTTGGCTGTTTGTTGGCTGCTGTTGGTCATGTTACAACCAACCACAGCCTATTGCTGTTCTGATATTTATCATTTGGTCACCTCAAACATATTTAAGTACAATTCTGCTTACTTATATCATTTACCTGTAAATGCTGCATAACTGAAGGTGACACATTTTTATTCCAATGATGCATTTTTGGAATAATCATATCTTCTATGCACTCATACTTCAATCTTATGCAAAAAACAGCACACATGTCAGTGACTAATGGTCATTATATCCTAGTAGTTGTTCCAGTACAAAGTACCTAACATTCAGCGTGCAGAATCTCCAGGATATCTGCATTAACAGGGAGTTCATTCATCCCTTTATCCTAATCACCCCAGATGGTTATGCTACCCACTTTTGAGTTTGAACAAGCTTTTCAATATTTTTCTGGAAGGCAACAATCCAGTCCAGTTAAAGGAGGATTTAAGCATGAAAAAGAATAAGACTATAATAGCTGAACTTTTGATTTGGAATCTGTTATCAGGAAACCTGTTATCCAGAAAGCTCTGAATTACAGAAAGGCTGTCTCCAATAGACTTCATTTTATTGGAATAATACACATTTTTAAAAATTATTTCCTTTTTCTCTGTAACAATAAAACAGTACCTTGTACTCGATCCAAACTAAGACATAATTAATCCTTATTGGAAGCAAAACCATCCTTTTGGATTTATTTAATGTTTACATGGATTTTCTAGTCGACTTAAGTTATAAAGATCCAAATTACAGAAATATCTGTTATCTGGAAAACCCCAGGTCCTTTGCATTCTGTATAACAGGTCCCATACCTGTACTGAATTTGTTTAACAGCCCAGAGGTTCAGCAGTTAAATAACAATAATGATCCAGGCCTTCAAAGTCACCCACAAGATCTCACCATTTTGTTAGGCCATTCTTTGTACAAATAAAAGAGGTCCTGTGCACTCAACCCATTATTAATATACAGGGGTGCTTCGCCAATGAGGCGCGTTGAGGCTGTTGCCTCAGGTGGCAGCGCCCCACTAGGTACCAGGGGCAGCAAAAATGCTGCTCCTGGTACTTTAAGAGCGAATTTCCGATGGAGGGGGGGCAGCAGCAACTGCTGCTGCCTCAGGCGGCGGAGGGGCCAGGATCGCCCCTGTTAATATACACAGTATTAAGGGCATTGAGACATTTTGTGCATTAACCTACTAAAAGATGTTATCCACTTTTAAACAAAACAAGGATTGTTTGTCCATATATTGCAATACATTCAAGCTGGCCAACTACATCAAAGTCATCCCTGGTCTGGCCAGTTCTATACTCACTCTTTTATTAAAAGGGAGGGCATCTTTTAGTAGCTTAATGTACAAAATGTCTTGATTTCTCAATATATTGATAATGGGTTGAGTGCACAAGACATCTTGTCTTTGTATGCATTTTGTGGTCACAACCTCATTGCACCCCACCTAATGGTTTAAAATTCAACAGTGAGCACAATTTCCCCCTTTTTTGCTATATTTTATACAGGAGCACATCCTTCCCCTTTTTAAGCCATCCTTTGTGTCAGTGACACTTTGCATGTGCGGTGTGATCCGTAGATATGTTGAAAAGAGTGGAGGCCTATTTTTCAAAATTTGTACTACTAGAGGCTGACAATAAACAGACACATATGAGCACATGTGAAAGGGTTTTTAGTAAATATTTTTTTTTGTATATGGCCCTAAATTAAATATAACTACAGTTGTTTTCAAGTTTGTGTGCAATGTTCGAGATCCAAAATGTTTGCAAGACATTAAATAAGGTATTAAATTAGGTTAACTAACTTTATTACAAGGTCCCCACAAATGTAGTCTCTTTTCCTTCTATCTTCACCTAAATTTCTCCTGTTTATTCTCAGATAGAAATGGGGAATGGCCTAGGATAACCACCCAAGGCCAAATGTTTGGGTCAGGGGGAGGGCCCACTGACACCTGAGCCAGTTGGGAGTTTTCTCTATAGTTTGTGTGCTCCACAATTCTGGGTTGCAGGACAGCCATCAGGAGAGCACAGGGGGGGGCAGTGTTTCCTGGATCAGCAGGACCCCCCCTTGAGCTGCCAAAGTAGGATCTGAACTGTGCCAAAGTAGGAGCCAAGCCACCGCCAAAAAGAGCCAAATGCTGCAGAAAGGAGCCAAGGAAGAAAAAAAGTAAGTTCCACTGAACACCAATGGTCTTTTTTTTTTTTTAACTGTTGGGCACTATTTCTTTTATTGTAGGGGGGCCCTTGCCACTGATGTTTTTTTTTTTTTAACTTGGGGGGGCCCTGGCTGCCAATGTTTTTTTGAACTTGGGGGGGGGTCTGGCCACCAAGGATTTTTTTTTATTTGTACGGGTCCCTGGCCGACCAATGTTTTTTTTAACTTGTAGGGGGCCCAGAAAATGTTGTTGTACAGCACCCACAAATTGGCAGATGGCGGCCCTATGACCATATTTCACCCTTTTCTCCACTGGTATTGTCAAGTGTGACACAGTCATAAGCAGAAGTTGCCACAGATAAGACATATAGCGAGGAGCCAGCATTTGCCTACATTTAAAATGAATATATTTAGATGGCTTTATGTCTTTAATTTAGGGATGCACCGAATCCACTTTTTTGGATTCGGCCGAACCCCCGAATCCTTCGTGAAAGATTCGGCCGAATACCGAACCGAATCCGAACCCTAATTTGCATATGCAAATTAGGGGTGGGAAGGGGAAAACATTTTTTACTTCCTTGTTTTCTGACAAAAAGTCATCCAATTTCCCTCCCGCCTCTAATTTGCATATGCAAATTAGGATTCGGATTCGGTTCGGCTGGGCAGAAGGATTCGGCCGAATCCGAATCCTGCTGAAAAAGGCCGAATCCTGGCCGAATCCCGAACCGAATCCTGGATTCGGTGCATCCCTACTTTAATTACCTACATATCTGGATAACATAACTTAATAAAAGAAAATGTAATCCTAAGCAACTTCACAATGTAAACAGGTATTGGATATGTTATCCATAATGCTGGAGACCTGGGGTTTTCTGGATAACAGATCTTTCCATAATTTGGATCTTCATACCTCAAGTCTACTAGAAAATCATTTAAATATTAAATAAACCCAGTAGGCAGGGTTTGCTTTCTGGATTATTTGGCTAAAATGGAGTCTATAGGAGATGGCCTTCCATCCATCCATCCATACACTCACTAGTTCTTTTCCTCTAGTCTAAAGGGGTGGCCTCTGGTGCAGTGATCCACTTTATGGGTAAAAAGATCCCCTGCTATCTGTCTATAATGTCCTCTAATGTACTTGTAAAGTGTAATCATGTCCCCTTGCAAGTGTCTTTTTTCCAGAGAAAACAACCCCAACTGTGATAGTCTCTGCACTCTCTCCAGTGCAGGACTGGATCCCAAAACTGCACTGCATACTCCAGATGAGGCCTTACCAGGACCTAGAAAGAGGCATAATTATGTTTTCATTGCCCTTTTTTATGCAAGACAGAACTTTATTTGCTTTAGTAGCCACAGAATGACACTGCCCGGACAACTTTATCCACAAACACTCTTAGATCCTTCTCTGTTAAGGGAACTGCAAACACACTGCCATTAGTGTATAACTTGGATTTATATTATTTTTTGCCAAAGTGCATAAACTTGCATTTATCAACATTGAACCTCATTTTCAAGTTTGCTGCCCAGTTTTCCAATTTAGTCAAATCACTCTGTAAAGTGGCAGCATCCTGCATCCTGAACCTATAGTTCTGCACAATTTTGTATCCATCAACAAATATAGAGCCCTGCGGTACTCCATTAACAACACTGGTCCAATTAGAAAATGTTTCATTTACCACCATTTTTTGTAATCTATCTTTTAGCCAGTTTTTAGCCAAAACTATGTTCCAGGCCAACATTCCTTAATTTAACCTTTAACCTTCTGTGTGGCATTGTATCAAATGCTTTAGCGTTAATTCGCTAGCGTTTGGCATTTTTCGTTACTACGCAAATTCACTAACGAACGATGGCGTAGTTTCGCTAGTGTTACTTCGCACCCTTACGCCAGGTGAATTTTCGCTAGCAACGCAAATTCACTAACTTGCGCAGTGTACTGAATGCTACCTTTTACGCTAGACTTCCTTCGCCACCTCAGACCTGGCGAAGCGCAATAGAGTAGGTAGGGATTGTTTCAAAAAAAGTCAAAATTTTTTCTAAGTCCCAAAAAACGCTGGCGTGTTTTCTACATAATGGGTGATAGGCTGAAAAAGATCGAAAATATTTTTGGGGCTCCCCTCCTTCCCCCCTACATTTCCTGACCTGACTATAAAAAAGAATAATAATGTTAAAAGGAATTAGTACAGGTAAGGCAGCCAAAAAATATTTCTTTGCCACCTAGTGGTCACATTAGGGACTGGGAAAACGTACCTTATTCATGGAACTCTATACCATTAACAAAAGGAAACATGAACTGCCAGAAGCACAATAAGTGCATATAGGCTTCCTGAAATGACCACCCATACAGAATGCATTTTAGGACATCGTCAGGAGAAATCATTGTACTGCATGCGCTGTCCTAAGCAAGAGGAATGCAACATGGCATGCTTTTTTACTCTCCCATCCTCTGAATCTGATGTCACACCTTGCTCCTCCTAGCTCAGCCGTCGGCTCTTTTCCTCACTCCTCCCTCATCAGCCATGAGTCCTGGGTCCTCGTTCCTCACTCCTCCCTCCTCAGCCATCCGTCCTGTGTCCTAACTTCTCCCTCCTCAGTCGTCAGCTCTTGCTCCTCTTAATTGAAGCAGTCAAATTCAAGATACAGATGATGGCTAAGGAAGGAGAAGGACCTAGGACGGATGGCTGAGGAGGAAGGAGTGAGGAGCAAGGACCCAGGTCGGATGGCTGAGGAGGGAGGAATGAGGAACCAGGACGCATGGCGGAGGAGTGAGGAGCAAGAACCCAGGTCAGATGGCTGAGGAGTGAGGAGCAGGACTTGACAGCTGAGAAGGGAGGAGCGAGGTGTGAAGTCTTCTTTGAGGAGGGGTGAGTGGAAAAGCAGGCGACTTTGCATTCCTCTAGCATAGGAGATCGCATAAAGGAGATGGATTTCCCCTGACAATGTCATATTATGCATTCCATACACTCACTCATTGCCCTTCCTATGCTGTGATGCATAGGTTTAAACACCCCAGTAAAGCGACACATAGCCTGTCACTAACTACTGTCAACTGGTCACAAGTCTTAATCTTTACAGATACTCACCTAGTCAGACAAAGGGAACCAATTATTGACATAAAAGCATAAACAGGAATTACTTTTCATCGGCCAAATGCAAAACTAAAGGGACTGGAATACTCCTTCGTAAGGGCTGCATACAACAAATTAAAGAGCATCATTCTGATAGGGAAGGCAAATAATATTACTCATAGGTACCTGATTAGATCTGTCAACACTAGTTGCGTTATATGCCCCAAATGACAAACAATCAGAATTTTCCTGCTTACACTCCTTTATGATGACATACAGAAAGGGTAAACTCATTGTAAATGGAGATTTTAACCTATCTAGACTTTGTCCCAAGTCTAGATAGGTTAAAGTCTTCCGATGTTCTACCACACCAGTAATGGAAAGCCTTTGCACATTGGTCAAGTCTCAGTCACTCCTAAACTGAAGTGTTCTTCAGTGATAGCAAAGACAAGACATTCTATTCTACCCCCATGAACAGGGGGTGTGTGGCAGGTGTGATTTCACCAGGGTCCGCATCCCCTTGGGACCTGCCGGATGCTAATGCTGGTTCAAATCTGCCATGAAAGATGCATCCAGAGGGAAGGTGGGGGCCCAGGTACATTCCCTTCACCTGGGCCTGGAAACTAGTTGTTCCATTATTGCCCATAAATATTACAGCAGAATAGATCATATTACATGTAGCTCTGATTTTAAAACTGACCTTATACTGTGAGGTCAGACCACCAAATAATGCTCTGTCTTCTTATTGAATTATGTCAAGGAATACTTATTAAACTATAACATTGTAGTCCTGGAGTAGAGTTAGGACTATCTCTCAATATTTTTCTAAAAAACGCAATGGGGATGCTTCTGTGGAGATAATTTGGGCAACGTATCAACAACCTCGCTTCTGTGCGCTGATCCAATACAGGGGAGGCATTTATAATATCAAAGTTGGCTTCTTTATTTAAGCACACATAATCCAGTCGGTATGCCCTCCAACTGGACAATTCATCAGATAATTGAGGATTTTTACCACTTGGGATGCCTTCCAGGTGAGATCTATGGAATTATGGGATCAATTGCTATTAAGGGGTTATAAGACTGAGAGCATTAAACAAGCATATGATAGATCATATAGGCAATAGGAATGAATTATTGTCAAGTAATTATAGTAGAAATAGACAAGACACTTCAGGTTAGAGAATGAGGTTTATTACTACCTATTACTACCTATTCCTCTGAGGCAAAAGAGATGTCAACAAATAGTCCTGAAACATTGGGATATATTGAGGTCGGATCCAGTGTTAGTGCAATTGGAACTTGCTAAACCTCAATTTGTGTATAGAAGAAGTTACCTGACAAAATAGGCAGGAAAGTTGGCTCAGTACATTTGGAACCTATAGGTGCTGTAGATTCATTAAAATATCGACTGAAATTCAGAGTACAAGAAACTGGGAGGGTACACAAGAATACAACGAATGAATGTCCAAAGTGGGAAGGAGCACACCAGAATATGCAGGCAATGCCTTAGTTCATTTGCAGATTTATTGAGTGCACAAGCTTTCGGGGACACAACCCCTTCCTCAGGTGCAATACAGAAACAATGCACATAGTGCAATTTAAACATTCAACCCCCAGACGAAAACAGGCAATTAATCCCATCATGTGACTTATTAACCCTTTCAGTGTTTATACAAAATCAAAAGTCCCAAGTGATTGTGGTCAATCTGTGTGTAAATTATACGAATCAAATATCACAGTCCGCTTTCTTATCTGAAAAAATGTAACAGTACAAAACACATTAAAAACAATGTTGCGAAAATCACATACAATATTGCAACATTGTTTTTAATGTGTTTTGTACTGTTACATTTTTTCAGATAAGAAAGCGGACTGTGATATTTGATTCGTATAATTTACACACAGATTGACCACAATCACTTGGGACTTTTGATTTTGTATAAACACTGAAAGGGTTAATAAGTCACATGATGGGATTAATTGCCTGTTTTCGTCTGGGGGTTGAATGTTTAAATTGCACTATGTTCATTGTTTCTGTATTGCACCTGAGGAAGGGGTTGTGTCCCCGAAAGCTTGTGCACTCAATAAATCTGCAAATGAACTAAGGCATTGCCTGCATATTCTGGTGTGCTCCTTCCCACTTTGGACATTCATTCGTTGTAGCAATTGGCGTGGAGGCAGCCAGGGATACGGATGCACCCAGTAAGAAAGTAAGTGGTGTGCGGCAAAAGACTCTTTTATTGATACATAAGAATACAACAATGTGAATTGTCGAACTACAAATGTTATTTACTTGGCAACTTGCCAGTGTGGCAAGCAATATGTTGGCAGGACTCTCAAAAAGTTTAAAGATTGGACGCGTCCTCTGCAATAGCTGAACATATAATTGAAACACATGATGCTAATTAAAACTTTGCATCATTTCAGGGAATTGAAACAGTGAGATTGGGAAAGAGAAAAGGAAATATTGAAACATTAATATCCAAGAGAGAGTTTAAGTGGATGTCTGTATTGGATATGGTTAAACCTAAAGGGTTGAATAAAGATTGTGATATTAAATAGTTTATAGATTAAAAATTCTCTTAAAAATCCTGATAAAAAGCTAACTATTATGGAGCAGCTTGATGGAGAGTAGTGCTCTAGAGATATATATTCCCAAATTAATATAATGCTTTTATAAAATAAATTTTATTAGAGTGACATAACAGTATAAAATAAAACAAAAATAAAATTTATTAGATATATTTCAAATGGAATGAAATGGGACTTATCTTAGTACATTACCGGATAAGACATTTATGTGCTAGATAGTACATGAACTGCATCCTGCATTATTTGTACTTTTTATAGTAATATGAACTGCCATATAAAGATATATAAAATTTATATCACGTGTTTAAATTTAACATCTAAGAGTAACTAATACAATAATTATAGATTTTTGATGTTTTTTAACATACAATGGAGTGAGGTCACGATAAATGAATCATTTTTTATATACTATTTAAATACTATATTATTTCAATTATAGATACACTATGGGGCAAATTCACTAAGTGCCGAAGCGCCTAACGCTATCGTCAATTCGCTAGCGTTGGTCATTTTCATTACTTCGCAAATTCACTAACAAACGCTGGCGTACATTCGCTAGTGTTACTTCGCACCCTTAAGCCTGGCGAATTTGCGCAACCGATGTAACTACGCAAATTCACTAACGTGCGCATTTTACTGAACGCTACCTTTTACGCTAGACTTCCTTCGCCACCTCAGACCAGGCGAAGCGCAATAGAGTAGATAGGGATTGCTTCAAAAAAAGTAGGGGCGTTTTTTCTATATTATGGGTGATAGGCTGAAAAAGATCGAAAAAATTTTTGGGGCTCCCCTCCTTCCCCCCTACATTTCCTAACTCATGGCAACTTAACTATAAGGTGGGCACATGTGTAGGGCAAAATAAAAATGTTATTTGATGTTTTGAAGGTTTCCCAGGCATTTGTAGTGCTGCTACATATTCCTCCATTGAAATTTGAATTTGGCGCCGTATGCAAATTAACCATCTTTAGCGTAACTTCGCTTCGCTTAGCGAATCAACGCTAGCGCAACTTCATGCTACCCCTGAGCGGAACTTCGGATTTTAGTGAATTTGCGGAGCGCTAGCGAAACTACGCCCGGTGAAGTGTGGCGTAGTGCGCCTGGCGCAACTACGAATCTTAGTGAATTTGCCCCTATATATTTATATGTAATTAAATTATAATTGAATATATTAATTTGCACATTTGTCACTGATAATCTGGAAATATATACTTTGTACACTGATTAATTTATTTAACACATTGAATAATTCTACTTTTATCTTTAAATTAAACATTTTCACTAATAATTAGCAATGAAATACACCTGTGACACCTCCTCAAAACACGCGCGTGTGTGCGGTTTACACAACTCTGAGGAATTGGCGAGCTGTAGGCACGAAACGCGTTAGTTTTGCACCCCACTGCTGTAATTTGATTATGTGTGCTTAAATAAAGAAGCCAACTTTGATATTATAAATGCCTCCCCTGTATTGGATCAGCGCACAGAAGCGAGGTTGTTGATACGTTGCCCAAATTATCTCCCCAGCAGCATCCCCCTTGCGTTGTATATTGTTGAGAAGAACAGCCTGATTTGCTTAAAAGTTGATTGGAGAGGGGAAAACATATAAAGAAGTGCAGAAAATGATAGGTTGGTCAAATAAAATTGTCTCAAATGCTTTAAACCTGAAAGACTTGGAAGAGAATGAAAAACTACCATTCAAATATATAGAAGAGTATAGATGGAAGATAGAAGAATAGCCAAAATGACAAAGATTCTATCAGCTCCAGGAAGATCAAAGAAGGTCTAAAGTTACCTGTGAGTACTGTTACAATTAGAAGATGTCTATGTGAAGCTAAGCTATCAGCAAGAAGCCCCTGCAAAGTCCCATTGTTGAAAAAAAGATGTGCTGAAGAGGTTACAATTTGCTCAACATTTTGTGGACTGATGAAAGGAAGGTTATTATTTTTAGGGGCTACAGATGAACCCCCAAAAACTGGATTCAAGTCACAGTACACTGTGAAGACAGTGAACAGGAGCATTTTGGGGGTCCTTGCCGCCCCTGCAGCAGCCTTTCTTTTTTTAAAAGTTTTTATTTAACAATTTTCAGTTTAACAAGACAAACAGTTGCAATGTCTCACATCAGTACAATCACATTGGGTCCGTAAGTACACCATTCTAGACAAATAGCTTACTACAAATATTTCATAGCTGCCGAGAGGGAGAATCAAGTATCACCCACAGTTACCCTTGTGGAACTACCGTATCCTGCAAGTCAATCCAGTCACCCCATATTGCCCGAAACTTACCAGGGCAACCCCTAGCTAGATAGACTGTTTTTTGCAGCGGCAGGACATCATTAATCAAAGATTTCCATCTGGCTAAAGTAGGGGGAGCAGTATCTTTCCACGCAAGAATAATGGCCTTTTTAGCAAAATATAGCATTTGCAGATAGAACTGCCTACGGTAAGGGTGAAGGGTGAGAGGTTCAATAAGTCCCATGAGACAAAGTTCCGGAGAAAGGACATTGGGAAGTGCAAATTTGTCCTGAATAAAACCCAGGACCTTCCCCCAATATCTCTGCATGTGAGTGCACTCCCAAAAGACATGGTACAAAGTTCCCGCCTCAGTCCCACATTTGTAACATGTGTCCGGGGTTCCTGGATATATCCTGGCAAGTCTATGAGGGGTCAGATACGTTCTATGAAAGAATTTAATCTGAATAAGCCTGTCCCTATTCGAAATATTGACTATTGGAATTTGTTCCAAGACCTCACACCATGCCTCCTCATGTAGTCCTGGAATATCAGCCTGCCATTTCAAACGCACCCTCTCTAAGTGAGAGTCCAAGGGTTTTAGCAAAATAGCATATATCCAAGAGACCACTTTCTGCAGCCCAGGTCGCCTCAGGTATCGTTCAAGGGAGCACTGTGTAATATCAAGGGGTCTAGCCTGGAACTGTGTTTGAAATGCATGACTCAGTTGTAAATATCGGAAAATCATTCTAGCTGGTAGTTGGAATTCCTCTTTAAGGACTGGGAAAGCCTTAAGCTGCCCACCCTCAACAATTTGGACCAGATACTTAACACCCAAAGAGGCCCAGAGTCCGGCATCAGCAAGCTGTTTAAAGTGGGGAAGATTTGGGTTCTCCCAGAGAGGGGTGCCCGGGGACCATGTTTCTGGGCGCGGGTATAGCTTCTTCATATACATATCATAAATCTTCATGACCGGAGTCATGGAGGCAGTGCAAGGGAAGGCAGAGTGCGGACCCCTGTATAAATAATTAGCCAATGCTTCCAGCGAGGAGGCACTCGCCGCCTCCACCATCAGGGCAGGATTATTCAAGTCAGGCACTAGCCACCAGTGGGCATACACCAGTTGAGAGGCATGATAATAAAGCAAAAAATTTGGCAGTGCCAGACCCCCTTTCGATGTTGGGGATTGAAGAGCCGTTAGGCTAATGCGGGGAGCCTTACCCGCCCAAATGAAGGAGCTAGTGACTTTGTCTATTTGTTTGAACCAGCTTTGGGGTAAATAATTCGGGGCATTGTGCAATCTATACAAGAATTTTGGCAAGAAAATCATTTTGACAATGTTGGCTCTCCCCACCAGAGAGAGAGGCAAATTGACCCAAGAGGTAGTTTTCCTGCGATATTCCTGGAGAACCGGTTCCAGATTGTCCCGTATATAATTAGCCGGGTCTCTAGAGATAAGTACACCCAAGTATTTAAACAAGGTGGTCCATTTCAATCTAGATGGAATTGGGTCCTGAGCCGAGTAAGTCCCATACTCATTCACCACTTGAAGCAGGGTGGACAGAGAAGCCTCAGGGTCAGCCAAATACACCAACATGTCATCGGCATAAAGGGATGTCTTTTCTTCTAGCTGGCCCTTCAGCAAACCTACAATTTCCTTATTGTTACGGATTTGAATAGCTAGGGGCTCTATGGCGAGCGCAAACAAAAAGGGGGACAAAGGGCATCCCTGCCTCGTACCTCTATGTAACTTGAAGATCTGTGAAAGATATGAGTTAACTCTGACTTGGCCCACTGGTGACTTGTATATCCCCTTCACCCACCTAATAAAGCCATCCCCAATGCCAAAGTGGGCCAGCACCTCCCACAGGTAAGACCACTCGACCGTGTCGAATGCTTTGGCCGTATCAAGGGAGACTACGACTCTGGAGCCTGTATTGTCATGATGGGTTTGCATATTTGAATATAAGCGTCTAATGTTAACATCAGTGGCTCTCCCCGGCATAAAGCCAGTTTGGTCAGGGTGGATCAGATGTTCGATAACCAACTTAAGTCGGGAAGCAAGAACTTTGGTGAAGATCTTAACGTCTACATTAAGCAAAGAGATGGGCCGGTAAGAGTCACAGCAGTGATCAGGTCTGCCCTGCTTTAAAAGAACCGCGATTACTGCCTGGGTACAAGAGTATGGGACTTCACCCGTCTCCGAGGTGGTATTCCAGAGAGAGGCAAGAATGGGAGCAAGAGAATTGGTATTTGCCTTATACCACTCAACTGGCAGTCCATCAGGGCCTGGGGACTTGTTATTAGGGAAGCTAGCTATCGCGTCAGCAATTTCCTCCTTAGTTATGGGGGCATCTAGGGCTATCGCTTGTTCCAAAGTCAATTTAGGGAATGGTATGGGAGCTAAGTATTCCGGTATCCCTGAGCTGGAAGTCATTCTAGAGCCATATAAGTCTTTATAGTACTCGCCAAAGGCATTCGCTATATCTTGCGGGTCCTGTAGCTCGTCCCCCGAGGGCAGGACTAACCTAGGGACGGCAGTCACTTCGTGCGGCTCCTTGACTAACATCGCCAATAATTTCCCACTTTTATCCCCCCTATCGTACCAAGCTGCCCGTCTGTTTATTTCAAATTGAGAAAACTTATCAGTGAGCAAGAGATCAATGTTTCTTTGCGCAAGCGTCATAGCCACCCTGTGGGATAAACTGTCTTCCTGACTTAGGTTTCCCTCCGCTGTTTGAAGCTCAGATTTGGCTTTGTCTAGACCCATCTCCATTGTATTACGTTCCCTTTTAATGAGGGAGACATAGGTTCCCCTGGTCCAGGCCTTGCAGGTATCCCATACTACTATGTCCCTGGCTGTACCTGTGTTGGTGTCCCAAAATTCAGTGAGCAGATGCTGGAAACTATCCTGAATGGGCTGGTTATGTACCCACTTAGGGGCCAACCGCCAACTGCGCGCCTGCCCAGGCCCTGGAAAAGCAAGAGTTAGTTGAAGGGGTGAATGGTCGGAGCAAACCCGGGGCAGGTATTCAGCCGAAAGCATGAGACGAAGAGCCTCTTTGTTAACTAGCGCTAAGTCTATACGGGATAAGGCCGAAGTTGCTATAGTGAAACAGGAATACTGGTGAGCAGTGGGATGTTTAGATCTCCAAACATCTGATAACCCAGCGCTCCCTATCCAATTGGGGAAAATCAAGGTATCATGAGGCAAGGCCCTAAGCCTATCCATAGAGGGGTCTGGAACCGCATTAAAATCCCCTAACCACATTGTCAGGTATGACCCCATATCAGCTATACGGGTCAGGACTTCATCCAAAAGTGTCACGGAGAAAGGGGGAGGGACATACACATTAACAATTATAAAACAGTAGCTAAATAATTGACATTTAATGGCTATATACCGACCCTTCGGGTCCGTGTGTAAATCCGCCACCCCAAGACCCCTGCCCTTTCTAGTGAGAATTGCTACCCCTCTCGAGTGAGAAGAGTACTCTGCATGGTAAAGGCTGCCCACCCAGGCCCTTCTTAGTGCTAGCACTCTCTGACCAATTAAATGTGTTTCCTGGAGCAGGCATATGTCCGCACCGGATTTTTTCAAATAATACAAAACAATAGACCGTTTAACACGGTCATTGAGCCCCCGTGTGTTCCACGATACCACTTGTACCTTACGTTGCTGGTTAGCCATGGGTATGCTCAGTGTGGTAATCTAGCCCGGTAACCAGGAGGCAGAGGCCTGCCAAGTAAATTCCCCCTCTGCAGCCACGAGCATATACATGAACCCTTAGTGTGTTAACGAAGCAAGTTAGCGAGAAAGACATTGCAAAAACACTCATCCCATTTCCAAAGCGGAAATTTCCACCCTCCCGGTATCCACCCTGAACGTGGGGATACATTCGTCCCACAACTTCAAACCTTCCCTTGGAGAGTCCCGGCCACTGGCCAACCTTTTGTAAAAAAAAAAAAAGACAAAAAAAAAGTCTCTGCACGAGTAAAGTCACTGCGTGAGGAGCTCCGTCTAAGAACCTCGTGTAACGGTAGCTACCCACTCACACCCCAATATAGGGACCATAATCCAGGTATATCGAGCAAAAATAACAAGGAGAAAACTGAGAAAAACAGCCCACCTCCAGCTTTTGTAAAAGGAGTCCCAGAACAACGGTGAGGCCCCAACAGTCTGACCAGTCCCGACACAAAGGCCCCAACAGTAAACGGCTCTCGGAACCAAAGTTAGAAGGGGAAATCCGCCCTGGTAGGTGAGCAACTAGCAGAGTAACAAAAAACAATACGACCTGAGTGGAGAGTCCAACTGAAGTAGGTACCGACTCATCAAGGAGGGGGAGGAGGCCGGTGTTCTAGCCATTGGATAATCTCTCTCGGGTTGTCGAAAAAGAGAGCCTTTGCACCATCCAGAATCCTCATCTTAGCTGGATAAAGCATCGCATACTTGATCCCTTTATCACGTAGTCTGCGGCGTGCTTCCACAAAGGTTCCTCTTTTCTTCTGTATCGCAAGAGAGTAGTCCGGGTATAAGGATACTCTTGCGTTTTGATAGAGAATTTCACCCTTTTCCCTGGCCACTCTGAGGGCTGCATCCCTATCCCTGTAATTGAGCAGCTTCATAATCAGAGTTCTTGGCGGTGCCCCAGGGGGTGGCTTCCTGGCGGGAATACGGTGTGCCCGTTCCACCACAAAATGCTGCGAGAAAGCGTCAGCTCCAAGTGTCTCTTTGAGCCACCCCTCCACAAAGTCTTCCACCTTTGCCCCTTCACAGCCCTCTGGCAGGCCCACAACTCTGAGGTTAGAGCGGCGGTTACGATTCTCCAGATCGTCTATCCTGGCAGCCAGGTCAGCAGACTCCCGTTGTATGTGCTGCAAAGTCTGTGGAAGAGGTCTCACCTCATCCTCCAGTTCTCCCACCCTGCGCTCCACCTCGGTAGTGCGGTCACGGACAGCCTGCAAATCCTGACGCAGGAGGGAGAGATCGATGCGCACTTCTTCTATTTTGGAGGTGAGCATTGCACTGGTGGTCGCCAACGTGGCGGTAAGAGTAGATGTAGATTCCGCTATCGCTTGTAGCAGGAGTTGGGTAGAATGCGGCGTCAGGTCTGCATCAGATGGCGCAGCAAGATGAGAAGTGGGATCTGCGGACTCCATGCTTTGGGATGCGCCGCCATTTTGGGTAGGCCCTCGTGGCGAAGTGGCCGGCTTGGTATATCCATCAATGCGTTTCTGGGCCGCCTTACGCATTTCCTGGCTCGGGAGGTGTCCCCACAGCTAAGGGATCCACAATAGATCTACCCACTGTCGTGGGAACAAGCAGGTAGCAAGCAGGATCAGTTCAGGATTGCGGAGCAAACACGAAGCACGTCTACCTAGTTCGGCATCCCAGCCACGCCCCCTGCAGCAGCCTTTCTGATGCCGCCCCTCTTGCAGCCAGTGCATACTGTTTCAAATGCCGGAGTGAGAGTAGGGGGAACCACATCGCAAGCGATGAGAGCACAATCGCACTCTCTGCACTAACAGGAATTCTGATTTTAAAAATCTGAATTTTGGCTCTTAAAGTTAACAGGAGCTTTTTTGAGTTTCTCAACTCGCCTCACGGCAGCAGCACCCCTGAAAGTGATATTGGGATGTTTCTCATACTCTGGTGTTGAGCCTATTTATTGCATACCACAGATCATGGATCAGTCTCAATATATTATAAATACTAGAGATCATGTTGCCTTATGCCAAAGAGGAAATGCTCTTGAATTGGGTGTTTCAACAAGACAACAAGATATTGGAACAGCCTAATATTCCCTTTTCTCCACTTTCTGTAAAGGAATAACACAAATTTGATACATTTTTCTTCATGTCTTAATTTTGAATAGAATGTGCAGTGTTCCCAATTATATATTGAGACAATGAGGATTATTTAGGTAAAATAGGATAATATTTTATTCATTTCCTTCTGGGGGTTGTAGCTTAGCAAAAGACAGAAGGATTAATACATACACACACACATTTATTTTTGTATTCTAGCAAAGACTTTTTTGTATTATACATTCTTTCTATGAGGGCCATTGCTGCTTTTGACCCCCCATCGGATGTTTTCCACAGAAATAAAATATTTTTATAATGTTCCTGTACCTAAAGGGTATGGAATCTGTATTTTTTATTACCTGTTGCCTGAAAATAGCAATAACAAATTCAGTCAAATCTCTCATCTATACTATTATGTAAAGACAGGTACAAAAAGAAAATGTGAAGGGTCCTCAAGTATTTCAGATGTGAATTGAACCTGGGCCCCAGTGAATAACTGGACTGGGACATAAGGATACTGCCTTTCTTCCAAAATAATATCACATCTGATTTTGTTTATTATTGGGGTTTAAAAGAAGGAGGAGCCAATGTGGTACTAGCAGGAATTTAGGGGTGGGATGTAGTTTGGCAACTACAAAATATATATATTTCACTTCAAAATAATAAATATAGGATACTAAATGAAAACACAGATCTGAACAAATATAATTTTTATTATGACACCTTCCCTTCATTGCTGTTAACAGAATGGATCAAATGCAATCTGCATCTTTCACACCAAATATACAAAATATATCAACCTAAAATCATACCAAATTTCATACCCATAATTATTTACAGAAAAAAATTGTATTAAACAGTGCAAGTCTCTTTCCCTCTAGACACTGCAGAGTCATTGTGGGGGAAAAAGGGAAATTATTTAAGGGCACTCTCCTATTCAATTGCCACTGTAGGAATTACAAAAAGAAGGGCTAAATATTCCCCCTTCTCTGTCATTATATAGGAATTGTCAGTAACCTCCAATGATACTATTGGGGCTCTTACTGCCCGCATTCCCCTGAAGTGAATTTCTCCTGCGTTCCACAGGAGGAGAAAGCTGCCTTTTGTTTCAGATGGAGTTGTACTCATTGAGGTGCAAGCAGGTGCCGAATGCAGGTGGAGTGCAAGGATCAAGTTGCAGGAACTCCCATTTGTACAAGGCCAAATATTGTGTTATTGGAGATAACAGATAATTCTGATATTGTTAAAGGAACATTTCACTTGGCTAATATATACAAATAATATTAAATTGCATACATATATATAAAAATATAATAGGCAAATGCACAGGTCTTTATAAATACTTTAAATCAAAAGAAGAAAAAAATTAATAGACTGCAAATATTATTGTAGAAACAGGTATCTATTTCTCTGCACAAGTCAAAGCACAATTCAGGGGCCAATATTATCACATGATTCTTTAATGACCAAATTTGCAACAAGGCAAATATAATTTACTAACAACAATATCTCCCAGACACCTTCACTCTAATGCATCTCTAGATTATAGGTTTCACTCAAGGGGGGCAACAGTCACCCATCTTTTATGTAAATTCTAAATAATCTTGCTCAAAGGATCTTTGGCATATTGTGTTTATGCTTTGGATTGTGGGTGACTAGTAAATCTTGAGATCTCCCTGTTGGTGTAGTGTACAGGCTGCTGCAGTTGAGGATTTTCATGCTCTCCAGTCCATATCCCAGGAAACAACACAATTATCATAGAAATAAATAGTTCACATTGAAGCAGTAGTTTGGAGAAAGACCAGAGAAAAATAGTCTACATTCCTTGCTGAAAAGTCTTCAAATATAAGTAAGATATTTAAATAAAAAGGAATATATTATGGTCACATTTTTACATAAAATCTGGCATCGGGTTGCTTTAGAAAATATACAGCAAAAAACAAAAATCTAATTCCCAATACCAAAAAAAAATCTTTAAAAAATGTAAACCAAAATATAAATAATGTAGCCGACTTCATGTATATGTTTAGTAAGATAACAATATGTATTTCTACATATTTTAACACACATGTCCACAAACACACACTTTATAGAATCACACTCATCTCTTAAATATTGTTTATATATAAATATATTTTAATGTGTGTTTTGAACATTCCTCTAAAGAAAAGCATAAGCTACATTATCTTTCAGCTGATGTAAAGCTTGAAAACTCTGCCCAGATAATAATGACAAGAGCAAAGTCTATTTGATATATGACCAGTAGGAATACATTTAAATGTTATGAGCCAGGTCTGGACTGAGAGTAAGCCCTGGCATTTCAAGTAAACAGTTAACATCCCCCTCGCAGGAACCAAAAATAGTGACCATCTCTGGCATCTTACAGCAGCCCCCTCTGGCATTAGCCAGAATCTACAGATTGCCAGTCTGGACCTAGTACTAATATAATACAAGTAATAACATACAATTATGCATACTCTGAAGAAGTTCTGTAAAAAAAGGAAACTTCACAAAAAGTATATTATTTTGTTATAGGATAGTACTGTATTTCCTATTACTTGTGACACTGACTATCCTTCATATTCTTTTTTCCTAAACACACTCAGTCCTGTTCTGCTTTATGGCTTAGCTTTAAGCTGTGAAATAGCAGATTCAATTTAAAGGTGAATTCAACCCTAAAGTTAAAAACACCTACCCCCTACTCTACATAGACCCCCTCCCTCCTGCCTAAGTGTTAAACCGGGCAAATGCCCCTAACATTTTACAAAGCAGCGAAGTTCACAGGTGCCATCTTCTTTTCTTCGGAAATCTTCGGAATGAGATCGGTGAAGCGGTGCATCTGCAGTTGGAGCAATTCTCATGAAAATTGCTGAAGCAAAGGTTTCATTCCGAAGATTACCGAAGCAGCTGAAGATGAAGCCCGTGAACTCTGATTCAATAATAATTGAAATTGCTAAAAATTATTCCCTTTTTAACTGTAACAGTAAAGCAGTACCTTGTACATGATTAAAATTACGTATAATTAAGCCTTATTGGAGGCAAAATAAGTCTATTGGGTTTTTTTAATGTTTAAATGATTTTTTTAAAAGGCTTAAGGTATAGAGATCCAAATCAGAGAAAGATCCCTTATCCGGAAAACCCCAGGTCCCAAGCATTCTGGATAACAGGTCCCATACTTATATTCAGAAAAATGTTAGATGTTTCTTTTGAATTAAGTATTTTTAAATATTTGCCTTCATCTTGAAATATATGTCCCATCCACAATCCATAAAATATATGTTCTGGGTCTGGTCCCAGGCAAACATCCTCATACCATGAATAATCCCATTCTGAACAATCAATTAGATATACAGTATGCATATTATATTTATGACATTTCTGAAATACAGAAATGATCAGAATATGTGAAAACCCTACCTCCATGGTTTCTGCCAAGACAAACATTCCAACAAACATGGAAATGTATTTTTTCAAAAGGCATTAGGATATATCCTTGTTAGTAGTGATGGGCTGAACACAAAGCAAGATGTGAATCAATTATAATGGACTGCACTGTTCTGGTTACAGAGATGTACTTATGGCTAGTTTCTGAAGATTCATATGAAACAGATCGGGAAGGTGATTTTTCATATAAAAAAGCTGAATGCACAACATTCAAGGGAATAAACACTAAACACAAATGACTTATTTATAAAGTGCTTTGTAACTGATCTATATCAATAGAATAACAGGCTGTAAGGTGAATTTTACATAAAATATTGCTTTTTATTTTTGGAGGCCATCAGAAAGCAGTTTTTCTTTTTTACTCCTCACTTTATTATATCACCTAGACTAAAGTCCAAAGTGGTGAAGAAAAACCAAGACAATATGGTTTCCAATATGGTTTCCCCTCCCATTTTTTTTCCTGTCTTCATCCAGGTATACAGTGGTGTGCAAAACTATTTGCCCCCTTCCTGATTTCTTATTCTTTTGCATGTTTGTCACACAAAATGTTTCAAACCCATTTAACTATTAGTCAAAGATAACACAAGTAAACACAAAATGCAGTTTTTAAATGAGGGTTTTTATTATTTAGGGAGAAAAGAAATCCAAATCTACATTTTCATGTGTGAAAAAGTAATTGCCCCCTGAACCTAATAACTGGTTGGGCCACCCTTAGCAGCAATAACTGCAATCAAGCGTTTGCGATAACTTGCAACGAGTCTTTTACAGCGCTCTGGAGGAATTTTGGCCCACTCATCTTTGCAGAATTGTTGTAATTAAGCTTTATTTGAGGGTTTTCTAGCATGAACCGCCTTTTTAAGGTCATGCCACAACATCTCAATAGGATTCAGGTCAGGACTTTGACTAGGCCACTCCAAAGTCTTCATTTTGTTTTTCTTCAGCCATTCAGAGGTGGATTTGCTGGTGTGTTTTGGGTCATTGTCCTGCTGCAGCACCCAAGATCGCTTCAGCTTGAGTTGACGAACAGATGGCCGGACATTCTCCTTCAGGATTTTATGGTAGACAGTAGAATTCATGGTTCCATCTATCACAGCAAGTCTTCCAGGTCCTGAAGCAGCAAAACAACCCCAGACCATCACACTACCACCACATTTTACTGTTGGTATGATGTTCTTTTTCTGAAATGCTGTGTTACTTTTATGCCAGATGTAACGGGACGCGCACCTTCCAAAAAGTTCAACTTTTGTCTCGTCGGTCCACAAGGTATTTTTCCTAAAGTCTTGGCAATCATTGAGATGTTTTTTAGCAAAATTGAGACGAGCCTTAATGTTCTTTTTGCTTAAAAGTGGTTTGCGCCTTGGAAATCTGCCATGCAGGCCGTTTTTGCCCAGTCTCTTTCTTATGGTGGAGTCGTGAACACTGACCTTAATTGAGGCAAGTGAGGCCTGCAGTTCTTTAGATGTTGTCCTGGGGTCTTTTGTGGCCTCTCGGATGAGTTGTCTCTGCGCTCTTGGGGTAATTTTGGTCGGCCGGCCACTCCTGGGAAGGTTCACCACTGTTCCATGTTTTTGCCATTTGTGGATAATGGCTCTCACTGTGGTTCGCTGGAGTCCCAAAGCTTTAGAAATGGCTTTATAACCTTTGAAATTGAACTCAGTTGTGATAAACCACAGTTAAGTTATTTTTTAACAAGGGGGCAATAACTTTTTCACACAGGCCCATGTAGATTTGGAGTTTTTTTTCTCCCTTAATAACGTAAACCTTCATTTAAAAACTGCATTTTGTGTTCAATTATGTTATCTTTGACTAATAGTTAAATGTGTTTGATGATCAGAAACATTTTGTGTGACAAACATGCAAAAGAATAAGAAATCAGGAAGGGGGCAAATAGTTTTGCACACCACTGTATATGGTCAAAAAGTAGGCATAGCCTAAATAAAAAGATTATAGGTGTTTACAGATTTTGCTTGTAAAATCTGTTAACCTTTGTTCAAGACAGTTGTTTGTACTTGTAACAACATAAATAAATGCCCTTTATACAGGGGCGATCCTGGCCCCTCTGCCGCCTGACGCAGCAGCAGTTGCTGCTGCCCCCCCTCCACCGGAAATTCACTCTTAAAGTACCAGGAGCAGCATTTTTGCTGCCCCTGGTACCTAGTGGGGCGATGCCGCCTGAGGCGACAGCCTCAACTCGCCTCATTGGCGAAGCACCCCTGCCTTTATATCAAATAAATATGCTCAAAATTTTGCACAACATATAAGCACAGACTAAAATATTACAGCATATGCCCGAGTGGCTTACCATTAATTATGCCCTAGTTTAAAATGCCCTTGGCATGTTAGAAACCAAGGGAAAATGTAACTTACTATTGCAGCCGACTCATGAAACAAGTTTCTAGTAGCGTTGGCAGATAACTTAATCTAATCTTAATCTTTTTGAGAATGAAATATGGTTAAAGTTTTCACACATATATAGATTTTCTATAAAAAAAAAAATCATACAACAACATAATATGATTATGTGCATATTTGTTGCAAATGTAATATTAACCTTGTCAGAAATAACTGTGAGGGGGATTTTATGTCACTAAGGGGGGGCTGGGATATATCATTGACAGCTATAGCTATCTTTGGGCCAGATTCAGTTCAGTGAGAAAAAGTTCTCATGAATTATCACGTGAAAACTCAAGGACAAGATTAAATTGAAGGAGAAAAAAACTTTTTTCCAAATTTAGTTCCATTTTTTTCCCATAGACTTCAATTGAGTTTTCACTTGATAAACAGTGAGATACATTTTTGTGAATTGAATTGAATTTCAAATTGAAACTCGTCCATGACTTCTCACTGAACTGAATCTGGTCCTTTGTGTGCTACAGGCACTAGCCCTTCCATTCTTATACAGACAACTTCAAATGTCTGTGTATTAGAAGAGATGTATTCAGACGGATGTGTACACGGTGTAAGGAACTCTGCAGGGAAACTGTCAGTCACCTTTGAAGTTGGGCAAACATGGCAAGATTTGCTGTGGCCATCCTTGTAGCCAAACTGGGCTAGCCCAGTAAACCAGTTGGAGGCAGACTACATCAGCCCAATGCAGTGTTTGCCCAATGGCATTCTGTAACAGTCTACACATCAGACAGGCAGCTAATATCAGCCTAGGTATGGCCAACTTAAAGTGGTATGCAAAGGGTCAACTTGGCCTGCCAGAGTATCAGAGTTTCCCCTGTGGATCCCAGCCATGGACAATTTCTATCAGCCCTTTCTTGTTTCCACATTAATCTTATATAACACCTATAACATTAAGCAGTATCAGTATCAAAACTTTGTGAAATTGGGTCCACTATCATGTTCTCTGGTTGACCCTAGACAGCCCAAAACAACACTGAGTACAAATTCCCCCATATAGTGTTAAAGGAAAACTATACCCCCAAAATGAATACTTAAGCAACAGATAGTTTATATCAAATTGAATGACATATTAAAGAATCTTACAAAACTGGAATATATATTTACAGAAATATTGCCCTTTTACATCTCTTGCCTTGAACCACCATTTCGTGACTCTATCTGTGCTGCCTCAGAGATCACCTGACCAGAAATACTACAACACTAACTGTAACAGGAAGAAGTGTTGAAGCAAAAGGCAGAACTCTGTCTGTTAATTGGCTCATGTGACCTTACATGTGGTTTGTATGCGTGCACAGTGAATCTTACGATCTCAGGGGGCGGCCCTTATTTTTTAAAATGGCAATTTTCTATTTATGATTACCCAATGGCACATACTACTAAAAAAGTATATTATCATGATAACGGTTCATTTACATGAAGCAGGGTTTTACACATGAGCTGTTTTACTCAGTATCTTTTAATAGAGACCTACATTGTTTGGGGGGTATAGTTTTCCTTTAACTATTTCATGCAGCAGCAACTTTGTCTACTATACCTAGTAAAGCAGTTTTAGAAATACATAGGGGCAGATTTATCAAGGGTCATCAAATGGCATTACTTCGATATTCGAAGTCAAAGGGTTTTTTTATCGAATTTGGCCACATCGTACGATAAAATCCTTCGAATCAAATTATTTAATCAATCGATCAAACTATTTTACTTCGACTATAGGTTCTAGGAGGTCCCCATAGGCTAGCAGGTTTAAGGTGGCGAAGTGTCGAGTTCGAACCATTTTAAAGAGACAGTACTTCGATTTTCAAAGTCAAACTTTTTTTACTTTGAATCAAGGTCGAAGTCGAATTTAGGCCTATTCGATGGTCGAAGTACCCAAAAATTAGTTCGAAATTCGAAGTTTTTAGATTCGAAAATGCACTTCGACCCTTAGTAAATGTGCCCCATAGTGTATGTCTTATTGTACAGATAGCACTTTGTGTTGCCATTACAGAAGAAAGAAATCCTAATATATGAAAACATGAATGAGATTGAAGTGGCTCTTCATATGTATGAACAAATTTATGAACAGAGACCATAATTTATTGTTATCAGTGAGTAATGCTGGTTTTTAAAATGATGGTAAAGTATGATTTGTTTGTGAATGAAAACCTTTACCTAATTAATTGCAAATGATTGAATCTTTTGGATTTCCCACTGTTAAAATTGGTCTATTAAAGGAGCATTAGGTTCAAAACCAAAGCATCTCAAAAAGGAAAATACATGTTATAAAAAAAACATGTATAAATAGCCATACACGTGCAATGTGCTAAATATGCAATATTTAAATGTTTTGGGAAGTAAAAGCCTGTTGTTTGCTTTCTGGTCAGTGGACCAGAATTTCCATGATATATGTATCAGGAAATAAGAGCAAATTTACCTGCATTCAAGTACTTGCACAAGTAGCCAGTAGCAATCAGTCCAGTCCTTCCTTTAATTTTCCAGCTTGTAGTAGATTCAAAACCAATGTCTTATTGGCTACTACTGGCACTTTAAAACACATGCTCTTACATCAGCTCCTTTATTTTACACGGAAATTTTGTTGGGATCAGTGGGACTATGACTTATGAACTAATGTTCAATGTGTAGCTATTCAATATTATGAATGAGCACTATTTCTTTTGGTAAACCAATATAATTTGAAAATGGTAAGTGTGCAACAAGACTGAAAAGGGTGGAAACAATGAAATGCATTATATCAAAGCCAAAGGCTCCGTTTTCATTGCAATAACTGACAATTTAACAGCAACCTAAAATCTTCTTCGGGAATGGGATATAACACAATAATGACGGTATTTACAAAACACTTTGGTCCAGTCTCCCATTCAGTATTTAAATAAAATTCTCTGGTAGGACATATTGCAGATCTTAAACTGCACCTCTGTAGGATAAGTTAACTAATATTTCAGGCCAGATAGAGCCTTTACTGTTTTTTGCACTAATGTGCTGTCAGTTTGGTCAAGTCATTTTTATCAAACACCACTTTGTTGGAGAAGTAGATGGCTATAAATCCAAAGGCTGCGGCAACAGCAACGTATGCTGTGACTGTCTGTGTCATTTGCACAATAAAACCCATGATGAGTGATGGCACCACCTGTGATAGAAGAATGGCACTGTCTAGGATGGCCATATCGAGGCAGATTCCATGCTTTGGTGCAGAAGGCTCTGCTACAGTGACAGCTCCATCACAGTCTGGGTCCAGGCACAGTGGAGGTGAGTGAGATTGGAACAGTGACACACCATTTGGGGTGTCTTTATGGAATCCTGTCTTTTGCTCTTTCTCAGTCACATTATTATAAACACCAGCATCTTTATATTTGGGCAGCTGCATCTATGGAAAAAAATACTCAGTTTACATAAACAGCTATTGGTATAGACAATACAGGCAGGTTATTGGTGCTATTTAAATAAAGGATACAATAAAAATGCAATAATATATATAATATGATATATGAACAATAACATTTAGTCTTGAAAAATAAGATAGGTCACCCAGTAGGCTCCATTAATATGATAAAGAACCATTTACATCTATGGCACACTATATGTGTAATGCTAGGTGCTGGGACTTACAGAACAATAGGAGAATTTCTCGCAGCCTCAGATATGAAGCCCATCCAATGAAAGCAGAAAAGAGAAAAATACAAGAGGAAAAGAGAGAAAAATGGTAAAATGGTGAAGACAAGAGAAGAATGCAATAAAGTTTCTCAGACAGGGTTACTGCAATAGGTATGGACACCCTAAATGAAGCAGCCCACTGGGCACCAGTGAAAATGAGCTGTCCAGCTCCCTAACTTTAGCACTTACACATTCCTGCAACTTGAAGGAAAATATCCACGGGAAACAGCAATCAGTTCTTTGAATTTAAACCTGCCTTCAGCAAGCATTTTCATAATAACATAGACTTCATACATTTTATGACCTACAATTATGTGTGTACAGAAGCATTTTAACTTTGTTTCCTGCCATGCAAATACTACCTACAGCAGGATTAGGCTAAGTCTATGGCAAGAATGCTGTATTAGTATCTTCTGAAAATGCAGGTATTTCAGGTCTTTAATATGCTTGCAAGTGTCAAGCTTTCTGTAGACTTTCTGTAGACTAGAAGCAAATTGCAGCTTAGAGGGGGTTGCAGATGAAGGACATCTTTCTAAATAACTGTATTTGCTCTTTATTAAAAATGAAACATGAAAGTTCATCAGCACTAAGATTTTTTCATGGTATTGCGGCCCCCCGGATGGTACAATATTCCGACCCCAGAGATTCTTCAGCAATTACTGCACATTCTCAGAAAAATCAGGGCTTGATCTTTTTTTAACACAGTGCCTTTTAAATGCTTGTGCATTATGACACACACAAGTAAACACCCTTGCATGCTGAAGAACTTGACTCATTTCATTCAATATAAAGGTTAGGAAGATTAATAGCTGCTTACTTACTTGACGGTTATTGTGATAAAATGTTGTGAGGGTGTATGGCACAATCTGGAGAACAGAGAAGGTGAAGCCTGTCATGGCAGCTGATATTGTCACAATGGTAATGCTGCTTGTGAAGCACATGACTATTGTAGCCAATGGGAGGCAGACAATGCTAGCAATGTAAATTGACCGGGTGCCAAACATCTTGATTAGATACTCCATTGAGCAGGAGAACATCATAGAAATTACAGACTGAAGGAAGAGTCCCATGCTTCCCATTCTTACTCCTAAAAATTGGAAGAGAGAGTCAAGCAGATGTTAGGATATTTGGGATATGAACTGCACAGCTGGACACAGTAGTAAGCCATGTTAAGAGATAATCGTGAGTCAGGACTATAACAAAGTCCTGAAAAACCACACGTTAAAAAAGACGTACAGATTATAAAAAAGCATGTGGAAACCAGTGCAATGGAAATTATAGTCCTTATACAACTAACAACTATGTATGTTCTGCACTAGAAAAAATCATTCACCTATACCAAAACGCACCTTCATCATAACGCAGTCTGTCTTCTGTGCCTGGCTTTGCTACTGGAACACCTTTGTACAGACCCTCACCCACAAAGTCAGTGTAAAAGAGCATAAAGGTCATAAAACCCATCCAGGAGCACAACTGCGCTACAAACAGGTGCCAAAGAGCAATGGGCACTTTGCAACAGAATGTCCTGAGCCGTGGAAACAATGCACACACGCTTCTTAATGTCAGCACCAGCTGCCACGCTCTGAGGGGAAACGTCCACAACTGACAAGCCTGTAGACAAGGTCCTTTTCTGACTGGGTGATCTCCTGGCACTTCCACTTGTATAATACTTGGCTTCAGTTCTTCAGAGACAAAGAATGTTGCAATGACACATCCAGTGAAAATAACAAGTAGTAAGAGGAAGAGAAACTGCTCTTGCCCACCTAATTGCTTTGCCAGCCAAATACCGCTCCAGTCCACAGCTGGCAACAGAGTTCCAATGCAGGCTCCAAGTCCAACTGTCAGTGCATACACAGAGAATGCCCTTCTGCAGCTCTCTCCCTCTGGAAAAAGGTCAGAGAGCAAAGCTTCCAAAGGCGTCAAGCAAACCTGTCCACAGGAGTCCAACAGTCCTATGCCCAGCACTAGGAAAGCAACCTCTATTCCAGCATGATGGGCCCCTAGCAGACTGGCAAGGTGACTGGAGTAAGGAATGATAATGAGGCTCAACATCACTCCAACGCACATAAGCCAGATAAAGGGGCGACGGCGGCCATACCTGCTAGTCCAGCTGTCGCTAGCAGATCCAATGAGATGAACAACTAGAAGACCAACGATAGGTCCAATACCTACCCAAGAAGGGGGAAAAAAAGCAGAGGTTTGTTTAGTGGCAGAAATAAAAAAAAAGGATATTTATTTATTACATCAATTAGCAAAAATTATGTTCATTCCTATTGATTGAATTAAAGGGGTGTAAACAGTTCCTTAATAATTCATGGAAACTTTGCTTATTATGTGACCAACACCAGGGCTACTCAGTGATGATCAGCTTTGTCAGTCATTTGGGAATATTACATGGTTTTCTTTTCCAGAGCGAATTAGTAATAATCTTACTTAAAGACTTTTAGTCAACAAGGCAGAGAGTGAAGCTGGGTGTACATGACAGCTAGGATTGTTCAGTTTGGCCAGTTTTCAAACACACTGGCTAACATCTACCTGCATTTTGCTAAAATTAAATCTGCTTGTAATCAGATCAGTCAGATTCTTATTAGGAATGATTTTAATTGTATGACTCACCTAACACCATTGTCATGAATTTGCCTTCCACTCCAGCTTCCAAGAGAAGAGGGGGAACGAATGTGACCCCTGCAGCCAGGCACACCTCCAGACCACATGTTAGTAGGTTTATAAGAAGCAGCTGTGCATGTGGGGTACTTAGATGTTCTTGGATTCCTGCATGCAGCATTTTCTTAATTAGTGTAAGGGGCCCAAAAGCGCAGCAGTAATAGTTGTGGACCAAAGAGGAGGCAAAACCAGGTTCGAAGTACAAAAAGGGTTTATCCAGAAGAATCGTCAGGGTACAGGCAAAATATCAGTTCAGGCGGCAATCAAACGGAGACAAGGAAACAGGCAAAGATCGGTACACAGATAGTCAGAATATAGAAACACACCCAGGAACACAAGTCAATGGAACCTATAATTGGGCAAAGAAGAAAAGGGGAATGGGGTTTAAATAGTCCATGGCTTGGCGCCAAAACGTCGACGCGCTGGCGTCAGACGCAGACGCCAGCGTCCCCAAGCTGGCGTCCTGACGCCGACGCCCGATTCTGACGCCGGCGTCCATTCCATCACCAACGACCAATCCCAGAGCGTGAAGATGCCGATGTCACAGGACAGCGCCCAGCAGGAGCCATGCGGTGGAGCAGAAGGTCGACATCTTGGGTGAGTGTAACAGTTTCCATTACAGTACCCCCTTCCTTAGGGGGGGCCTCAGGACCACCGGGACCAGGACGAGAAGGAAACTGCTTGTGGAACCTGCGGACAAGGATGGGAGCATGAACGTCAGACTTCCTCACCCAGGAGCATTCCTCAGGACCGAAACCCTTCCACTCAATGAGGTATTGGAGAGCACCCCTGGAAAAGCGAGAGTCTAAGATTCTACTAACTTCGAACTCCAAAAGATCATTGACGACAACAGGAGCTGTGGAAGAAGAAGAGGGAGAAGAGACTGCAGGCTTAAGGAGAGACACATGAAACACATTAGGGATCCTCATCTCAGGTGGAAGAAGAAGACGGACAGCCACAGGATTGATGACCTCGATGATGGGAAAGGGACCGATGAACTTGGGACCAAGTTTAGGAGTGGGAATCCTGAGACGAATATTTCGAGTGGACAACCAAACCTTGTCACCAAGAGAGTAAGTTGGAGAAGCAATCCTCTTTTTGTACAGATAGCACTTTGTGTTGCCATTACAGAAGAAAGAAATCCTAATATATGAAAACATGAATGAGATTGAAGTGGCTCTTCATATGTATGAACAAATGTATGAACAGAGACCATAATTTATTGTTATCAGTGAGTAATGCTGGTTTTTAAAATGATGGTAAAGTATGATTTGTTTGTGAATGAAAACCTTTACCTAATTAATTGCAAATGATTGAATCTTTTGGATTTCCCAATGTTAAAAATGGTCTATTAAAGGAGCATTAGGCTCAAAACCAAAGCATCTCAAAAAGGAAAATACATGTATAAATAGCCATACACGTGCAATGTGCTAAATATGCAATATTTAAATGTTTTGGGAAGTAAAAGCCTGTTGTTTGCTTTCTGGTCAGTGGACCAGAATTTCCATGATATATGTATCAGGAAATAAGAGCAAATTTACCTGCATTCAAGTACTTGCACAAGTAGCCAGTAGCAATCAGTCCAGTCCTTCCTTTAATTTTCCAGCTTGTAGTAGATTCAAAACCAATGTCTTATTGGCTACTACTGGCACTTTAAAACACATGTTCTTACATCAGCTCCTTTATTTTACACGGAAATTTTGTTGGGATCAGTGGGACTATGACTTATGAACTAATGTTCAATGTGTAGCTATTCAATATTATGAATGAGCACTATTTCTTTTGGTAAACCAATATAATTTGAAAATGGTAAGTGTGCAGCAAGACTGAAAAGGGTGGAAACAATGAAATGCATTATATCAAAGCCAAAGGCTCCGTTTTCATTGCAATAACTGACAATTTAACAGCAACCTAAAATCTTCTTCGGGAATGGGATATAACACAATAATGACGGTATTTACAAAACACTTTGGTCCAGTCTCCCATTCAGTATTTAAATAAAATTCTCTGGTAGGACATATTGCAGATCTTAAACTGCACCTCTGTAGGATAAGTTAACTAATGTTTCAGGCCAGATAGAGCCTTTACTGTTTTTTGCACTAATGTGCTGTCAGTTTGGTCAAGTCATTTTTATCAAACACCACTTTGTTGGAGAAGTAGATGGCTATAAATCCAAAGGCTGCGGCAACAGCAACGTATGCTGTGACTGTCTGTGACATTTGCACAATAAAACCCATGATGAGTGATGGCACCACCTGTGATAGAAGAATGGCACTGTCTAGGATGGCCATATCGAGGCAGATTCCATGCTTTGGTGCAGAAGGCTCTGCTACATTGACAGCTCCATCACAGTCTGGGTCCAGGCACAGTGGAGGTGAGTGAGATGGGAACAGTGACACACCATTTGGGGTGTCTTTATGGAATCCTGTCTTTTGCTCTTTCTCAGTCACATTATTATAAACACCAGCATCTTTATATTTGGGCAGCTGCATCTATGGAAAAAAATACTCAGTTTACATAAACAGCTATTGGTATAGACAATACAGGCAGGTTATTGGTGCTATTTAAATAAAGGATACAATAAAAATGCAATAATATATATAATATGATATATGAACAATAACATTTAGTCTTGAAAAATAAGATAGGTCACCCAGTAGGCTCCATTAATATGATAAAGAACCATTTACATCTATGGCACACTATATGTGTAATGCTAGGTGCTGGGACTTACAGAACAATAGGAGAATTTCTCGCAGCCTCAGATATGAAGCCCATCCAATGAAAGCAGAAAAGAGAAAAATACAAGAGGAAAAGAGAGAAAAATGGTAAAATGGTGAAGACAAGAGAAGAATGCAATAAAGTTTCTCAGACAGGGTTACTGCAATAGGTATGGACACCCTAAATGAAGCAGCTTACTGGGCACCAGTGAAAATGAGCTGTCCAGCTCCCTAACTTTAGCACTTACACATTCCTGCAACTTGAAGGAAAATATCCACGGGAAACAGCAATCAGTTCTTTGAATTTAAACCTGCCTTCAGCAAGCATTTTCATAATAACATAGACTTCATACATTTTATGGCCTACAATTATGTGTGTACAGAAGCATTTTAACTTTGTTTCCTGCCATGCAAATACTACCTACAGCAGGATTAGGCTAAGTCTATGGCAAGAATGCTGTATTAGTATCTTCTGAAAATGCAGGTATTTCAGGTCTTTAATATGCTTGCAAGTGTCAAGCTTTCTGTAGACTTTGCCTAGAAGCAAATTGCAGCTTAGAGGGGGTTGCAGATGAAGGACATCTTTCTAAATAACTGTATTTGCTCTTTATTAAAAATGAAACATGAAAGTTCATCAGCACTAAGATTTTTTCATGGTATTGCTGCCCCCCTGGATGGTACAATATTCCGACCCCAGAGATTCTTCAGCAATTACTGCACATTCTCAGAAAAATCAGGGCTTGATCTTTTTTTTTAACACAGTGCCTTTTAAATGCTTGTGTATTATGACACACACAAGTAAACACCCTTGCATGCTGAAGAACTTGACTCATTTCATTCAATATAAAGGTTAGGAAGATTAATAGCTGCTTACTTACTTGACGGTTATTGTGATAAAATGTTGTGAGGGTGTATGGTACAATCTGGAGAACAGAGAAGGTGAAGCCTGTCATGGCAGCTGATATTGTCACAATGGTAATGCTGCTTGTGAAGCACATGACTATTGTAGCCAATGGGAGGCAGACAATGCTAGCAATGTAAATTGACCGGGTGCCAAACATCTTGATTAGATACTCCATTGAGCAGGAGAACATTATAGAAATTACAGACTGAAGGAAGAGTCCCATGCTTCCCATTCTTACTCCTAAAAATTGGAAGAGAGAGTCAAGCAGATGTTAGGATATTTGGGATATGAACTGCACAGCTGGACACAGTAGTAAGCCATGTTAAGAGGTAATCGTGAGTCAGGACTATAACAAAGTCCTGAAAAACCACACGTTAAAAAAGACGTACAGATTATAAAAAAGCATGTGGAAACCAGTGAAATGGAAATTATAGTCCTTATACAACTAACAACTATGTATGTTCTGCACTAGAAAAAATCATTCACCTATACCAAAACGCACCTTCATCATAACGCAGTCTGTCTTCTGTGCCTGGCTTTGCTACTGGAACACCTTTGTACAGACCCTCACCCACAAAGTCAGTGTAAAAGAGCATAAAGGTCACAAGACCCATCCAGGAGCACAACTGCGCTACAAACAGGTGCCAAAGAGCAATGGGCACTTTGCAACAGAATGTCCTGAGCCGTGGAAACAATGCACACACGCTTCTTAATGTCAGCACCAGCTGCCACGCTCTGAGGGGAAACGTCCACAACTGACAAGCCTGTAGACAAGGTCCTTTTCTGACTGGGTGATCTCCTGGCACTTCCACTTGTATAATACTTGGCTTCAGTTCTTCAGAGACAAAGAATGTTGCAATGACACATCCAGTGAAAATAACAAGTAGTAAGAGGAAGAGAAACTGCTCTTGCCCACCTAATTGCTTTGCCAGCCAAATACCGCTCCAGTCCACAGCTGGCAACAGAGTTCCAATGCAGGCTCCAAGTCCAACTGTCAGTGCATACACAGAGAATGCCCTTCTGCAGCTCTCTCCCACTGGAAAAAGGTCAGAGAGCAAAGCTTCCAAAGGCGTCAAGCAAACCTGTCCACAGGAGTCCAACAGTCCTATGCCCAGCACTAGGAAAGCAACCTCTATTCCAGCATGATGAGCCCCTAGCAGACTGGCAAGGTGACTGGAGTAAGGAATGATAATGAGGCTCAACATCACTCCAACGCACATAAGCCAGATAAAGGGGCGACGGCGGCCATACCTGCTAGTCCAGCTGTCGCTAGCAGATCCAATGAGATGAACAACTAGAAGACCAACGATAGGTCCAATACCTACCCAAGAAGGGGAAAAAAAAGCAGAGGTTTGTTTAGTGGCAGAAATAAAAAAAGGATATTTATTTATTACAGCAATTGGCAAAAATTATGTTCAGTCCTATTAATTGAATTAAAGGGGTGTAAACTGTTCCTTAATAATTCATGGAAACTTTCCTTATTATGTGACCAACACCAGGGCTACTCAGTGATGATCAGCTTTGTCAGTCATTTGGGAATATTACATGGTTTTCTTTTCCAGAGCGAATTAGTAATAATCTTACTTAAAGACTTTTAGTCAACAAGGTTGAAGCTGGGTGTACATGACAGCTAGGATTGTTCAGTTTGGCCAGTTTTCAACCACACTGGCTAACATCTACCTGCATTTTGCTAAAATTAAATCTGCTTGTAATCAAATCAGTCAGATTCTTATTAGGAATGATTTTAATTGTATGACTCACCTAACACCATTGTCATGAATTTGCCTTCCACTCCAGCTTCCAAAAGAGGGGGAACGAATGTGACCCCTGCAGCCAGGCACACCTCCAGACCACATGTTAGTAGGTTTATAAGAAGCAGCTGTGCATGTGGGGTACTTAGATGTTCTTGGATTCCTGCATGCAGCATTTTCTTAATTAGTGTAAGGGGCCCGAAGGTGCAGCAGTAATAGTTGTGGACCAAAGAGGAGGCAAAACCAGGTTCGAAGTACAAAAAGGGTTTATCTAGAAGAATTGTCAGGGTACAGGCAAAATATCAGTTCAGGCGGCAATCAAACGGAGACAAGGAAACAGGCAAAGATCGGTACACAGATAGTCAGAATATAGAAACACACCCAGGAACACAAGTCAATGGAACCTATAATTGGGCAAAGAAGAAAAGGGGAATGGGGTTTAAATAGTCCATGGCTTGGCGCCAAAACATCGACGCGCTGGCGTCAGACGCAGACGCCAGCGTCCCCATGCTGGCATCCTGACGCCGGCGCCCGATTCTGACGCCGGCGTCCGTTCCGTCGCCGACGACCAATCCCAGAGCATGAAGATGCCGATGTCACAGGACAGCGCCCAGCAGGAGCCATGCGGTGGAGCAGAAGGTCGCCATCTTGGACGCCATCTTGGGTGAGTGTAACAGTTTCCATTACAGTACCCCCTTCCTTAGGGGGGGCCTCAGGACCACCGGGACCAGGACGAGAAGGAAACTGCTTGTGGAACCTGCGGACAAGGATGGGAGCATGAACGTCAGACTTCCTCACCCAGGAGCATTCCTCAGGACCGAAACCCTTCCACTCAATGAGGTATTGGAGAGCACCCCTGGAAAAGCGAGAGTCTAAGATTCTATTAACTTCGAACTCCAAAAGATCATTGACGACAACAGGAGCTGTGGAAGAAGAAGAGGGAGAAGAGACTGCAGGCTTAAGGAGAGACACATGAAACACATTAGGGATCCTCATCTCAGGCGGAAGAAGAAGACGGACAGCCACAGGATTGATGACCTCGATGATGGAAAAGGGACCGATGAACTTGGGACCAAGTTTAGGAGTGGGAATCCTGAGACGAATATTTCGAGTGGACAACCAAACCTTGTCACCAAGAGAGTAAGTTGGAGAAGCAATCCTCTTTTTGTCAGCAAATTTCTTCTGGGAAGAAGCACTCTTTTCCAAATTAGCAGCCGTAGCATGCCAGATGGCCATCATATGGGCCGCTTGATCATTGGCGGCAGGCACGTTGGTGAGTAGGAGGTCCTGAGGAAATGCCAAAGGGTTTAAACCAAAAACACAGAAAAATGGAGACTTCTGGGAAGAGGAATGCAGGGAATTGTTGTGGGCAAACTCCGCCCATGGAAGAAGGTCTGACCAGTCATCCTGACACAAGGACACATGACAATGCAGGAACTGCTCCAATGCTTGGTTGACACGTTCGGCGGCCCCATTGGACTGAGGATGGTAAGCGGAAGAAAATTGAAGAGAAATATTCAAGGCTTTGCACAGTGACCTCCAAAACTTAGACACAAACTGAGGACCACGATCAGACACGATTTCTGCAGGAAAGCCATGGAGGCGGAAAATATGTTTGATGAAGAGTTCAGAAAGTTCCGGAGCAGATGGCAGTTTGCGGAGAGGAGTGAAATGAGCCATCTTACTAAATCTGTCGATCACCACCCAGATGACAGTGTGGCCGGAAGAACTTGGAAGATCGACAATAAAGTCCATGGCAAGATGAGTCCAAGGTCTAGAAGGAATGGGTAAAGGCAACAGAAAACCCTTGGGAGGAGAATGTCCACAGGTGGAACAAGAGGAAACAAAGTCTTTAACATCCTTCCTTAAAGATGGCCACCAGACCAGACGAGACAAAAGTTCAGTAGTCTTTTTAATCCCAGGATGACTGGCCTGTTTAGAATTGTGAGAATGAGACAAAATGGCAAGACGAAACTCAGGAGGAACAAAAGCTAAACCCAGGGGAGTCTCTTCAGGGGCAGAAGCTTGAGCGGAGAGTAACTGAGGAGCACAGGAAGGAAATAAGGCTGCGATAGTGCATCGGCCTTCTTGTTTCTGGAACCAGGGCGGAAAGTAATGACAAAATTAAAACGAGAAAAGAAAAGTGCCCACCTGGCTTGCCGGGGATTGAGGCGTTTGAGGGACTGGATAAATTTGAGATTTTTGTGGTCAGTAAAGATCGTTACGGAACAGAAGAACCCTCTAATAAGTGTCTCCATTCTTCCAAGGCCAGTAGCTCCCGGTTGCCAACGTCATAGTTCTGTTCAGGGGAAGAAAACTTTTTGGAAAGGAAAGCACATGGATGAAGTTTACCATCAGAAGAAGATCTCTGAGATAACACAGCTCCAGCACCGATATCCGAGGCGCCAACTTCGATGAAGAAGGGTTGAAGAGGCTCGGGGTGTCTAAGGATTGGAGCGGAGGAAAATGCTTCCTTGAGAGACTTGAAGGCTTCCAAAGCTTGAGGGGGCCAGTGTTAAGGTTTGTTTCCACCACGAATCAAGGCAAGAATTGGAGAAAGTCTGGAAGAAAAGTTTTTAATGAACTGTCTATAGTAATTTGCAAAGCCAACAAACCTTTGAACAGCTTTAATGCTGGTTGGAAGAGGCCAGTCCAGGATTGCAGAGACCTTGGCAGGATCCATCTTGAAGCCTAGAGAAGAAATGATATAGCCAAGAAAAGGGATAGAAGAGACTTCGAAGGTGCATTTTTTCCAACTTGGCGTAAAGATTGTTTTTCCTCAGTCTGGAAAGTACTTCACGTACTTGGTTGCGATGTTCCTGGAGATCCTTAGAAAAAATAAGAATGTCATCCAAGTAGACGACCACACACTGCCCCAATAAATCTCGAAAAATGTCATTAACAAATTCCTGGAAGACCGCAGGGGCATTACAGAGACCAAAAGGCATGACCAGGTACTCATAATGACCATCACGAGTATTGAAGGCGGTCTTCCACTCGTCCCCCTCACGAATCCGAATGAGGTTATAGGCCCCACGAAGATCCAACTTAGTAAAGAGACTGGCACCCCTAAGTTGATCGAACAGTTCAGAAATGAGAGGAAGAGGGTACCTGTTTTTAATGGTGATTTTGTTTGAAGTCCTCTGTAGTCAATGCAGGGCCGCAAACTACCATCTTTTTTTTCAACAAAGAAGAACCCCGCTCCTGCAGGGGAGATGGAAGGACGAATAAATCCTCTCTGAAGATTCTCCTGGATATAGGACTTCATAGCAGAAGTCTCTGAGGGAGAAAGTGGGTAGGTGCGGCCACGAGGAGGCATGGAGCCGGATAAAAGTTCTATAGGGCAGTCGTATGGACGATGAGGTGGAAGATTATCGGCAGAACTCTTATTAAAGACATCGGCAAATGCTTGATACACAGAGGGAAGTGAAGAGTTTGAAGACACAGAAGAAATTTTAACGACAGGGACAGTGGGTAAACAGTTCCGTAAGCAAAATGGGCTCCACCTGGAAACTTGTGTAGAGGCCCAATCAATAACAGGATTATGGAGACACAACCATGGTAGACCTAGAACAACTGGAGTGGAGGGGCAATCAATAAGAAGAAAGGACAGTCTCTCCAGATGCATAGTGCCCACCTTGAAAGAAAGTTCTTGAGTGGATTGCGAGATGATAGCAGAAGACAAGGGATGATCATCAATCGCCAGGACTCGAAGAGGATTCGCCAAAGACTGGAGAGGAATGGAATGGTTTCCAGCGAAAACTTGATCCATGAAATTTCCAGCAGCGCCAGAATCGAGGAAGGCCTGAGAATAAATCTTTTTGGAACCAAACTGGATCTGCACTGGGAGGAGGAAACGTTGAGCAGAAGAATGGGGAGAACGACAAATCCCACCCAGGTAAGTCTCCCCAAACTTGCCTTGGCGTTTCCCGGCTTCACTGGGCATTCATGAGCAAAGTGAGCTTTGCCCCCGCAGTAGAGACATAACCCCGCCGCCCTTCTCCGATTCTTCTCCTGTTCGGAAAGACGGGCCGTCCGATCTGCATCGGTTCCTCTGCTGGTAACGAAGAAGAAGAAGCAGAAGCCGCAGGAGTTGGAGAGGGCGAGATGTAAGCAGGATCATAGAGCAAGGGTCTCTGGAAGCGGGGGGCCAGGATAGGTAGAAAACGGGAATTCCTCTTGGAGCGTTCACGGTCTAGTTCGACCTGGAATTCTCTCTGGCGGGTATCAACCTTCACGGCCAAGGCGACCAGGTCCTCCCATCTGGAGGGAATTTCTCGGGACACCAGGTCGTTTTTTATCCGCATGGCCAATCCGTTGTAAAAGGCTGCATGGTAACCATCGTTGTTCCAAGAAGTCTCCGCCACCAGAGTGCGAAATTCTATGGCGTACTTGGAGACTGAGCGGACGCCTTGCTGCAGTTGGAAAAGCCTAGCGGAGGATGCAGTGGCACGACCTGGAGCATCAAACACCGTACGGAGTTCTTGGACAAAGGCCCTGGCGTTGTCAATCAGCGGATCCTCCTTTTCCCAAAAGGGTGATGCCCACTCCAAAGCCTTTCCCTGCAGACGAGTGATTATATAACCCACTTTTGCACGTTCAGAAACGAACTGACCTGGCAGCAGGGCGAACTGAATCTCGCACTGGTTGATAAAGCCTCTGCACGCTTCCGCATCACCGCTGAAAAGAGGTGGAGCAGGAAGACGTGGCTCAGAAACCTGAAGTGGAATAGGAATGGCCGGAGCAGGCACAACCGCAGGGGCCGCAGGAGACAGAGCAGTCAACTTCTCCAGAATCGCTTCAAGGGCCTGGTCAAAATGGGATTGTTGAGCTTCATACGTTTTCATCCGAGAAGCCAATCCACGAATGGCCCCTCCGACATCAAGAGGTGCTTGGGCCTCCTCCGAAGGGTCCATGGCCCAATTATACTGTAAGGGGCCCAAAGGCACAGCAGTAATAGTTGTGGCCCAAAGAGGAGGCAAAACCAGGTTTGAAGTACAAAAAGGGTTTATCCAGAAGAATCGTCAGGGTACAGGCAATATATCAGTTCAGGCGGCAATCAAAAAGATCGGTACACAGATAGTCAGAATATAGAAACACACCCAGGAACACAAGTCAATGGAACCTATAATTGGGCAAAGAAGAAAAGGGGAATGGGGTTTAAATAGTCCATGGCTTGGCGCCAAAACGTCGATGCGCTGGCGTCAGTTTCCTCAACTCCGGGCGACTTCGGAAAACGAATCGCCGCGTGTGATTAGCGCAGGCGATTTTTCATTTTAGCCAGGCGCAGAGCGAGGGGAGGCATTCGGGGGGAAAAGTCGCGGCGATTAGTCGCCAGGCGACTAAATATCCCCAAATCTCCCAGTGTGTCCCAGCCCTTAAAGACTTTATCAGCACCTGCTGTATTCCTATCTGACAGACACTTTCAATAGACTGCACAGTAAATAAACACCACCACTATTTGACAAATGATTGCACAGTGTGTTAAGGGAAAGTCTGTATATCACGTTATGTAATCAAAGAATTCTTCACTTTCTCTGTTAACTCTGCAAAATGGGAGCAGCCATGACATCAAGACAATAAAATCCGAACAAACTGGAACTTTCACATGAACGGTCTTTTATCTCTCATGCATTGTTCTGAACATCTGATAACAACTGGTAGATAAACAGGCTGCGATTTACTTAAATACAATACAAACTTTGTAGGGCGTGGCTTTTTCTTTTCCATGGTAAGTTTCATCAGGGTAGTGCTGTGCTTGTGAGCTTTGTAAAGCACTGCACACGTGAATGCAAAAATATTGGTAAAAATTCTCAAACCCCAGAAAAAGTGCAGACGTATGGCATCCTCAGCTTGAAGACTGCACCAGTTACCTTTGAATTCAGTCTGTGTATCTATACATATTACCTAGACTGGTCATCATGGGTCCTGGGGGTAATATAAAGAAAAGTAATGGTTTTGCCATTTATTTGTGCCTATTTTGGCAACTGCTAGCATAGTAAATTAGTAATTGCATCCATGAAATTCAACCTTTTGGTCTAAATGACACCTGCCTACCTGCTAGTTGATTTAGAGGAGGGTTAAATAAAAAATAGTATAATAAAATATATATAATACTAAATATATAATAAATATAAAAAATAATAAATAATTTAAATCTGAAGCATTTATTTGCCTCATTGGGGAAAAGTTTCCCTCCCAAATCAGGTGAAAATAATAATAAAAAAAAAAAACTAATGCTGCAAGTTTGCCAGCTTTAGGGTTTGCTCTACACAGAAATTAGATGCTTTGTAGCTAGACTACAGTATGCTCTAACAATTGTTTTTTTAATAAACAAATGCACATACACTAGAACTGAATTTCTTGTGACTCAGGGCAGATGTAATCTTGGATCATACGGAGGTTAATGCAAACCTGAACCAGACTTTCCTGCTTCTAAAGCTGGACATACACATCATGATCCTGTTTGTCCATCTGATAACGGAATGACTAGTCAATTCGGCAACTTGTTTAATGGGTTATTCTGAACATACCCACAGAAAAAGATTGCCAATTCATCTGGCAAATGAATATATATAGTAAATCACCTGCTAAACAACATTTTAGGGTCAGTCCACATGAGCAGATTCGGGGAGATTTAGTCGCCTGGCGACTAATCACTTCTTCTGGGCGTCAATCTCCCCGAACTGCCTTTGCGTTTCTTCCCGTCCCCTATAATGAAAAGTTGCCTGCGCTAAAGCCCTTAAATAGATTTTGGTCACGTAATCCAATCGTTTAGGATCTGTTCAATGGTCAGACAAAGAAAAAAATCAAATAAGTCATGTCTGTGGCTAAATAAAAGTAGTTGAGAATAAGTGTTGTTCCTGCCTTTCTTATATTGTCAGTACACAAAAAAGCATTGACCAAATAAATTCTGCTCTAAATTATTACATTATTAGAACACTTATGAGTTTTACCTTTGTTGTATTAAAAATTCAATCAAAACGTTATTGCAAGTTATTCGTTAACATAACATACTGTATTTAATAATGGTAGGGTGCCCTTCCCTAGTGGACTGGAGCAGCTATAGCTATATATGCTGCTATACTCATTTAGAAATCTTTTCTATCAGTTCCACGCGGACACCAGGATCGATTAGAACTAGATATAGAGATGGGAAATAAACACATTTACATTTGAAAAGCTCAGGAATGTATCACTTTACCTCCAACTGAATTGGTATATTGGATTTGTTATGATCCTTTTCTTCTTGGTGGAACAAAGGAAAGCTTTTAATGTTGGTAAATTCTGTACCTTGAGTTTAATTTGCCATTTGTTGAAAAGATGCTTTCTGCAAATCTTAATTTTGCCAGAATCGAAATTCCTCTGCTAACTTTAACTTATTTTCTTCTAAAAGTTAGTTCAATCAAATATTTTATGTCAAATTCCTGTTTAGATTTGTGTGGAATTTAATGCACAAAGTAAAGCCTGGTATTACTGGAACAACATACAGTAACTAAAATAACAGCTTTTTTTTTTTTTTTTTTTTTTTTTTTTTAAGGCTCATTCAGTTCATGTGACCTGCAGTTGTAGATTAAATGTCAATTAATATTTTTACTTATTTTACTGCAAATTTCAATAACCAGGAGAGTAATTATATTATGTGAATAGTGGCCCTTACTAAAAAAAATCAGCAAATCCAGCAATATAAAACTGCCAATTCCCAATATCCTAAAAAGTAAATTGCCAGGCATACGGGGAGAGAATAAATACTTGTGTGATCATGGGAGATTGTCAGCATTGATATGAAGAAAGAGGGTGGATCAGAACCCTTTTTGTATGGTGGCAAAGGAATTCTAGTTATTCCGGCTTTTCAACAATTTGGGGCTATTTTTTGTGGATATTATTTTTTTACTATTTCTAAAAAACTGATTTGGAATCTCTCATACCTAGAAGCAACCAACATAAAATAAAAACATTGAACAATGACGGTTCAAGTATGATTTCAGATATAAACTAGGATATACTTGTTTCCTAAACTGTAATTGATGACATACTTAAATTGCATAAGGTTTGACACCTGTATAAACCATGTACTAAGGAATAGAATACCGGGGACTCCCATATTTGAGAAGCATAAAGATTACCACACACAATAGGTTGTCTTTGCTTTGATCTGCATTACCTTAGTCTTGCTCTTTTATAAAGGGAAGCCCTGGGGAACTGTGGCTGCCTGGACTCTCAGATTCTCTGGATTTACATAAAGTGGTACTTGATACTATGCTGGGAGGGGGCATTCTCCTATTCTTTGTGAGGGCAGCAGGTATTTCAACATTCCTCAGCTCTGCACACTCATTCTTTCCAGCTCTGTAACTGGTTTGTTGCTAGGATAAGCAAGTATATTGTGATAAAGCAAAACTATACCAAAAATAACACAGAGAAAACAGTTAATTTAAAATAACAATATGTAAAGAAGCTTATGGGGGGGGATGGCGAAGATGATATCATTGGAAATTAGAATATAGTGGAAAAGATAAAAAGAATAAAATATGGGGGAGGAAAAAAAGACAAGAACACAGGAATTCATTGGTTAGACAAGGACAATGCACACAAACAGCAAGACAGGTATTAGCTTGGATCTTACATTTAAAATAAGCAAACTCGTTTGGAGAAATGTCAAATATCTGAAAACAAAGGTACAGTTCAGACAATAGATTGCAGAGGCTATAATGTAAAAAAATGGGCATACCCTAGAAGCACCAAGGGGCAGATTTATCAAAGGTCGAGGTGAATTTTCCAATTAAAAAAAAATTGAATTTCAAGCTATTTTTGTGTACTTCGACTACGGAATAGTCCAAATATTGAAATTTATCATGTACTGTCTCTTTAAAAATTCGATTCGACCATTCGCCATCTAAAACCTGCCGAATTGCTGTTTTAGCCTATGGGGGAACTCCTAGAACCTATTTGGAGTCAATTGAGGAAAAACTTCAAATCGAATTCGATCAAATGCGCTATTCCATCAATTCAAACAATTCAAATTTGGCTGAATACGGACATATTCGATCGAAAATGGAGCTATTCGACACAAAAAAAACTTCGACTTAATTTCTGTTGGTCTTTTTGAATTCAAATTTCAACGTTTTTTCAATTCGAAATTCAACCATTGATAAATATGCCCCCTACAGTCTAGTATGGCCAATTAACATGTGTAGTGCTGCAGACTAAAGACTGCACCCCTGCACATCTAACAATCTTTGTCTTGTTTCATCGTAAGACATACCCAGATGAGGTATGGAAAGTGTCATACTGTATACATGTGTACCCGTAGAAACTAAGCTAAAACATCGGTTGTTTCCCACAAAAGGATATAAATAATGGGGATTCTGTACAGAACTGCTGTACCCCCTGGAGGAAATAGAACTTTCCCATAATGGAGATTCATGCCTCCATGCTTGTTCTAAGTACTCAAAACCTCTAAATCCATAGCCTTTGCTATATCTATGTACCGTATATACTCGCGTATAAGCCGAGTTTTTCAGCACCCAAAATGTGCTGAAAAACTCAAACTCGGCTTATACGCGGGTCATACCTCCTTCCGCGGCCCCAGCAGGACTGTCTGTGACTGACTGTGTCGCCGCCCGGAGCAGGTCCAGGAGCTCCGGGCGGCGCGTCCTTCCCTGCCGGCGTTCGCTCCCAAAATGGCGGCGCCCATGGCCGCTACCCACGTGGCGGCCATGGGCGCAATGCCTTCCCTCCGGCGATTTACATTGTAGCACTTGAATCACTTTATTTTCCGAAGTCACCTCATCTCGATATTAGGTCTCATACCTGTGTAGTAGGCATACTCACTCACTAATTAAACTGCTTTATGGTGCTACCTGGTACATGGGTTCACTGGAAATTATTAGCATTATTACCTGATTTGCCAGCAGGTGAGCCTCCACAACATCACTGCAAACATCCCACAATGCACTACAGAATATTGCTGCCCATTACCAAGACAGCCCTCTGTGTAGCTTTGGGGTAGGGTGTTGATGGAGACAGGGAGCTTAATTGTTTTAAGTAACAGTAACATCAAAAAAAATGAAAGTGTTTTAAAGCAATACAAATATAAAGCAGTGTTGCCCTACACTGGTAAAACTGCTATGTTTGCTTCAGAAACACTACTGTTGTTTATATAAATATGCTCCTGTGTAGCAATGGGGGCAGCCATTCCATGGAGAAAAAGCTCAGGTTACACAGCAGATAGCAGATAAGCTCTGTGGAACATAATATTGTTATCTGTTATCCACTATTTAACCTGTACCATATAGCTTTTTTTCAATTTCCGCCACAGCAGCTTGTTTATATGAACTATAGTAGTGTTTCTGAAACAAACAGATCAGTTTTACCAGTGCAGGGCAACACTACATGATATTTTCATTACTTTTCCTTTATGTTTACTTGTGTCGCTGTAGGCTGGACCTTCTGCAATATGTTATAGAATGTCTGGACACCAGTCTACAAACTTATTAGCATTTTGTACAATAACTGCCCATACAGGGAAAATTGCAGCAAATCCCAGTCAAGTCAATAGGACACAAACCGAGGCATTATGGCTTCAAATAGCTGTGGTTCAGACACCCCTGTGCCATTACCCTAAGGAAAGAAAATGTAATTGTACTGTATCACTGCAATTAAAGCAGAACGAAAGGTAAAATCACCGGGGGAGGTGGGGTGCCAAAAGTAAAGCTGGCCATAGACACGCAATGATCTACCATTAACCATTCAGATTAAAATAAATGGGAAAACATCAGACAATGTTCTGGCCATTAACTGACAGACGTCAATCATGCAAAAGTCATGCTCGTACAAATCTTCATTTCATACAACTGTATCTTTGCATCTATGCCCAGCTTTAAATACCCCCCCCCCCCCCCCAGTGATTGCATTCTCTTACCAAATACCCAAGGCCACTGCTCAGTTAGCAAAAAACTGCACCCACACGGGGTTCTTCACAGTGAGCACCACAGAAAGTGAACACAATCACTGGGGGTGCCTAACTTTTGGCACCCCCAGTGATTTCACCTTTCTGTCTTCCTTTAATGCTAAAAAGTAACAGTACAATGTAGAAAAGTGCAAAAGATAAGAAACTAAGCATTAATGCACAAGGCACTGTCATTTTACACAATTAATAGGGTAAGCTGCCCCTTTTTGCATTCGTATGTGTGAGCTGCAAATGGTCCTTATGGTGCTGTTGGCTGAACATCCAGGGAGACCAATACCTTGAGGAGGTACCTCTGCTATATATATTCAAACCTTTCACAAAACTGGCCACAAACTGGTCAATATCAAGACATTTAAGTGTTTACCTTTCCTACAAATTAGCTGCCTGGGAACAAGCAACCAAATAAAACATGAGGAAACAACATTAATATAAATGTGATTATAGTGACAAATAGGAATCTGCATCCTGGAAGTTTTTTTTTTTTATATATACAAATGTTTATACACAGAAGGGAGTGATGACTAAACTTGCTTTCATGGTGTAGCTCTATATTTAAATCTCTTATTCAAATCAATGCATGGTTGCTAGGGTAATTTGGATGCTAGCAACCAGACTGCTAAAATTGCAAACTGGAGAGTGGCTGAATTAAAAGATAAACAAAAACCACAAATATTAAAAAATGAAAACCAATTATAAATTGTCTCAGAATATCATTCTCCACATCATACTAAAATTAAAGGTGGACAACCACTTTCATCCACTGAAATTGTTTGTGGTTATCTGTGTTGGAGGGAGAATTAAATGCAATTTAAAATGGTAAAATCCAAATTTACAAGAAAGCTGCAGGACAAATCGTATTATATCTAAATCCCTTCTTCAGTTAGGTTACTGTGCTCTTCCTTGTGCCACAGAATATCACCTTGTGGTCTGTGCTTCTTCCTCCAACACTTTCCTGAGATTCAGTAGAACACAAAACAGAAACAGACAGAACATGCCTAACATAGGCACTGAGAGCACGGAACTGACAGAAAAAAAGCCCTATATTTCAGTTTACTCTACCATGATTCATGGTTCGTAAAAATACATAATCCGTTAAAACATCACTATAAGGAGGCTGAAGTGGTAAAATATTGGATTTCCTTATAGTACAGACATACATTCTCTCCAAATGCAATAGAATTGGATGTTTTAGATAAGGTCTGCATACAAAGGGAGTTTCTTGAATACATCTACCACTTATGACCAAAATGTTCCCAGGAATTCTTGCTTTGGTTTTATTAACAGAAATACTGGTTGTCTTAACTACTGCTATTTAAACAAGACAAAAAAAAAATTAAATGGAAAACTAAAATGCTTAAATTGAATGTGTCCAATAATGCAGGTGTATATTGCCTTCCAGATATATTGCAGACCTCTTGGGAAACTGAACATGCTCTTAAAGGAAAACTATACCCCCAAAATGAACACTTAAGCAAAAGATAGTTCATATCATATTAAGTGACATATTAAATCTTACCAAACTGGAATATATATATTTAAGTAAATATTGCCCTTTTACATCTCTTGCCTTGAGCCACCATTTCGTGATGGTCTGTGTGCTGCCTCAGAGATCACCTGACCAGAAATACTTCAACTCTAACTGTAACAGGAAGAAGTGTGGAAGTAAAAGACACAACTCTGTCTGTTAATTGGCTCATGTGACCTAACATGTATGGTTTGTTGGTATGTTTGTGAGTACAGTGAATCCTACAATCCCAGGGGGCGGCCCTTATTTTTTAAAATGGCAATTTTCTATATATGATTACCCAATGGCACATACTACTAGAAAAGTATATTATTATGAAAATGGTTTATTTACATGAAGCAGGGTTTAACATATGAGCTGTTTTATGCAATATCTTTTTATAGAGACCTACATTGTTTGGGGGGTATAGTTTTCCTTTAACAGGCCCCTACGGAAGTAACCACACAGCTAAGCACCACACTGAAGCATTTGCCAAAAATCTCATATTTCTAATCGCTATTTAAAATCTTGCCATAAAAACAGCTACTTTACCCACTGTAAATTGCCTTTCCTTCTCCTTTAAACTGAATAGCCATGGAAGACAGTACGACATAACCTATTTAGAGATCAATTCTGTTGCAGGACTCAACAATCCAATACCACTGGCAGAACAATAATGTTAACAGGAAATGCTGATCGCAGAACCATCCCAGATATGCATGACGACATACCACACATAAAGTTAAATACCTGAAATACAGGTAGGCTAGTTCTGCATAATATCTTTCCTCAAAGCATTATTTTTGATGTGCACAGGTGTCAAGAAACAAGAATGTGTCAATAACTGTGAGAAGTCATTAAAGCGCAAGTCAACCCCAAAATAACAATTTGCCTAATAAAAGAAAACATTAATCTAAGTAACTTTGAGATATACATTAATTACAAATTTCTGTGGTTTGTATATGTATTGCTATTAAAAGCACTGTTTATCTGTCCCTTGTCTATTCTCTGCCCTGACGTCTAAGACTGTTGATACAATGTAAGACAAGGCTGCTGATTAACAGACCTGTCTTTGCTGGGGAACCAAGACTTTTGCAACATTGTTTAAAAAGTAACAACCAGGAGTTAAGCCAATGCTGCTTTCAATAACATTTGTTTTTACAAATCACTTTAAAAGCACTGAACATTTTCAATAAATGTATATTGGAAAGTTGCTTAGAATTATGTTTTCTTTTATTAGGCACATTTTTTCTCTGGGGTTAACTTGCCCTTTAAACTTAGTATGTTCACTGCTGTTTCAACAATTCAATAATTCAATATTCATGACACAGGCAAGATGAATATATATGGCACCTTATTAACAGGATGGTGCATTGCTAGGTGCAAAAACTGGGTGACTGAAAATATCATACATAACTTAGAGCACTTTCCCTCATATTTAATAAAAGGCACTTCATTTGCCCAGGAGCAGTAACCCATAGCAACCAATAAGATGTTTGCTTCCAAACAGGTAACTAGTAAAAGCTACCTGTTGATTGGTTGTTATGTGTAACTGCTCCTGGGCAAACAATTCATTAAATGGCAAGTTTTAGCTAAGCCACCCTCATGATAATAAAATGAATGCCATTTAAAGTGAAGCACAATATCTTACCATTGCACAAGCACAAGCTTGTGCATCCATCGTGTGTATTTTAGGCAACAAATAGTTAATTTGGGGACATGCATATTAAGGGGCCGATTCACGAAGGGTCGAATATCGAGGGTTAATTAACCCTCGATATTCGACTAGGAACTAAAATCGTTCGACTTCGAATATCGAAGTCGAACGATTTTGCGTAAATCCTGCGATCGATCGATCAAAGGATTTTTCATTCGATCGAACGATTAAATCCTTCGAATCGAACGATTCGAAGGATTTTAATCCAACGATCGAAGGAAAATCCTTCGATCAAAAAATCCCAGGCAAGCCTATGGGGACCTTCCCCATAGGCTAACATTGACTTCGGTAGCTTTTAGCTGCCGAAGTAGGGGGTCGAAGTTTTTCTTAAAGGGACAGTACTTCGACTATCGAATGGTCGAATAGTCGAACGATTTTTAGTTCGAATCGTTCGATTTTCGTAGTCGAAGGTCGAAGTAGCCCATTCGATGGTCGAAGTAGCCCAAAAAAACTTCGAAATTCGAATTTTTTTTAATTCGAACCCTTCACTCGAATTTAGTAAATCGGCCCCTAAGTCTAGAGGAGGTGGGGAAAAAAGGGACAAAATCATATCCTAAGTATTCATTTAACGTGAGTCACGATTCTCATCTGGAAGATCAGAGAGAAATTCAGCACAGCTCCAGCAACAAAACTAAAATAGAGGAAGAGATGACAGAAATTGGGCAGAACGCTTAAATTAAGGAAAGAGCAGAATTTCCACAATGCACTACATTAACCGCTCTCAGCAAGTTGTGTTCAACAATTAAAATACATTGCCTTGTAAAATATTTTCTTAAATTTAAAAGGAAATATACATTTCTGCTATCAAGCTACAGTATACCATCATGTAAAGTGCAAAAGTGCATGTGTGTGCATACATATATATATCCATATTATCCAGAGAGTTCCGAATTACGAAAAGGCCATCTCCCATAGACCCCATTTTATCCGAATAATCCAAATTTTTTAAATTGCTTTGCTTTTTCTTCATAATAACAAAAAAATACCTCGTACTTGATCCACACTAAGCTATAATTAATCCTGATTGGCAGAAGAACCAGAGCATTGTGTTTATTTAGGGGCATATTTACCAAGGGACGAATTTCGAATTGAAAAAACTAAATTAAGTCAAAGTTTGTTTTTTTTTGGTCGAATAGGTCAGTTTTCAATCGAATAGGTCCGTATTCTGCCATATTCGAATCGTACGAATCGGAGGAATAGCGCATTTGATCGAAACCGATTGAATTTTTTCCCAAAAAAACCTTAGATTTTTCAGAGTCCACCAATTGACTCCAGATAGGTTCTAGCAGGCCCCCTCATAGGCTAAAACAGCAATTTGTCAGGTTTTAGATGGCGAATGGTTAAATTTTTAAAGAGACAGTACATGACAAATTTTGCTATTCTAATTAGTTTCAAATTCAAAGCAAATTTTAGCTATTCCCTAGTCGAAGTACACACAAAATAGCTCGAAATTCAAATTTTTTTCATTTGAAAATTCACCTCGACCTTTGATAAATCTGCCCCTTAATGTTTACATAATTTTCTAACAGACTTAAGGTATGAAGATCCAAATTACGGAAAGATCCATTATCCAGAAAGCCCCAGGTCCCAAGCATTCTGGATAACAGGTCCCATACCTGTATATAAAAATCAAGTTTCAATATGATGTAGTATTCTTAAGCTCTGTCCTAATGAAGACCTTGCTGATGGACTGATATACAGTTTCTACTTTGCTTAAAGCCTCTCTGCATTGTTCCTGGCAGCATTCTGTGTGCTTCTAAAATTCAAGTGTTGTGTGTTCATGTACAACTCATTAATACGACCAATTAAACAAATATGAATATATTTGGCAGCAGTAACAGAATGACTCCTTCATTTCCCAGTGCCCATTGGCAAGTATTAGCAAATGGGACATGTCCCAGTAACTAGTGCATTTCCAGTGCTGACAGGTCACTTGCTTAAGGCATTGGACAGGCTAAAAGAATGTTTTAGGGTTAGTTCACCCGAGTAGATTCGGGGAGATTTTGTTGCCTGGCAACTAATCACCTCACAATCATCATCGCGTGTGCATTAGCGCAGGCGACTTTTCATTATAGCCTATGGGAAAACATGCTGAGGCAGTTTGGGGAGATTGTCGCTCAGAAGACGAGGCGATTGGTCGTCAGGCGACAAAATCTCCCCGAATCTCCTTGTGTGAACTAACCCTTAGGATTTATATAGTGAATAAGGTACCCCCTCTTGTAATATACGTTACCGAGGAGTTTCATGACCATATAAAAACACGAGGCCGAAGGCCGAGTGTTTTTATACAGGTCATGGAACTCTGAGGTAACTTCTAATATCCTATTTGCAACTGGGGGTACTTTATTTATTATAATACACAAATTTCAGTGAGTCATGTGACAGAAATGACATCAGAACTCACCATTTATAACTGATGACATCAGAACTCACCGTTTATATAGTGAATAAAATACCCCCTCTTGTAAAATATATGGATATTATAAGTTACCGAGGAGTTTCATGCCCATATAAAAACACGAGGCCGAAGACCGAGTTTTTTTTATACAGGTCATGGAACTCCGAGGTAACTTTTAATATCCTCATATTTTGCAACTGGGGTACTTTATTATAATACACAAGTTTCACTGAGTCATGTGACAGAAATGACATCAGAACTCACCGTTTATAAGGATATAATTTACAAGATATTTATGGCTCTTGTGTATTATATAGTGAATAAAGTACCCCCTCTTGTAAAATATAAGGATATTATAAGTTACCGAGGAGTTTCATGACTATATAAAAACATGGGGCCGAAGGTCATGAAACTCCGAGGTAACTTCTAATATCCTCATATTTTGCAACTGGGGGTACTTTATTATAATACACACGTTTTAGGGAGTCATGTGACAGAAATGACATCAGAACTCACCGTTTATAACTGATATCATTTACAAAATATTCATGGCTTTTGTGTATTATAAGCAAATACACAGACAGTGCTAGGATTGTGTGCAGTTCTCCCATGCTCTGCCATTGTACAAGGGATGGATTTGACACACAGACAAGTATGTTACCCGGCACTGGCTGTTTCTTTTGCCCCATGCAGACCCCAGGCTTCTGGGACAATTAATGCTTGGAGGTTCCCCGCAGAGAGAGGCACAAAACAAAGTCCCTAGACTGAGCTGCTAAAGTTGCCCGCTCGTTGCTACGAGGGAGGGACATGAGGAGAAGAGAGGACATTGTGTTGTTGGGGTGGGAACAGTATCCGCACAGACTTACCTGCAGGGCCGGACTGGGAGTAAAAAGCAGCCCGGGCGAAAAAATCAAAGCAGCCCACATGTAAACACACAATGGTTTTGTACTCATCCACACATATAATGTACCCCAAAACTCATACTCGGAAATGCCTTTGTGCCATCTGTTATAATACCCCAGAACTCATAGGAAGATGGCACAAAAACAATTCTGTGTATATCAGTCCTATTTATTTGATAGTTAAAAATCAGAATGGCTATTTAAGGGAAGAAAAGGGTGAATGGTGTCACAGTGGGAAAACAGAGGAAAGCCAGCCAAATCCTTGCAACAGTTTTGATAAGGGAATTTTGGGGAACTGAACATAGTAAAGTAATAAACACCATAAGGCAGAAGAAATTAAGGGGGATTTGTATCCAGCATTCATCTGCACTGATTGTTGGGGGGGGAGAAAGGGAATCTGCAAATTAGGGAAGTACCATCCTGCCTTTTGGTCTGTAAAGGTGGCCATACACGGGCCGATAAAAGCTGCTGACAGACCGTGTCGGCAGCTTATTGGCCCGTGTATGGGGCCCCCCGATGGGATTCACCAATCGAGATCTGGCCGAAAGTCGGCCAGATCTCGATCGGATGGGACAGAAAATCCCGTCGGATCCCGGCCACATCTATTTGTTGATGCGGTCCCGCGATCCGACCGCCCGTTTGGGCATCGTTAGGATCCGATCGTTGGGCCCTAGGGCCCACGATCGGATCAGCCCGATATTGCCCATCTCAAGGTGGGCATATCGGAGGGAGATCTGCTCGTTTGGTGACATCGCCAAACGAGCGGATCTCTCCATGTATGGGCACCTTTACACAGTTAGATCAGGTTGAAAAAAGACAAAGTCCATCACGTCCAACCCCTCCAAATGAAAACCCAGCCCCATACACACACCCCTCCCTATTTTTACATAAATGATATATACCCATATCTATACTAACTATAGAGTTTAGTATCACAATAGCCTTTGTATTATGTCTGTCCAAAAAATCATCCAAGTCCCTCTTATAGTCATTAACTGAATCAGCATCACAACATCACCCGGCAGTGCATTCCCCAACCTCACTGTCCTGACTGTAAAGAACCCCCTACTCTGTTCCTTTAAATTAAACTTCTTTTCCTCTAGTCTGAAGGGGTGGCCTCTGGTACGGTGATTCTCTTTATGGGTAAAAAGGTCCCCTGCTATTTGTCTATAATGTCCTCTAATGTACTTGTAAAGTGTAATCATGTCCCCTCGCAAGCGCCTTTTTTCCAGAGAAAACAACCCCAACCTTGTCTCCCCTCATAATTTAACTCTTCCCTCCCTCTAACCAGTTTAGTTGCACTTAGTCTCTGCACTCTCTCCAGCTCATTTATATCCCTTTTAAGGACTGAACTGCACTGCATACTCTGAGGCCTCACCAGGGACCTATAAAGAGACATAATTATGTTTTCATCCCTTGAGTTAAAGCCCTTTTTTATACAAGAACTTTATTTGCTTTAGTAGCCACAGAATGACACTGCCCAGAATTAGACAAAGTGTTATCTACAAAGACCCCTAGATCCTTCTCATTTAAGGAAACTCCCAACACACTGCCATTTAGTGTATAACTTGCATTTATATTATTTTTGCCAAAGTGCATAACCTGCATTTATCAACATTGAACCTCATTTTCCAGTTTGCTGCCCAGTTTTCCAACTTAGACAAATCACTTTGCAAAGTGGCAGCATCCTGCATTGAACCTATAGTTCTGCCCAATTCCAAAACCCACCAGTACACCCTGCCCTCTCATGCCAAAATTGGTCCGGTGCTCAGTAAAAAAAGGGGAATTGGCACCCTCAGCAATACGTGATAAAAAGAAAATTACCGGCACTCAGGACTCCATGCAAGTGGGCACTGCGTGTTTATTAAACGTAATGTTTCAGGGGGCGTACCCCCTTCGTCAGTCTAAGAAATGGGTACGCCCCTGAAATGTTACGTTTAATAAACACGCAGTGCCTGGCCCACTTGCATGGAGTCCTGAGTGCCGGTAATTTTCTTCTTATCAATTATAATGAACTTGTCCCTATATCAAGTGACTCTAGACAGCACAGGTGACTGTCAAGTGACTGACCCGGGAGGACAAGCAACCCCAAGACAGCTGGGGGGGAGAAGGGGTCAGGCGACCCCCCCCCAAACACACACACACACACACAGAGCTCAGTAAACTGGCAGTTGTAGAATAAGGAAAAAGAAAAGGGAAGCCATGGAAGCAGACTAATAATCCTCAGCCCAGTCTATAACACACAAATGATACATTCCAGCTGAAATCCCTGTAATTCTCATGAGGTCAGTCCCCCCACTTCATTCCCTGACCCCCCCCCCATATTCCTTCTGCCCAGAGACTGCCCTATTACCAACATCCAGACAAATGACAAACACCACATGACACAGGCAGGGGCACAACTCACTAAAACATCTTTCTGCTGCTGTGCTGTCTCCTGTACGTCTCCTAAAAATCGCCTCTCAGCTGACAGGCTGCAAACAGCATACTTTGCAATGTGTTGCTCACTCTGCAATCCGCTGATCATGTCTGCTGTTTGTACTGCAGCCTGCTAGCCGAGAGCCGATTGTTAGGAGACTTACAGGAGTCAGCACAGCTGCAGAAAGATCCGTGTCACTGCTCCACAAAGTCAGTACTAAGGGCTGGGGGAAGGGGACTTGGTCAGGTTTCTAAGAGTACTGAAAGTTACAAGTCCCCGACAATAAGATCAGTAGCAGCCCACTTAATAAAAAACAGAGCGGCCCCACGGGCATTTGCCCGTTTAGACAGATGATCAGTCCGGGCCTGCATACTGTAGACACTCCTCTTCTGTGAAGAATTGAATCATTAGATAAATGATAAACAAATTGTCCTTGTAGGTTAAAAGGCATTAGGAGAAACAGCAGCACTACACAGGAGATTGTGACCAGAACCTTTCGTCTGATTTTGATCAAAACATGAGATTTTGTAGGATCCCCCAATGCCCAACAGCCACTGGGATACCAGGAAAACTCCCGGTGGGCAGGGCCGGCCTTAGGCCAATTGGACCAATTATGTGCCCCTATTTCATCCCTCTCACTGTCTGCCCCTTTCCTTTATATTTTGTGCCTGTATGCCCTTATTTTCCTAAATACTTGCTGTGTCAGTAGCCAGCAACACTTTGTCTAGGGGCCCCGCAAACATGGTCCCAATTGGGCCCCACATTTGATAGGATCAGCCCTGCCGGTGGGCCCAGGTGTCATTGGGCCTCTTCAGGCCCGGATTTGTGGAAAGGCCATCTAGGCCCGGGCCTAGGGCGGCAGGATTTAGGAGGGCGGCATGCTGCCCAACCACACCCACATTGTTTCAAAAATATTCTTTCATCTGCATAAAATTTGCTGTCATACTGTTATTATTTGTTTATCATGAAAATGAAATAAAATATTTTCAAAATAAATAAAAATACTGGGGATGCACTTGTGATATAATAATTTTTTAAATTTCCCAAGCACCAATCCCTATTACTACTGTCCCCCTGGAGGGGAAAGAGGCGACTAATGGCAGTGGGCCTAGGGGCGCCCAATATGTAAATCCGGCCCTGGGCCTCTTGCTTCTAATTATTTGGCCTATTTCATGGTCATTCTCTATTTCTTTATGGGGAAAAATAGACTTAATAATGAAAGAATAGAGTATAGTAAGTAAATATAAAAGAATAGCAGGGGAATGTAATAAAAGTCACAAAGAGCAAAACAATTTGCACCAATACAGTGTCAGACTGGGCCGGCGGGACATTGGGAGAATACCCGGCGGCCCACTGGCTCTTGTGGCCCCGCCGGCCCAGGTCCATACCCACATCTGCCGTTAATGCGCGACCCCCTTTGTCGGAGGTCGCGGCAAAGAAAAAGTTTATGCAGACACTGTGCGCGCACCGGTGCGGCAGGGTTGGGGCCGGAGGGGGGCCCAGTCCAAACCTGCACCAATAAGAATAAAAATCTCACAAAGTCATTTTGTCCTTGAAACTGTTATAACATTGCGAATTTTAATTGCCAGGGCCGGATTTCTTCCCCGCCCGCCCCTAGGCCGCGTGGTCCGACCAGGCGGCCACGCGGTCCGACCAGGCGGCCGCGCGGTCATAGCGCCCACCTTCCCACCGCGCCGGCGAAAAAACGCCGGCGCAGCTGGTGTAGTTGAATGGGGATGCGAACGTCCCCATAATGCGGCTGGGCGGCATGCCGCCCCTATTTTTTGCCGCCCTAGGCCCGGGCCTATGCAGCCTTGCCGCAAATCCGGGCCTGTTAATTGCGCACTTTTAAGAAGTGCTTGAAGGTGTCGTTATCTTTTGGAGCAAACATAACGACTTTTTCAGTAAGAAGTTTTATTATAAAATTCGCAAAAGGTCTTTCACTGTCTAAAGTGGTCGCTGAACAGTTTCCGGGTTCGCAAAAGCTATATTAAATTCGGGCAAAGCAAAATTTGTCTGCGCAAAGGCATAACTTTTCGCATTGTACATAGTTTTTCCGTTACCGACTTTTATTACATTCCCCCATAGGAGAAAGCCCACAGTCTAAGGTTTTCTGGTGGGCCCCTGGCATCCCAGTCTGACACTGCCCACAACTGTAATATAAATCAGATTAGATAAAGTAGGGTGTTTTCTTTATGCATCTACATGCAACAATCAATGTATTTTAATGGTGAAAAAAAACTATTTTGAACACCATCTGATTTCATCTCGTTGGATGCAGGCACAGCATGCAGCGTTCTCTTCCAACACGTGTCTTGTCAGCTGAGGAAATCCCATCTCCCACCATCCATACTCAAATCCTTCTAAAGTGGGACTATGGAGAGCATCCTGAGAGCATCCTGAGCAGCTGTATCACTGTCTGGGCTGAGAACTGCACTGTCATGGAGCGCAAGACCCTACAGAGGATAGTGAAGACAGCGGAGAAGATCATAGGTGTCTCTCTTCCTTCCATCACGGACATTTACACCACTCACTGCATCCGTAAAGCCACCAGCATTGTGGCTGATCCAACAAACCCCTCAAACTCACTGTTCACACTCCTGCCATCTGGAAAAAGGTACCGAAGCATTAGGGCCCTCTGTACCAGACTCTGTAACAGTTTCTTCCCCCAAGCATAAGGCTCCTGAATACTCAGGGACCGGACAGATCTCTCTCACACACACACACACACACACTCACCTTACTATGTGCCACTGCGTTGCACAGTCACTGTACGCCATTGTATAAATAAATAGCCATTGGATACAATTGTTCTCTATGAGCACATCTGCACTTTATCATGTTCTTTATCATGTTCTTACTATTGTCATGTCACAATGATACACCAATCATGTCTGACGTTTAGCATTATTTACTTAACATATTTACTGAGTGTGCACTGTCTTGTCCTGTCCCTGCACTATGTTGTCCTGTCTTGCAGTAGTTGCATATTTTTGCACTTGCACTTTTTGTCTGTTGTCCAGTACATCTATGTTGTGTGTAGCACCACGGTCCTAGAGGAACTTTGTTTTGTTTCACTGTGTACTGTACAAACGTATATGGATGAAATGACAATAAACTCACTCTTGACTCTTTAGATAGCAATAGGGCCATCTCAGACCCACCTGGAATCTTGAACTCTTTCCTCCCTTGAAAGCGACAGAGGAGGGAGGAGGACCTGATGATTGCAGCGGAGGCCCTGGGATTGGTGTGGGGGCCCCTTACGTCCCCTCCCGAACACAGTCACAATAAAGAACAGGACATGTTAAGGGGAGGGATGTGATTGCAGTGTTGGAGGAGGACCTGATGATTGTGGAAGGAGCCCTGGAGTTCATGTGGGGGCCCCTGAGATGGCAGCCCAGACAGGCCCTCCAGTCCGATACTGGATGGCAAAGCTTTCATGGGCTAAAAGCTAAACTACAGAATAGATCCTACACGTTAGCTATAGTTACATAGGTTTTAAAAAAACAACAGGACTGATAATAATATCTGATGTGTAAATTACATGAAATATTTGACATGACACACCTGTAGGAAGAGAATGCTGCATGCTGGGTTAATATTCAACAATATAAAATCCGATGATGTCTGACAGATTTTTTTTCCCATTAAAATACAATGACAGTCAGATATAGATGCATGAACAAAACATCCGACTTTATCTAATCTGATTTACATGACAGCTATGGGGCTCTATCAAAATCTTGTTATGTTGTGTGCTGCTGCATGACAGTTCAGATAAAATGTGACCCACAAAATCTGATCAAAATCGCTAAAGTAGTTTAGCAATAAAATTTAGGTTTGAAGATAGTCCCCCCCCCCATCACATATGTGGAAAAATGAGATGCCAGAGAAGTGTCAAATACCCCTGAATTATGTTTCAAATGTTGGCAACTATGGAATGTTCATTATCTTTCCAAATGATGCAAAATTGCTAAGGTATATTATACTATATCAGCTTTTGTATAATGTTCCTCATTCATCAAAGTTGGCTGCTGTTGGCTGTTTGTTGGCTGCTGTTGGTCATGTTACAACCAACCACAGCCTATTGCTGTTCTGATATTTATCATTTGGTCACCTCAAACATATTTAAGTACAATTCTGCTTACTTATATCATTTACCTGTAAATGCTGCATAACTGAAGGTGACACATTTTTATTCCAATGATGCATTTTTGGAATAATCATATCTTCTATGCACTCATACTTCAATCTTATGCAAAAAACAGCACACATGTCAGTGACTAATGGTCATTATATCCTAGTAGTTGTTCCAGTACAAAGTACCTAACATTCAGCGTGCAGAATCTCCAGGATATATGCATTAACAGGGAGTTCATTCATCCCTTTATCCTAATCACCCCAGATGGTTATGCTACCCACTTTTGAGTTTGAACAAGCTTTTCAATATTTTTCTGGAAGGCAACAATCCAGTCCAGTTAAAGGAGGATTTAAGCATGAAAAAGAATAAGACTATAATAGCTGAACTTTTGATTTGGAATCTGTTATCAGGAAACCTGTTATCCAGAAAGCTCTGAATTACAGAAAGGCTGTCTCCAATAGACTCCATTTTATTGGAATAATACACATTTTTAAAAATTATTTCCTTTTTCTCTGTAACAATAAAACAGTACCTTGTACTCGATCCAAACTAAGACATAATTAATCCTTATTGGAAGCAAAACCATCCTTTTGGGTTTATTTAATGTTTACATGGATTTTCTAGTCGACTTAAGTTATAAAGATCCAAATTACAGAAATATCTGTTATCTGGAAAACCCCAGGTCCTTTGCATTCTGTATAACAGGTCCCATACCTGTACTGAATTTGTTTAACAGCCCAGAGGTTCAGCAGTTAAATAACAATAATGATCCAGGCCTTCAAAGTCACCCACAAGATCTCACCATTTTGTTAGGCCATTCTTTGTACAAATAAAAGAGGTCCTGTGCACTCAACCCATTATTAATATACAGGGGTGCTTCGCCAATGAGGCGCATTGAGGCTGTTGTCTCAGGTGGCAGCGCCCCACTAGGTACCAGGGGCAGCAAAAATGCTGCTCCTGGTACTTTAAGAGCGAATTTCCGGGGGAGGGGGGGCAGCAGCAACTGCTGCTGCCTCAGGCGGCGGAGGGGCCAGGATCGCCCCTGTTAATATACACAGTATTAAGGGCATTGAGACATTTTGTGCATTAACCTACTAAAAGATGTTATCCACTTTTAAACAAAACAAGGATTGTTTGTCCATATATTGCAATACATTCAAGCTGGCCAACTACATCAAAGTCATCCCTGGTCTGGCCAGTTCTATACTCACTCTTTTATTAAAAGGGAGGGCATCTTTTAGTAGCTTAATGTACAAAATGTCTTGATTTCTCAATATATTGATAATGGGTTGAGTGCACAAGACATCTTGTCTTTGTATGCATTTTGTGGTCACAACCTCATTGCACCCCACCTAATGGTTTAAAATTCAACAGTGAGCACAATTTCCCCCTTTTTTGCTATATTTTATACAGGAGCACATCCTTCCCCTTTTTAAGCCATCCTTTGTGTCAGTGACACTTTGCATGTGCGGTGTGATCCGTAGATATGTTAAAAAGCGTGGAGGCCTATTTTTCAAAATTTGTACTACTAGAGGCTGACAATAAACAGACACATATGAGCACATGTAAAAGGGTTTTTAGTAAATATTTTTTTTTGTATATTTTATACAGATGAGACAAAGGTTTTGCTGTGATGGCCCTAAATTAAATATAACTACAGTTGTTTTCAAGTTTGTGTGCAATGGTCGAGATCCAAAATGTTTGCAAGACATTAAATAAGGTATTAAATTAGGTTAACTGACTTTATTACAAGGTCTTTTCCTTCTATCTTCACCTAAATTTCTCCTGTTTATTCTCAGATAGAAATGGGGAATGGCCTAGGATAACCACCCAAGGCCAAATGTTTGGGTCAGGGGGAGGGCCCACTGACACCTGAGCCAGTTGGGAGTTTTCTCTATAGTTTGTGTGCTCCACAATTCTGGGTTGCAGGACAGCCATCAGGAGAGCACGGGGGGGGGGACTGTGTTTCCTGGATCAGCAGGACCCCTCCTTGAGCTGCCAAAGTAGGATCTGAACTGTGCCAAAGTAGGAGCCAAGCCACCGCCAAAAAGAGCCAAATGCTGCAGAAAGGAGCCAAGGAAGAAGAAAGGTAAGTTCCACTGAACACCAATGGTCTTTTTTTTTTTAACTGTTGGGCACTATTTCTTTTATTGTAGGGGGGCCCTTGCCACTGATGTTTTTTTTTTTAACTTGGGGGGGGCCCTGGCTGCCAATGTTTTTTTTAACTTGGGGGGGGTCTGGCCACCCAGGAATGTTTTTTTATTTGTACGGGTCCCTGGCCGCCAATGTTTTTTTTAACTTGTAGGGGGGCCAGAAAATGTTGTTGTACAGCACCCACAAATTGGCAGATGGCGGCCCTATGACCATATTTCACCCTTTTCTCCACTGGTATTGTCAAGTGTGACACAGTCATAAGCAGAAGTTGCCACAGATAAGACATATAGCGAGGAGCCAGCATTTGCCTACATTTAAAATGAATATATTTAGATGGCTTTATGTCTTTAATTACCTACATATCTGGATAACATAACTTAATAAAAGAAAATGTAATCCTAAGCAACTTCACAATGTAAACAGGTATTGGATATGTTATCCATAATGCTGGAGACCTGGGGTTTTCTGGATAACAGATCTTTCCATAATTTGGATCTTCATACCTCAAGTCTACTAGAAAATCATTTAAATATTAAATAAACCCAGTAGGCAGGGTTTGCTTTCTGGATTATTTGGCTAAAATGGAGTCTATAGGAGATGGCCTTCCATCCATCCATCCATCCATACAGTACATTGACCCTCCATACACTCACTAGTTCTTTTCCTCTAGTCTAAAGGGGTGGCCTCTGGTGCAGTGATCCACTTTATGGGTAAAAAGATCCCCTGCTATCTGTCTATAATGTCCTCTAATGTACTTGTAAAGTGTAATCATGTCCCCTTGCAAGCGTCTTTTTTCCAGAGAAAACAACCCCAACTGTGATAGTCTCTGCACTCTCTCCAGCTCATTTATATCCCTCTTAAGGACTGGATCCCAAAACTGCACTGCATACTCCAGATGAGGCCTTACCAGGACCTAGAAAGAGGCATAATTATGTTTTCATTGCCCTTTTTTATGCAAGAGAGAACTTTATTTGCTTTAGTAGCCACAGAATGACACTGCCCAGACAACTTTATCCACAAACACCCTTAGATCCTTCTCCGTTAAGGGAACTGCAAACACACTGCCATTAGTGTATAACTTGGATTTATATTATTTTTGCCAAAGTGCATAAACTTTCATTTATCTACATTGAACCTCATTTTCAAGTTTGCTGCCCAGTTTTCCAATTTAGTCAAATCACTCTGTAAAGTGGCAGCATCCTGCATGGAACCTATAGTTCTGCACAATTTTGTATCCATCAACAAATATAGAGCCCTGCGGTACTCCATTAACAACACTGGTCCAATTAGAAAATGTTTCATTTACCACCATTTTTTGTAATCTATCTTTTAGCCAGTTTAGCCAGTTTTTAGCCAAAACTATGTTCCAGGCCAACATTCCTTAATTTAACCTTTAAAGGAATAGTTCAGTGTGAAAATAAAAACTGGATAAATAAATAGGCTGTGCAAAATAAAAAATGTTTCTAATATAGTTAGTTAGCAAAAAATGTAATGTATAAAGGCTGGAGTGATTTTATGTGTAACATATCAGTCAGAACTGCTTTTCAGCTCTCTTTGTTTACACTGACTGGTTACCCTGGCTACCAGGCAGTAACCAATGAGAGACTTGAGGGGGGGCCACATGGGTCATATCTGTTGCTTTTGAATCTGAGCTGAATGCTGAGGATCAATTACAAACTCACTGAACAGAAATGTACCATGTGGCCCCCCTTCAAGTCGCTGACTAACTCAGAGTTATAGAGCTGAAAAGCAGGAAGTTGGATTCTGGCTGTTTTATTACACATTTGTTCACTCCAGCCCTCATACATTACATTTTTGGCTAACTAACTATATTAGAAACATTTTTTATTTTGCACAGACTATCTATTTACCCAGTTTTTATTTTCACACTGAACTATTCCTTTAACCTTCTGTGTGGCATTGTATCAAATGCTTTAGCGTTAATTCACTAGCGTTTGGCATGTTTCGTTACTGCGCAAATTCACTAACGAACGATGGCGTAGTTTCGCTAGTGTTACTTCACACCCTTACGCCAGGCGAATTTTCGCTAGCAACGTAACTACGCAAATTCACTAACTTGCGCAGTGTACTGAATGCTACCTTTTACGCTAGACTTCCTTCGCCACCTCAGACCTGGAGAAGCGCAATAGAGTAGATAGGGATTGTTTCATAAAAAGTCAAAATTTTTTCTAAGTCCCAAAAATCGCTGGCGTGTTTTCTACATAATGGGTGATAGGCTGAAAAAGATCGAAAATATTTTTGGGGCTCCCCTCCTTCCCCCCTACATTTCCTGACCTGACTATAAAAAAGAATAATAATGTTAAAAGGAATTAGTACAGGTAAGGCAGCCAAAAAATATTTCTTTGCCACCTAGTGGTCACATTAGGGACTGGGAAAACGTACCTTATTCATGGAACTCTATACCATTAACAAAAGGAAACATGCACTGCCAGAAGCACAATAAGTGCATGTAGGCTTCCTGAAATGACCACCCATACAGAATGCATTTTAGGACATCGTCAGGAGAAATCATTGTACTGCATGCGCTGTCCTAAGCAAGAGGAATGCGACATGGCATGCTTTTTTACTCTCCCATCCTCTGAATCTGATGTCACACCTTGCTCCTCCTAGCTCAGCCGTCGGCTCTTTTCCTCACTCCTCCCTCATCAGCCATGAGTCCTGGGTCCTCGTTCCTCACTCCTCCCTCCTCAGCCATCCGTCCTGTGTCCTAACTTCTCCCTCCTCAGTCGTCAGCTCTTGCTCCTCACTCCTCAGGGTGCGCATATTCAGCCCTGCACCCTGATTATAGTTACTTGTTCTTTCCATTTGTTTTAGCCAATAGTCATTTTAGGTTTTTTAATTGAAGCAGTCAAATTCAAGATACAGATGATGGCTAAGGAAGGAGAAGGACCTAGGACGGATGGCTGAGGAGGAAGGAGTGAGGAGCAAGGACCCAGGTCGGATGGCTGAGGAGGGAGGAATGAGGAACCAGGACGCATGGCGGAGGAGTGAGGAGCAAGAACCCAGGTCAGATGGCTGAGGAGTGAGGAGCAGGACTTGACAGCTGAGAAGGGAGGAGCGAGGTGTGAAGTCTTCTTTGAGGAGGGGTGAGTGGAAAAGCAGGCGACTTTGCATTCCTCTAGCATAGGAGATCGCATAAAGGAGATGGATTTCCCCTGACAATGTCATATTATGCATTCCATACACTCACTCATTGCCCTTCCTATGCTGTGATGCATAGGTTTAAACACCCCAGTAAAGCGACACATAGCCTGTCACTAACTACTGTCAACTGGTCACAAGTCTTAATCTTTACAGATACTCACCTAGTCAGACAAAGGGAACCAATTATTGACATAAAAGCATAAACAGGAATTACTTTTCATCGGCCAAATGCAAAACTAAAGGGACTGGAATACTCCTTCGTAAGGGCTGCATACAACAAATTAAAGAGCATCATTCTGATAGGGAAGGCAAATAATATTACTCATAGGTACCTGATTAGATCTGTCAACACTAGTTGCGTTATATGCCCCAAATGACAAACAATCAGAATTTTCCTGCTTACACTCCTTTATGATGACATACAGAAAGGGTAAACTCATTGTAAATGGAGATTTTAACCTATCTAGACTTTGTCCCAAGTCTAGATAGGTTAAAGTCTTCCGATGTTCTACCACACCAGTAATGGAAAGCCTTTGCACATTGGTCAAGTCTCAGTCACTCCTAAACTGAAATGTTCTTCAGTGATAGCAAAGACAAGACATTCTATTCTACCCCCATGAACAGGGGGTGTGTGGCAGGTGTGATTTCACCAGGGTCCGCATCCCCTTGGGACCTGCCGGATGCTAATGCTGGTTCAAATCTGCCATGAAAGATGCATCCAGAGGGAAGGTGGGGGCCCAGGTACATTCCCTTCACCTAGGCCTGGAAACTAGTTGTTCCATTATTGCCCATAAATATTACAGCAGAATAGATCATATTACATGTAGCTCTGATTTTAAAACTGACCTTATACTGTGAGGTCAGACCACCAAATAATGCTCTGTCTTCTTATTGAATTATGTCAAGGAATACTTATTAAACTATAACATTGTAGTCCTGGAGTAGAGTTAGGACTATCTCTCAATATTTTTCTAAAAAACGCAATGGGGATGCTTCTGTGGAGATAATTTGGGCAACGTATCAACAACCTCGCTTCTGTGCGCTGATCCAATACAGGGGAGGCATTTATAATATCAAAGTTGGCTTCTTTATTTAAGCACACATAATCCAGTCGGTATGCCCTCCAACTGGACAATTCATCAGATAATTGAGGATTTTTACCACTTGGGATGCCTTCCAGGTGAGATCTATGGAATTATGGGATCAATTGCTATTAAGGGGTTATAAGACTGAGAGCATTAAACAAGCATATGATAGATCATATAGGCAATAGGAATGAATTATTGTCAAGTAATTATAGTAGAAATAGACAAGACACTTCAGGTTAGAGAATGAGGTTTATTACTACCTATTACTACCTATTCCTCTGAGGCAAAAGAGATGTCAACAAATAGTCCTGAAACATTGGGATATATTGAGGTCGGATCCAGTGTTAGTGCAATTGGAACTTGCTAAACCTCAATTTGTGTATAGAAGAAGTTACCTGACAAAAAACAGCAGGAAAGTTGGCTCAGTACATTTGGAACCTATAGGTGCTGTAGATTCATTAAAATATCGACTGAAATTCAGAGTACAAGAAACTGGGAGGGTACATAAGAATACAACAATGTGAATTGTCGAACTACAAATGTTATTTACTTGGCAACTTGCCGGTGTGGCAAGCAATATGTTGGCAGGACTCTCAAAAAGTTTAAAGATTGGACGCGTCCTCTGCAATAGCTGAACATATAATTGAAACACATGATGCTAATGAAAACTTTGCATCATTTCAGGGAATTGAAACAGTGAGATTGGGAAAGAGAAAAGGAAATATTGAAACATTAATATCCAAGAGAGAGATTAAGTGGATGTCTGTATTGGATATGGTTAAACCTAAAGGGTTGAATAAAGATTGTGATATTAAATACTTTATAGATTAAAAATTCTCTTAAAAATCCTGATAAAAAGCTAACTATTATGGAGCAGCTTGATGGAGAGTAGTGCTCTAGAGATATATATTTCCAAATTAATATAATGCTTTTATAAAATAAATTTTATTAGAGTGACATAACAGTATAAAATAAAACAAAAATAAAATTTATTAGATATATTTCAAATGGAATGAAATGGGACTTATCTTAGTACATTACCGGATAAGACATTTATGTGCTAGATAGTACATGAACTGCATCCTGCATTATTTGTATTTTTTATAGTAATATGAACTGCCATATAAAGATATATAAAATTTATATCACGTGTTTAAATTTAACATCTAAGAGTAACTAATACAATAATTATAGATTTTTGATGTTTTTTAACACACAATGGAGTGAGGTCACGATAAATGAATAATTTTTTATATACTATTTAAATACTATATTATTTCAATTATAGATACACTATGGGGCAAATTCACTAAGTGCCGAAGTGTCTAACGCTATCGTCAATTCGCTAGCGTTGGTCATTTTCGTTACTTCGCAAATTCACTAACAAACGCTGGCGTACATTCGCTAGTGTTACTTCGCACCCTTAAGGCTGGCGAATTTGCGCAACGGATGTAACTAAGCAAATTCACTAACGTGCGCATTGTACTGAACGCTACCTTTTACGCTAGACTTCCTTCACCACCTCAGACCAGGCGAAGCGCAATAGAGTAGATAGGGATTGCTTCAAAAAAAGTAGGGGCGTTTTTTCTATATTATGGGTGATAGGCTGAAAAAGATCAAAAATTTTTTTGGGGCTCCCCTCCTTCCCCCCTACATTTCCTAACTCATGGCAACTTAACTATAAGGTGGGCACATGTGTAGGGCAAAATAAAAATGTTATTTGATGTTTTGAAGGTTTCCCAGGCATTTGTAGTGCTGCTACATATTCCTCCATTGAAATTTGAATTTGGCGCCGTATGCAAATTAACCATCTTTAGCGTAACTTCGCTTCGCGAATCAACGCTAACGCAACTTCACGCTACCCCTGAGCGCAACTTCGGATTTTAGTGAATTTGCGGAGCGCTAGCGAAACTACGCCCGGTGAAGTGTGGCGTAGTGCGCCTGGCGCAACTACGAATCTTAGTGAATTCGCCCCTATATATTTATATGTAATTAAATTATAATTGAATATATTAATTTGCACATTTGTCACTGATAATCTGGAAATATATACTTTGTACACTGATTAATTTATTTAACACATTGAATAATTCTACTTTTATCTTTAAATTAAACATTTTCACTAATAATTAGCAATGAAATACACCTGTGACACCTCCTCAAAACACGCTCGTGTGTGCGGTTTACACAACTCTGAGGAATTGCTGAGCTGTAGGCACGAAACGCGTTAGTTTTGCACCCCACTGCTGTAATTTGATTATGTGTGCTTAAATAAAGAAGCCAACTTTGATATTATAAATGCCTCCCCTGTATTGGATCAGCGCACAGAAGCGAGGTTGTTGATACGTTGCCCAAATTATCTCCCCAGCAGCATCCCCGTTGCGTTGTATATTGTTCAGAAGAACAGCCTGATTTGCTTAAAAGTTGATTGGAGAGGGGAAAACATATAAAGAAGTGCAGAAAACGATAGGTTGGTCAAATAAAATTGTCTCAAATGCTTTAAAATGGCAACCAAAACCTGAAAGACTTGGAAGAGAATGAAAAACTACCATTCAATTGAGTATAGATGGAAGATAGAAGAATAGCCAAAATGACAAAGACTCCATCAGCTCCAGGAAGATCAAAGAAGGTCTAAAGTTACCTGTGAGTACTGTTACAATTAGAAGATGTCTATGTGAAGCTAAGCTATCAGCAAGAAGCCCCTGCAAAGTCCCATTGTTGAAAAAAAGTTGTGCTGAAGAGGTTACAATTTGCTCAACATTTTGTGGACTGATGAAAGGAAGGTTATTATTTTTAGGGGCTACAGACAGTTTGTCAGATGAACCCCCAAAAACTGGATTCAAGCCACAGTACACTGTGAAGACAGTGAACAGGAGCATTTTGGGGGTCCTTGCCGCCCCTGCAGCAGCCTTTCTGATGCCGCCCCTCTTGCAGCCAGTGCATACCGTTTCAAATGCCGGAGTGAGAGTAGGGGGAACCACATCACAAGCGATGAGAGCACAATCGCACTCTCTGCACTAACAGGAATTCTGATTTTAAAAATCTGAATTTTGGCTCTTAAAGTTAACAGGAGCTTTTTTGAGTTTCTCAACTCGCCTCACGGCAGCAGCACCCCTGAAAGTGATATTGGGATGTTTCTCATACTCTGGTGTTGAGCCTATTTATTGCATACCACAGATCATGGATCAGTCTCAATATATTATAAATACTAGAGATCATGTTGCCTTATGCCAAAGAGGAAATGCCCTTGAATTGGGTGTTTCAACAAGACAACAAGATATTGGAACAGCCTAATATTCCCTTTTCTCCACTTTCTGTAAAGGAATAACACAAATTTGATACATTTTTCTTCATGTCTTAATTTTGAATAGAATGTGCAGTGTTCCCAATTATATATTGAGACAATGAGGATTATTTAGGTAACATAGGATAATATTTTATTCATTTCCTTCTGGGGGTTGTAGCTCAGCAAAAGACAGAAGGATTAATACATACACACACATTTATATTTGTATTCTAGCAAAGACTTTTTTGTATTATACATTCTTTCTATGAGGGCCATTGCTGCTTTTGACCCCCCATCGGATGTTTTCCACAGAAATAAAATATTTTTGTAATTTTCCTGTACCTAAAGGGTATGGAGTCTGTATTTTTTATTACCTGTTGCCTGAAAATAGCAATAACAAATTCAGTCAAATCTCTCATCTATACTATTATGTAAAGACAGGTACAAAAAGAAAATGTGAAGGGTCCTCAAGTATTTCAGATGTGAATTGAACCTGGGCCCCAGTGAATAACTGGACTGGGACATAAGGATACTGCCTTTCTTCCAAAATAATATCACATCTGATATTGTTTATTATTGGGGTTTAAAATAAGGAGGAGCCAATGTGGTACTAGCAGGAATTTAGGGGTGGGATGTAGTTTGGCAACTACAAAATATATATATTTCACTTCAGTATAATAAATATAGGATACTAAATGAAAACACAGATCTGAACAAATATAATTTTTATTATGACACCTTTCCTTCATTGCTGTTAACAGAATGGATCAAATGCAATCTGCATCTTTCACACCAAATATACAAAATATATCAACCTAAAATCATACCAAATTTCATACCCATAATTATTTACAGAAAAAAATTGTATTAAACAGTGCAAGTCTCTTTCCCTCTAGACACTGCAGAGTCATTGTGGGGGAAAAAGGGAAATTATTTAAGGGCACTCTCCTATTCAATTGCCACTGTAGGAATTACAAAAAGAAGGGCTAAATATTCCCCCTTCTCTGTCATTATATAGGAATTGTCAGTAACCTCCAAAGATACTATTGGGGCTCTTACTGCCCGCATTCCCCTGAAGTGAATTTCTCCTGCGTTCCACAGGAGGAGAAAGCTGCCTTTTGTTTCAGATGGAGTTGTACTCATTGAGGTGCAAGCAGGTGCCGAATGCAGGTGGAGTGCAAGGATCAAGTTGCAGGAACGCCCATTTGTACAAGCCCAAATATTGTGTTATTGGAGGTAACAGATAATTCTGATATTGTTAAAGGAACATTTCACTTGGCTAATATATACAAATAATATTAAATTGCATACATGTATATAAAATACACAGGTCTTTATAAATACTTTAAATCAAAAGAAGAAAAAAATTAATAGACTGCAAATATTATTGTAGAAACAGGTATCTGTTTCTCTGCACAAGTCAAAGCACAATTCAGGGGCCAATATTATCACATGATTCTTTTATGACCAAATTTGCAACAAGGCAAATATAATTTACTAACAACAATATCTCCCAGACACCTTCACTCTAATGCATCTCTAGATTATAGGTTTCACTCAAGGGGGGCAACAGTCACCCATCTTTTATGTATATTCTAAATAATCTTGCTCAAAGGATCTTTGGCATATTGTGGTTATGCTTCGGATTGTGGGTGACTAGTAAATCTTGAGATCTCCCTGTTGGTGTAGTGTACAGGCTGCTGCAGTTGAGGATTTTCATGCTCTCCAGTCCATATCCCAGGAAACAACACAATTATCATAGAAATAAATAATTCACATTGAAGCAGTAGTTTGGAGAAAGACCAGAGAAAAATAGTCTACATTCCTTGCTGAAAAGTCTTCAAATATAAGTAAGATATTTAAATAAAAAGGAATATATTATGGTCACATTTTTACATAAAATCTAGCATCGGGTTGCTTTAGAAAATATACAGCAAAAAACAAAAATCAAATTCCCAATACCAAAAAAAAAAATCTCTAAAAAATGTAAACCAAAATATAAATAATGTAGCCAACTTCATGTATATGTTTAGTAAGATAACAATATGTATTTCTACATATTTTAACATACACGTTATAGAATCACACTCATCTCTTAAATATTGTTTATATATAAATACATTTTAATGTTTGTTTTGAACATTCCTCTAAAGAAAAGCATAAGCTACATTACCTTACAGCTGACGTAAAGCTTGAAAACTCTGCCCAGATAATAATGACAAGAGCAAAGTCTATTTGATATATGACCAGTAGGAATACATTTAAATGTTATGAGCCAGGTCTGGACTGAGAGTAAGCCCTGGCATTTCAAGTAAACAGTTAACATCCCCCTCGCAGGAACCAAAAATAGTGACCATCTCTGGCATCTTACAGCAGCCCCCTCTGGCATTAGCCAGAATCTACAGATTGCCAGTCTGGACCTAGTACTAATATAATACAAGTAATAACTTGTGCATTTTTCTTACAATTATGCATACTCTGAAGAAGTTCTGTAAAAAAAGGAAACTTCACAAAAAGTATATTATTTTGTTATAGGATAGTACTGTATTTCCTATTACTTGTGACACTGACTATCCTTCATATTCTTTTTTCCTAAACACACTCAGTCCTGTTCTGCTTTATGGCTTAGCTTTAAGCTGTGAAATAGCAGATTCAATTTAAAGGTGAATTTAACCCTAAAGTTAAAAACACCTACCCCTACTCTACATAGACCCCCCTCCCTCCTGCCTAAGTGTTAACCCAGGCAAATGCCCCTAACATTTTACTTACCCCTCGGCGCAGAGCAGCGAAGTTCACGGGTGCCATCTTCTTTTCTTCAGAAATCTTCGGAATGAGATCGGTGAAGCGGTGCATCTGCAGTTGGAGCAATTCTCATGAAAATTGCTGAAGCAAAGGTTTCATTCCGAAGATTACTGAAGCAGCTGAAGATGAAGCCCGTGAACTCTGATTCAATAATAATTGAAATTGCTAAAAATTATTCCCTTTTTAACTGTAACAGTAAAGCAGTACCTTGTACATGATTAAAATTACGTATAATTAAGCCTTATTGGAGGCAAAATAAGTCTATTGGTTTTTTTTAATGTTTAAATGATTTTTTTAAAAGGCTTAAGGTATAGAGATCCAAATCAGAGAAAGATCCCTTATCCGGAAAACCCCAGGTCCCAAGCATTCTGGATAACAGGTCCCATACCTATATTCAGAAAAATGTTACAGGTGTTTCTTTTGAATTAAGTATTTTTAAATATTTGCCTTCATCTTGAAATATATGTCCCAACCACAATCCATAAAATATATGTTCTGGGTCTGGTCCCAGGCAAACATCCTCATACCATGAATAATCCCATTCTGAACAATCAATTAGATATACAGTATGCATATTATATTTATGACATTTCTGAAATACAGAAATGATCAGAATATGTGAAAACCCTACCGCCATGCTTTCTGCCAAGACAAACATTCCAACAAACATGGAAATGTATGTCAGACAAGGCATTAGGATACACCTTGTTAGTAGTGATGGGCTGAACACAAAGCAAGATGTGAATCAATTATAATGGACTGCACTATTCTGGTTACAGAGATGTACTTATGGCTAGTTTCTGAAGATTCATATGAAACAGACCAATCGGGAAGGTGATTTTTCATATAAAAAAGCTGAATGCATAACATTCAAGGGAATAAACACTAAACACAAATGACTTATTTATAAAGTGCTTTGTAACTGATCTATATAAATAGAATAACAGACAGGCTGTAAGGTGAATTTTACATAAAATATTGCTTTTTATTTTTGGAGGCCATCAGAAAGCAGTTTTTCTTTTTTACTCCTCACTTTATTATATCACCTAGACTAAAGTCCAAAGTGGTGAAGAAAAACCAAGACAATATGGTTTCCCCTCCCATTTTTTTTCCTGTCTTCATCCAGGTATATATGGTCAAAAAGTAGGCATAGCCTAAATAAAAAGATTATAGGCATTTACAGATTTTGCTTGTAAAATCTGTTAACCTTTGTTCAAGACAGTTGTTTGTACTTGTAACAACATAAATAAATGCCCTTTATACAGGGGCGATCCTGGCCCCTCTGCCGCCTGACGCAGCAGCAGTTGCTGCTGCCCCCCTCCCCCGGAAATTCGCTCTTAAAGTACCAGGAGCAGCATTTTTGCTGCCCCTGGTACCTAGTGGGGCGCTGCCACCTGAGGCAACAGCCTCAACTCGCCTCATTGGCGAAGCACCCCTGCCTTTATATCAAATAAATATGCTCAAAATTTTGCACAACATATAAGCACAGACTAAAATATTACAGCATATGCCCGAGTGGCTTACCATTAACTATGCCCTAGTTTAAAATGCCCTTGGCATGTTAGAAACCAAGGGAAAATGTAACTTACTATTGCAGCCGACTCATGAAACAAGTTTCTAGTAGCGTTGGCAGATAACTTAATCTAATCTTAATCTTTTTGAGAATGAAATATGGTTAAAGTTTTCACACATATATAGATTTTCTATAAAAAAAAAATCATACAACAACATAATATGATTATGTGCAGATTTGTTGCAAATGTAATATTAACCTTGTCAGAAATAACTGTGAGGGGGATTTTATGTCACTAAGGGGGGGCAGGGATATATCATTGACAGCTATAGCTATCTTTGGGCCAGATTCAGTTCAGTGAGAAAAAGTTCTCATGAATTATCACGTGAAAACTCAAGGACAAGATTAAATTCAAGGAGAAAAAAACTTTTTTCCAAATTTAGTTCCATTATATTCCCATAGACTTCAATTGAGTTTTCACTTGATAAACAGTGAGATACATTTTTCTGAATTGAATTGAATTTCAAATTGAAACTCGTCCATGACTTCTCACTGAACAGAATCTGGTCCTTTGTGTGCTACAGGCACTAGCCCTTCCAATCTTATACGGACAACTTCAAATGTCTGTGTATTAGAAGAGATGTATTCAGACGGATGTGTACACGGTGTAAGGAACTCTGCAGGGAAACTGTCAGTCACCTTTGAAGTTGGGCAAACATGGCAAGATCTGCTGTGGCCATCCTTGTAGCCAAACTGGGCTAGCCCAGTAAACCAGTTGGAGGCAGACTACATCAGCCCAATGCAGTGTTTGCCCAATGGCATTCTGTAACAGTCCACACATCAGACAGGCAGCTAATATCAGCCTAGGTATGGCCAACTTAAAGTGGTATGCAAAGGGTCAACTTGGCCTGCCAGAGTATCAGAGTTTCCCCTGTGGATCCCAGCCATGGACAATTTCTATCAGCCCTTTCTTGTTTCCACATTAATCTTATATAACACCTATAACATTAAGCAGTATCAGTATCAAAACTTTGTGAAATTGGGTCCACTATCATGTTCTCTGGTTGACCCTAGACAGCCCAAAACAACACAGTACAAATTACCCCATATAGTGTTAACTATTTCATGCAGCAGCAACTTTGTCTACTATACCTAGTAAAGAAGTTTTAGAAATACATAGGGGCAGATTTATCAAGGGTCATCAAATGGCATTACTTCGATATTCGAAGTCAAAGGATTTTTTTTATCGACTTTGGCCACATCGTACGATAAAATCCTTCGAATCAAATTATTTAATCAATCGATCAAACTATTTTACTTCGACTATAGGTTCTAGGAGGTCCCCATAAGCTAGCAGGTTTAAGGTGGCGAAGTGTCGAGTTCGAACCATTTTAAAGAGACAGTACTTCGATTTTCGAAGTCAAACTTTTTTTACTTCGAATCAAAGTCGAAGTCGAATTTAGGAATATTCGATGGTCGAAGTACCCAAAAATTAGTTTGAGATTCGAAGTTTTTAAATTCGAAAATTCACTTCGACCCTTAGTAAATGTGCCCCTATAGTGTATGTCTTATTGTACAGATAGCACTTTGTGTTGCCATTACAGAAGAAAGAAATCCTAATATATGAAAACATAAATGAGATTGAAGTGGCTCTTCATATGTATGAACAAATGTATGAACAGAGACCATAATTTATTGTTATCAGTGAGTAATGCTGGTTTTTAAAATGATGGTAAAGTATGATTTGTTTGTGAATGAAAACGTTTACCTAAGTTATTGCAAATGATTGAATCTTTTGGATTTCCCACTGTTAAAATTGGTCTATTAAAGGAGCATTATGCTCAAAACCAAAGCATCTCAAAAAGGAAAATACATGTTATAAAAAAAACATGTATAAATAGCCATACACGTGCAATGTGCTAAATATGCAATATTTAAATGTTTTGGGAAGGAAAAGCCTGTTGTTTGCTTTCTGGCCAGTGGACCAGAATTTCCATGATATATGTATCAGGAAATAAGAGCAAATTTACCTGCATTCAAGTAGCCAGTAGCAATCAGTCCAGTCCTTCCTTTAATTTTCCAGCTTGCAGTAGATTCAAAACCAATGTCTTATTGGCTACTACTGGCACTTTAAAACACATGTTCTTACATCAGCTCCTTTATTTTACACGGACATTTTGTTGGGATCAGTGGGACTATGACTTATGAACTAATGTTCAATGTGTAGCTATTCAATATTATGAATGAGCACTATTTCTTTTGGTAAACCAATATAATTTGAAAATGGTAAGTGTGCAGCAAGACTGAAAAGGGTGGAAACAATGAAATGCATTATATCAAAGCTAAAGGCTCCGTTTTCATTGCAATAACTGACAATTTAACAGCAACCTAAAATCTTCTTCGGGAATGGGATATAACACAACCATGACGGTATTTACAAAACACTTTGGTCCAGTCTCCCATTCAGTATTTAAATAAAATTCTCTGGTAGGACATATTGCAGACATTAAACTGAACCTCTGTAAGATAAGTTAACTAACATTTCAGGCCAGATAGAGCCTTTACTGTTTTTTGCACTAATGTGCTGTCAGTTTGGTCAAGTCATTTTTATCAAACACCACTTTATTGGAGAAGTAGATGGCTATAAATCCAAAGGCTGCGGCAACAGCAACGTATGCTGTGACTGTCTGTGTCATCTGCACAATAAAACCCATGATGAGTGATGGCACCACCTGTGATAGAAGAATGGCACTGTCTAGGATGGCCATATCGAGGCAGATTCCATGCTTTGGTGCAGAAGGCTCTGCTACATTGACAGCTCCATCACAGTCTGGGTCCAGGAACAGTGGAGGTGAGTGAGATGGGAACAGTGACACACCATTTGGGGTGTCTTTATGGAATCCTGTATTTTGCTCTTTCTCAGACACATTATTATAAACACCAGCAACTTTATATTTGGGCAGCTGCATCTATGGAAAAAAATACTCAGATTACATAAACAGCTATTGGTATAGACAATACAGGCAGGTTATTGGTGCTATTTAAATAAAGGATACAATAAAAATTCAATAATATATAATATGATATATGAACAATAACATTTAGTCTTGAAAAATAAGATAGGTCACCCAGTAGGCTCCATTAATATGATAAAGAACCATTTACATCTATGGCACACTATATGTATGTAATGCTAGGTGCTGGGACTTACAGAACAATAGGAGAATTTCTCGCAGCCTCAGATATGAAGCCCATCCAATGAAAGCAGAAAAGAGAAAAAGAGGAAAAGAGAGAAAAATGGTAAAATGGTGAAGACAAGAGAAGAATGCAATAAAGTTTCTCAGACAGGGTTACTGCAATAGGTATGGACACCCTAAATGAAGCAGCCCACTGGGCACCAGTGAAAATGAGCTGTCCAGCTCCCTAACTTTAGCACTTACACATTCCTGCAACTTAAAGGAAAATATCCACGGGAAACAGCAATCAGTTCTTTGAATTTAAACCTGCCTTCAGCAAGGATTTTCATAATAACATAGACTTCATACATTTTAGGACCTACAATTATGTGTGTACAGAAGCATTTTAACTTTGTTTCCTGCCATGCAAATACTACCTACAGCAGGATTAGGCTAAGTCTATGGCAAGAATGCTGTATTAGTATCTTCTGAAAATGCAGGTATTTCAGGTCTTTAATATGCTTGCAAGTGTCAAGCTTTCTGTAGACTTTCTGTAGACTAGAAGCAAATTGCAGCTTAGAGGGGGTTGCAGATGAAGGACATCTTTCTAAATAACTGTATTTGCTCTTTATTAAAAATGAAACATGAAAGTTCATCAGCACTAAGATTTTTTCATGGTATTGCGGCCCCCCGGATGGTACAATATTCCGACCCCAGAGATTCTTCAGCAATTACTGCACATTCTCAGAAAAATCAGGGCTTGATCTTTTTTTTAATACAGTGCCTTTTAAATGCTTGTGCATTATGACACACACAAGTAAACACCCTTGCATGCTGAAGAACTTGACTCATTTCATTCAATATAAAGGTTAGGAAGATTAATAGCTGCTTACTTACTTGACGGTTATTGTGATAAAATGTTGTGAGGGTGTATGGCACAATCTGGAGAACAGAGAAGGTGAAGCCTGTCATGGCAGCTGATATTGTCACAATGGTAACGCTGCTTGTGAAGCACATGACTATTGTAGCCAATGGGAGGCAGACAATGCTAGCAATGTAAATTGACCGGGTGCCAAACATCTTGATTAGATACTCCATTGAGCAGGAGAACATCATAGAAATTACAGACTGAAGGAAGAGTCCCATGCTTCCCATTCTTACTCCTAAAAATTGGAAGAGAGAGTCAAGCAGATGTTAGGATATTTGGGATATGAACTGCACAGCTGGACACAGTAGTAAGCCATGTTAAGAGGTAATCGTGAGTCAGCACTATAACAAAGTCCTGAAAAACCACAAGTTAAAAAAGACATACAGATTATAAAAAAGCATGTGGAAACCAGTGGAATGGAAATTATAGTCCTTATACAACTAACAACTATGTATGTTCTGCACTAGAAAAAATCATTCACCTATACCAAAACGCACCTTCATCATAACGCAGTCTGTCTTCTGTGCCTGGCTTTGCTACTGGAACACCTTTGTACAGACCCTCACCCACAAAGTCAGTGTAAAAGAGCATAAAGGTCATAAGACCCATCCAGGAGCACAACTGCGCTACAAACAGGTGCCAAAGAGCAATGGGCACTTTGCAACAGAATGTCCTGAGCCGTGGAAACAATGCACACACGCTTCTTAATGTCAGCACCAGCTGCCACGCTCTGAGGGGAAACGTCCACAACTGACAAGCCTGTAGACAAGGTCCTTTTCTGACTGGGTGATCTCCTGGCACTTCCACTTGTATAATACTTGGCTTCAGTTCTTCAGAGACAAAGAATGTTGCAATGACACATCCAGTGAAAATAACAAGTAGTAAGAGGAAGAGAAACTGCTCTTGCCCACCTAATTGCTTTGCCAGCCAAATACCGCTCCAGTCCACAGCTGGCAACAGAGTTCCAATGCAGGCTCCAAGTCCAACTGTCAGTGCATACACAGAGAATGCCCTTCTGCAGCTCTCTCCCTCTGGAAAAAGGTCAGAGAGCAAAGCTTCCAAAGGCGTCAAGCAAACCTGTCCACAGGAGTCCAACAGTCCTATGCCCAGCACTAGGAAAGCAACCTCTATTCCAGCATGATGGGCCCCTAGCAGACTGGCAAGGTGACTGGAGTAAGGAATGATAATGAGGCTCAACATCACTCCAACGCACATAAGCCAGATAAAGGGGCGACGGCGGCCATACCTGCTAGTCCAGCTGTCGCTAGCAGATCCAATGAGATGAACAACTAGAAGACCAACGATAGGTCCAATACCTACCCAAGAAGGGGAAAAAGAAGCAGAGGTTTGTTTACTGGCAGAAATAAAATAAAAAGATATTTATTGATTACAGCAATTGGCAAAAAGTATGTTCAGTCCTATTAATTGAATTAAAGGGGTGTAAACTGTTCCTTAATAATTCATGGAAACTTCTTTTCCAGAGCAAATTAGTAATAATCTTACTTGAAGACTTTTAGTCAACAAGGCAGAGAGCGAAGCTGGGTGTACATGACAGCTAGGATTGTTCAGTTTGGCCAGTTTTCAACCACACGGGCTAACATCTACCTGCATTTTGCTAAAATTAAATCTGCTTGTAATCAGATCAGTCAGATTCTTATTAGGAATGATTTTAATTGTATGACTCACCTAACACCATTGTCATGAATTTGCCTTCCACTCCAGCTTCCAAGAGAAGAGGGGGAACGAATGTGACCCCTGCAGCCAGGCACACCTCCAGACCACATGTTAGTAGGTTTATAAGAAGTAGCTGTGCATGTGGGGTACTTAGATGTTCTTGGATTCCTGCATGCAGCATTTTCTTAATTAGCACTGCTTACGGGTTCATGTAAGCCCTTTAAGTCCAATAAAAGTGTATCCTTCTGAAATTTGTATTCCGTTTACAAAGACCCATCTCTTATGTGAAGACCAGGTGATTTAGCAGTGGTTAAAATGACAAATGTTGATGAAGTAAAAGTCAGGAAGGTGTCCGGCAACGAATACTTGTTTGTCTCCCATAAGATAGAATCCAAAATCATAAATATCAAAACCTAGAAAATAAAAATAACAAAAAACATTTACACCTTTGCGTCTGCTGTTGTCTATAGAAGTAATGGCCTGTTACTCAAGTAGGTACATATGATGTAACCCTTTGACTGACATTTAGGTTTTATTGTCCTCAAAGCTTGCAGACTTGTTTTTTCAGTTACTCAGAAATTGCATTCAATATAATAACATTTTATTGAATATTGAATATATATATATTCTGTCTAACACTGCATAACTTTTTTCTGAATCAATCACTGTTTTTGTGTTTGGAGGTGAGTTGAACATGCAATGCCTGCTGTTCCACAAAACCACCAGCCACAGTGCCCATGACGTGGACTTTAAACAGTAAAAGAGTTTATCAGCACCTGCTGTATTCCTATCTGACAGACACTTTCAATAGACTGCACAGTAAATAAACACCACCACGATTTGACAAATGACTGCACAGTGTGTTAAGGGAAAGTTTATATATCACATTATGTAATCAAAGAATTCTTCACTGTCTCTGTTAACTCTGCAAAATGGGAGCAGCCATGACATCAAGACAATAAAATCCGAACAAACTGGAACTTTCACATGAATGGTCTTTTATCTCTCATGCATTGTTCTGAACATCTGATAACAACTGGTAGATAAACAGGCTGTGATTTACTTAAATACAATACAAACTTTGTAGGGCGTGGCTTTTTCTTTTCCATGGTAAGTTTCATCAGGGTAGTGCTGTGCTTGTGAGCTTTGTAAAGCACTGCACACGTGAATGAAAAAATATTGGTAAAAATTCTCAAACCCCAGAAAAAGTGCAGACGTATGGCATCCTCAGCTTGAAGACTGCACCAGTTACCTTTGAATTCAGTCTGTGTATCTATACATATTACCTAGACTGGTCATCATGGGTCCTGGGGGTAATATAAAGAAAAGTAATGGTTTTGCCATTTATTTGCGCCTATTTTGGCAACTGCTAGCATAGTAAATTAGTAATTGCATCCATGAAATTCAACCTTTTGGTCTAAATGACACCTGCCTACCTGCTAGTTGATTTAGAGGAGGGTTAAATAAAAAATAGTATAATAAAATACATATAATACTAAATATATAATAAATATAAAAAATAATAAATAATTTAAATCTGAAGCCTTTATTTGCCTCATTGGGGAAAAGTTTCCCTCCCAAATCAGGTGAAAATAATAAAAAAAAAAAAACTAATGCTGCAAGTTTGCCAGCTTTAGGGTTTGCTCTACACAGAAATTAGATGCTTTGTAGCTAGACTACAGTATGCTCTAACAATTGTTTTTTTAATAAACAAATGCACATACACTAGAACTGAATTTCTTGTGACTCAGGGCAGATGTAATCTTGGATCATACGGAGGTTAATGCAAACCTGAACCAGATTTTCCTGCTTCTAAAGCTGGACATACACATCATGATCCTGTTTGTCCATCTGATAACGGAATGACTAGTCAATTCGGCAACTTGTTTAATGGGTTATTCTGAACATACCCAGAGAACAAGATTGCCAATTCATCTGGCAAATGAATATATATAGTAAATAACAATCACCTGCTAAACAACATTTTAGGGTCAGTCCACATGAGCAGATTCGGGGAGATTTAGTCGCCTGGCGACTAATCACTTTTTCTGGGCGACAATCTCCCCGAACTGCCTTTGCATTTCTTCCCGTCCCCTATAATGAAAAGTTGCCTGCGCTAAAGCCCTTAAATAGATTTTGGTCACGTAATCCAATCGTTTAGGGTCTGTTCAATGGTCAGACAAAGAAAAAAATCAAATAAGTCATGTCTGTGGCTGAATAAAAGTAGTTGAGAATAAATGTTGTTCCTGCCTTTCTTATATTGTCAGTACACAAAAAAGCATTGACCAAATACATTCTGCTCTAAATTATTACATTATTAGAACACTTATGAGTTTTACCTTTGTTGTATTAAAAATTCAATCAAAACTTTATTGCAAGTTATTCGTTAACATAACATACTGTATTTAATAATGGTAGGGTGCCCTTCCCTAGTGGACTGGAGAAGCTATAGCTATATATGCTGCTATACTCATTTAGAAATCTTTTCTATCAGTTCCACGCGGACACCAGGATCGATTAGAACTAGATATAGAGATGGGAAATAAACACATTTACATTTGAAAAGCTCAGGAATGTATCACTTTACCTCCAACTGAATTGGTATATTGGATTTGTTATGATCCTTTTCTTCTTGGTGGAACAAAGGAAAGCTTTTAATGTTGGTAAATTCTGTACCTTTAGTTTAATTTGCTATTTGTTGAAAAGATGCTTTCTGCAAATCTTAATTTTGCCAGAATCGAAATTCCTCTGCTAACTTTAACTTATTTTCTTCTAAAAGTCAATTCAATCAAATATTTTATGTCAAATTCCTGTTTAGATTTGTGTGGAATTTAATGCACAAAGTAAAGCCTGGTATTACTGTAACAACATACAGTAACTAAAATAACAGCTTTTTTTTTTTTTTCTTTTTAAAGGCTCATTCAGTTCATGTGACCTGCAGTTGTAGATTAAATGTCAATTAATATTTTTACTTATTTTACTGCAAATTTCAATAACCAGGAGAGTAATTATATTATGTGAATAGTGGCCCTTACTAAAAAAACATCAGCAAATCCAGCAATATAAAACTGCCAATTCCCAATATCCTAAAAAGTAAATTGCCAGGCATACGGGGAGAGAATAAATACTTGTGTGATCATGGGAGATTGTCAGCATTGATATGAAGAAAGAGGGTGGATCAGAACCCTTTTTGTATGGTGGCAAAGGAATTCTAGTTATTCCGGCTTTTCAACAATTTGGGGCTATTTTTTGTGGATATTATTTTTTTAGTATTTCTAGAAAAACTGATTTGGAATCCCTCATACCTAGAAGCAACCAACATAAAATAAAAACATTGAACAATGACGGTTCAAGTATGATTTCAGATATAAACGAGGACATACTCGTTTCCTAAACTGTAATTGATAACATACTTAAATTGCATAAGGTTTGACACCTGTATAAACCATGTACTAAGGAATAGAATACCGGGGACTCCCACATTTGAGAGGCATAAAAATTACCACACACAATAGGTTGTCTTTGCTTTGATCTGCATTACCTTAGTCTTGCTCTTTTATAAAGGGAAGCCCTGGGGAACTGTGGCTGCCTGGACTCTCAGATTCTCTGGATTTACATAAAGTGGTACTTGATACTATGCTGGGAGGGGGCATTCTCCTATTCTTTGTGAGGGCAGCAGGTATTTCAACATTCCTCAGCTCTGCACACTCATTCTTTCCAGCTCTGTAACTGGTTTGTTGCTAGGATAAGCAAGTATATTGTGATAAAGCAAAACTATACCAAAAATAACACAGAGAAAGCAGTTAATTTAAAATAACAATATGTAAAGAAGCTTATAAGGGGGATGGCGAAGATGATATCATTGGAAATTAGAATATAGTGGAAAAGATAAAAAGAATAAAACATGGGGGAGGAAAAAAGACAAGAACACAGGAATTCATTGGTTAGACAAGGACAATGCACACAAACAGCAAGACAGGTACTAGCTTGGATCTTACATTTGAAATAAGCAAACTCGTTTGGAGAAATGTCAAATATCTGAAAACAAAGGTACAGTTCAGACAATAGATTGCAGAGGCTATAATGTAAAAAAATGGGCATACCCTAGAAGCACCAAGGGGCAGATTTATCAAAGGTCGAGGTGAATTTTCCAATTAAAAAAAAAAATTGAATTTCAAGCTATTTTTGTGTACTTCGACTACGGAATAGTCCAAATATCGAAATTTATCATGTACTGTCTCTTTAAAAATTCGATTCGACCATTCGCCATCTAAAACCTGCCGAATTGCTGTTTTAGCCTATGGGGAACTCCTAGAACCTATTTGGAGTCAATTGAGGAAAAACTTCAAATCGAATTCGATCAAATGCGCTATTCCATCAATTCGAACAATTCAAATTTGGCCGGACATATTCGATCGAAAACTGAGCTATTCGACACAAAAAAAACTTTGACTTAATTTCTGTTGGTCTTTTTGAATTCAAATTTCAACGTTTTTTCAATTCGAAATTCAACCATTGATAAATATGCCCCCTACAGTCTAGTATGGCCAATTAACATGTGTAGTGCTGCAGACTAAAGACTGCACCCCTGCACATCTAACAATCTTTGTCTTGTTTCATCGTAAGACATACCCAGATGAGGTATGGAAAGTGTCATACTGTATACATGTGTACCCGTAGAAACTAAGCTAAAACATCGGTTGTTTCCCACAAAAGGATATAAATAATGGGGATTCTGTACAGAACTGCTGTACCCCCTGGAGGAAATAGAACTTTCCCATAATGGAGATTCATGCCTCCATGCTTGTTCTAAGTACTCAAAACCTCTAAATCCATAGTCTTTGTTTTATCTATGTAATCCTTCAGACTTTCATACCTTTGCTGTTGCTCCTTTAAGACATTTCTAAAATCTCTTTTGCGCCATATTCTATTTATGTGCACACAGGAACACACTAGCTGAGATAGGATTGGAAAGTCACAACACACAGGTAATTAATCTCACTAATGAATAAAGCAACACAATACATATATATATATATATATATATATATATATATATATATAAAAATAATGATACCTGTAGTTACTTTCAAAACAACCGCAGCTGTGACAGCCACAGAGAGCAACTATAACATCCAGATTTATGCAGAGATTTCTAGCTATTCTGTGCTGTTTCTCTTTTATGCAAATATTAGGTCTCCAGTGTTCAGGGTTTTTTTTTTTCACGTATTGTAGTATTATATTAAATGTATTGTATAATACTGTCCTGAGTTCCACTGACCCAAATGTAAACAATATTTCCAAAGGAAAAAAAACAGTGATTTATTTGCGTTTCCTTATATCCCTACAGTTTTAACTTCTACTCCCTCTTTCCTCAACGGGCCTTATCTTTGCCCTGTTTGCTGAAGCACAGTTCAGCTGATAAATACACAGAAGCGATTCAGGTAACAGATGTGTCTAGTGAGTTTCACTCAACCATAGGGCAGTGGCACATGCTGCTACAGGGGGAGATTAGTAGCCCAGCGACAAATCGCCACTCTTCTTCAGGGCGACTAATCTCCCCGAAATGCCTTCCCGCCGGCGATTTACATTGTAGCACTTGAATCACTTTGTTTTCCGAAGTCACCTCACCTGGATATTAGGTCTCATACCTGTGTAGTAGGCATACTCACTCACTAATTAAACTGCTTTCTGGTGCTACCTGGTACATGGGTTCACTGAAAATTATTAGCATTATCACCTGATTTGCCAGCAGGTGAGCCTCCACAACATCACTGCAAACATCCCACAATGCACTACAGAATATTGCTGCCCATTACCAAGACAGCCCTCTGTGTAGCTTTGGGGTAGGGTGTTGATGGAGACAGGGAGCTTAATTGTTTTAAGTAACAGTAACATCAAAAAAAATGAAAGTGTTTTAAAGCAATACAAATATAAAGCAGTGTTGCCCTACACTGGTAAAACTGCTATGTTTGCTTCAGAAACACTACTATTGTTTATATAAATATGCTCCTGTGTAGCAATGGGGGCAGCCATTCCATGGAGAAAAAGCTCAGGTTACACAGCAGATAGCAGATAAGCTCTGTGGAACATAATATTGTTATCTGTTATCCACTATTTAACCTGTGCCATATAGCTTTTTTTCAATTTCCGCCACAGCAGCTTGTTTATATGATCTATAGTAGTGTTTCTGAAGCAAACAGATCAGTTTTACCAGTGCAGGGCAACACTACATGATATTTTCATTACTTTTCCTTTAAGTTTACTTGTGTCGCTGTAGGCTGGACCTTCTGCAATATGTTATAGAATGTCTGGACACCAGCCTACAAACTTATTAGCATTTTGTACAATAACTGCCCATACAGGGAAAATTGCAGCAAATCCCAGTCAAGTCAATAGGACACAAACCGAGGCATTATGGCTTCAAATAGCTGTGGTTCAGACACCCCTGTGCCATTACCCTAAGGAAAGAAAATGTAATTGTACTGTATCACTGCAATTAAAGCAGAAGGAAAGGTAAAATCACTGGGGGAGGGGGGGTGCCAAAAGTAAAGCTGGCCATAGACACGCAATGATCTACCATTAACCATTCAGATTAAAATAAATGGGAAAACATCAGACAATGTTCTGGCCATTAATTGACAGACATCAATCATGCAAAAGTCATGCTCGTACAAATCTTCATTTCATACAACTGTATCTTTGCATCTATGCCCAGCTTTAAATACCCCCCCCCAGTGATTGCATTCTCTTACCAAATACCCAAGGCCACTTCTCAGTTAGCAAAAAACTGCACCCACACGTGGTTCTTCACAGTGAGCACCACAGAAAGTGAACACAATCACTGGGGGTGCCTAACTTTTGGCACCCCCAGTGATTTCACCTTTCTGTCTTCCTTTAATGCTAAAAAGTAACAGTAAAATGTAGAAAAGTGCAAAAGATAAGAAACTAAGCATTAATGCACAAGGCACTGTCATTTTACACAATTAATAGGGTAAGCTGCCCCTTTTTGCATTCGTATGTGTGAGCTGCAAATGGTCCTTATGGTGCTGTTGGCTGAACATCCATGGAGACCAATACGTTGAGGAGGTACCTCTGCTATATATATTCAAACCTTTCACAAAACTGGCCACAAACTGGTCAATATCAAGACATTTAAGTGTTTACCTTTCCTACAAATTAGCTGCCTGGGAACAAGCAACCAAATAAAACATGAGGAAACAACATTAATATAAATGTGATTATAGTGACAAATAGGAATCTGCATCCTGGAAGTTTTTTTTTTTTTTTTTACAAATGTTTATACACAGAAGGGAGTGATGACTGAACTTGCTTTCATGGTGTAGCTATGATGATCTAAGAGGGATAGGAAAAGTTATTTTATTGTGTTAAAGTTCCATAACCTTTGGCATTGATTGATTGGGATCATGATGATGCATTATTTTCCAATACTGGATAAATAAGAGAAAACAACTCTGGCTAAACTTCTAGACTGCACCTTGGGCTAAGAATTTGAATTAAGTAAAATAAATTATTTTTCTTTAACTATAAAGTCTTTTGAAATTCCTAGCACGGAGATAAGAAAACAATTGAAAAGATCATACAATCCACCACATCAATAATTCAAATAGCTTGTTGATGTGGGCACGACCGCCATTAGAAATTATGGGGCCCGGTACAACAAAATTTTCGGGGGCCCCCTGAGCCCCGCCCATCCCAGCCCCCAAGCCCCACCCCAGATCCTACCTACTCCACACCACAGTTAAAAGACGAAATAGACATCAGCGCTAAAAATGGTAAACACATAAAAGTTTTTAAAAAATGATTGGTGGTCAGAACACCCCTTAAAAGTTTTTTTTAAAAATATTGGCACCAGTTCCACCCGTTACAAAGAAACATTCGGGCCCCAGAGAATATATAAAAAAACAAAAACATTGGTGGTAGGGGCCTATAGAGTATTAAAATAAAACATTGGTAGCCAGGGGTTTAATAAAATTAAAAAAAAACACACATTGGTGTTCATTAGAACTGAACTTGTGGCTTCTGGACTTCAACTTTGGCTCTTTTCACGGGATCAGGACTTCAAGTTCGGCTCCTTTCGTGACTTTAGGTCTTTCCGTGGCATTGGGACTTCAAGTTCGGCTCCTTTTGTGACTTTCGGGTCTTTTTGTGGCTTTGGGACTTCAACTTCGGAACTTTTATGCAGCTTCAGGACTTCAACTGTTCAGAACTTTGGCTATTCAGGACTTGGGTTCTTTGGGACTTGGGCTCTTCAGGAGTTCGGCTCTTTGGGAGTTCGGCTCTTCGGAAGTTCGGCTCTTTGTCGGTCGGGACTACGGAAGATGCTGCATTGCTTTGGGCACTGATGGTGGCCTTGGATGTGGGGGATTATGTGAACATTTCAGTAAACTTGTTTTTCATGAGTGCTTCCATCCTGTGGGATTGTCTGAATTAAGTGGATAGTATCTGGAAATTGTTTGGAGTGGAGAGTGGAGACTGCTGGTAGTGCTGGTCGTACCATGGCAATCAGTTGTTTAGCCAATCAGACAGGTTAAAAGATTTCTGTCAACTAACGATAATTTCTCTGCATGTATTGTCTATCTGACAATATCAATGGGTAACTGTAACTAGAATTTGTCGTACATAACTTTCGTACGATTGCTGTCATGAGAAAAACATTTTATTTCATCTGAATGATTAGTGGCAGGTCGAAAGATTGCGACATCCAATCGTTTCTCAGATTCAAGGCTAAAATCTGCACGTCCATGGCCAGCTTTAGGGTACAGACAGGGCGATTCGGAGAGATCTAGTCACCTGGCAACTAATCGCCTCGTCTTTGCAGCGACCAATCTCCCCGAACACCTTCCCTCTGTCTTGCACCGGCTATAATGAAAAGTCGCCTGCGGCATGGCATACGCGGCGCTTCGTATTCTGAAGTTGCCTCAAGAGGAAACTTCGGGTGACTTTGGAATACGAAGCACCGCGTGTGCCATGCCGCAAGGGACTTTTCATTATAGAAGGCGCAAGACAGCCGATTAATCACCAGGCGACTAAATCTCCCCGAATTGCCCAGTGTGCCCCTACCCGTAGCCTCTTCAAGCCTTCATTAAAATCCACCTATGCTAACAGCACAATAAAGTGGGGAGGGAAGGAAGTAATGACTGGAATAGCTTCACTTTCCCTGTTTGCAAAAAGTATATTCAGCGTAAGCCCTATTGAATCCTGAACAAGGGGGAATATTGCTCTTTCAAGGTAAAATATATGGTATAAATCTCAGGCATAGACTAAAACATTTTCAGGCAAACAAGCTCTTGATGGTGTTAATCAATGGCACATAATACTTAAAATTGTGACTTGTGCCAAACATGGAAACAATGGATAGTAGGTGATATTCTTGGCAACTGTTGCAACAGGCAAAATTTAAAAGGGATAATATAATATCATATTTTAAAAATGATACACATCCTAAGTACTCACATGCATTTAACCCTACTTACTGCTGCTAGCTGAAACAAAGAAACGATTAAAAGCAGCATCAAGCCAGTAACACAGGGCAGGACCATAAAATGCATGCACAGTTACATATCTTATCTGCCCCAGTCATGACTAGGGTTGCCACATGGCCAGTAAAAAATATGCTTGATGTCAATGTTATAAATAGGACAGAAAGATAAAAATATAGGATGGATTGCATTTTTTCCAGAAAAGGTGACCACCCTAGCCTTGCCCCGGTTATGCCAAAACAACCAGATTAATAAGTGTGACCCTCCAAGGGATGTTTAAGTGCCCAGCCTGGTCAAGGGCTCCATAGACATTTTTGTGTGATCACCGTTTTCATATAATTCAGCCCTTAAACATGTGCAAGAATATAATCGACTCACTACATGTACATAGTACAGCACTGCTCTATGCTAATAAACACCTAGGCAAGTGAATGAACCTTGTTTAATCCACAGTTATAACATTTTTGACTTCTGTATTGAACAAATGAGTTGTTGGGAGGCTTCAATTAATAGAACTAAAAATCTTCAATTTCTTGGAGATTCTTGTTCAAAGGTTGCTGTGCCCCTTCCAGAGCCCCATCTCTCCTGGTTAGCCAAGCAGCTATTTTTTACAATAGATGAGTGTCACCAGTGCTACAGATTAAACACATATAATTAAAATATAATAACGACTGAATAAAAATCTTCCAAAATTTGCAGTCCCCACATTTTACTCATCAATTACCATTAATATAATGTAGCAAGGTTAGTAAATTGAATATTATATTTAACATTTTAATGTTAAAGGGGTGATAACTTTTAGTATGTTATAGAATGGCCAATTCTATGCAACTTTTCAACTGACCTTCATTTTTTAAAATGTTTTTAAATGATTCGCCTACTCCTTCTCTTTTCCAAATTTCAAATGGGGGAGGGTCACTGACCCCATCTAAAAAACAAAAGCTCTGTAAGGCTACAAATATATTGTTATTGCTAATTTGTCTTTAGATCCAGACACTCTCCTATTCATATTTAATTCTCTTATTCAAATCAATGCATGGTTGCTAGGGTAATTTGGATGCTAGCAACCAGACTGCTAAAATTGCAAACTGGAGAGTGGCAGAATTAAAAGATAAACAAAAACCGCAAATATTAAAAAATGAAAACCAATTATAAATTGTCTCAGAATATCATTCTCCACATCATACTAAAATTAAAGGTGGACAACCCCTTTCATCCACTGAAATTCTTTGTGGTTATCTGTGTTGGAGGGAGAATTAAATGCAATTTAAAATGGTAAAATCCAAATTTATTAGAAAGCTGCAGGACAAATAGTATTATATCTAAATCCCTTCTTCAGTTAGGTTACTGTGCTCTTCCTTGTGCCACAGAATATCACCTTGTGGTCTGTGCTTCTCAGGCTTTTTGCCTCCAACACTTTCCTGAGATTCAGTAGAACACAAAACAGAAACAGACAGAACATGCCTAACATAGGCACTGAGAGCACGGAACTAACAGAAAAAAGCCCTATATTTCAGTTTACTCTACCATGATTCATGGTTCGTAAAAATACATAATCCGTTAAAACATCACTACAAGGAGGCTGAAGTGGTAAAATATTGGATTTCCTTATAGTACAGACATACATTCTAAAACCATACAGTTTTAGATAAGGTCTGCATACAAAGGGCGTTTCTTGAATACATCTACCACTTATGACCAAAATGTTCCCAGGAATTCTTGCTTTGGTTTTATTAACAGAAATACTGGTTGTCTTAACTACTGCTATTTAAACAAGACAAAAAAAGAATTAACTGGAAAACTAAAATGCTTAAATTGAACGTGTCAAATAATACAGGTGTATATTGCCTTCCAGATATATTGCAGACCTCTTAGGAAACTGAACATGCTCTTAACAGGCCCCTACGGAAGTAACCACACAGCTAAGCACCACACTGAAGCATTTGCCAAAAATCTCACATTTCTAATCGCTATTTAAAATCCTGCCATAAAAACAGCTACTTTACCCAATGTAAATTGCCTTTCCTTCTCCTTTAAACTGAATAGCCATGGAAGACAGTACGACATAACCTATTTAGAGATCAATTCTGTTGCAGGACTCAACAATCCAATACCACTGGCAGAACAATAATGTTAACAGGAAATGCTGATCGCAGAACCATCCCAGATATGCATGACGACATACCACATATAAAGTTAAATACCTGAAATACAGGTAGGCTAGTTCTGCATAATATCTTTCCTCAAAGCATTATTTTTGATGTGCACAGGTGTCACGAAACAAGAATGTGTCAATAACTGTGAGAAGTCATTAAAGCGCAAGTCAACCCCAAAATAACAATTTGCCTAATAAAAGAAAACATTAATCTAAGTAACTTTGAGATATACATTAATTACAAATTTTCTATGGTTTTTAAGTTATTTGCATATGTATTGCTATTAAAAGCACTGTTTATCTGTCCCTTTCTATTCTCTGCCCTGACGTCTAAGACTGTTGATACAATGTAAGACAAGGCTGCTGATTAACAGACCTTTCTTTGCTGGGGAACCAAGACTTTTGCAACATTGTTTAAAAAGTAACAACCAGGAGTTAAGCCAATGCTGCTTTCAATAACAATTGTTTTTACAAATAACTTTAAAAGCACTGAACATTTTCAATAAATGTATATTGGAAAGTTGCTTAGAATTATGTTTTCTTTTATTAGGCAAATTTTTTCTCTGGGGTTAACTTGCCCTTTAAACTTAGTATGTTCACTGCTGTTTCAACAATTCAATAATTCAATATTCATGACACAGGCAAGATGAATATATATGGCACCTTATTAACAGGATGGTGCATTGCTAGGTGCAAAAACTGGGTGACTGAAAATATCATACATAACTTAGAGCACTTTCCCTCATATTTAATAAAAGGCACTTCATTTGCCCAGGAGCAGTAACCCATAGCAACCAATAAGATGTTTGCTTCCAAACAGGTAACTAGTAAAAGCTACCTGTTGATTGGTTGTTATGTGTAACTGCTCCTGGGCAAACTTAATTCATTAAGTGGCAAGTTTTAGCTAAGCCACCCTCATGATAATAAAATGAATGCCATTTAAAGTGAAGCACAATATCTTACCATTGCACAAGCACAAGCTTGTGCATCCATCGTGTGTATTTTAGGCAACAAATAGTTAATTTGGGGACATGCATATTAAGTCTAGAGGAGGTGGGGAAAAAAGGGACAAAATCATATCCTAAGTATTCATTTAACGTGAGTCACGATTCTCATCTGGAAGATCAGAGAGAAATTCAGCACAGCTCCAGCAACAAAACTAAAATAGAGGAAGAGATGACAGAAATTGGGCAGAACGCTTAAATTAAGGAAAGAGCAGAATTTCCACAATGCACTACATTAACCACTGTCAGCAAGTTGTGTTCAACAATTAAAATACATTGCCTTGTAAAATATTTTCTTAAATTTAAAAGGAAATATACATTCCTGCTATCAAGCTACAGTACACCATCATGTAAAGTGCAAAAGTGCATGTGTGTGCATACATATATATATCCATATTATCCAGAGAGTTCCGAATTACGAAAAGGCCATCTCCCATAGACCCCATTTTATCCGAATAATCCAAATTTTTTAAATTGCTTTGCTTTTTCTTCATAATAACAAAACAATACCTTGTACTTGACCCACACTAAGATATAATTAATCCTGATTGGAAGCAGAACCAGAGCATTGTGTTTATTTAGGGGCATATTTACCATGGCACGAGTTTCGAATTGAAAAAACTAAATTAAGTCAAGGTTTTTTTTTTTTTTGGTCGAATAGGTCAGTTTTCAATCGAATAGGTCCGTATTCTGCCATATTCGAATCGTACGAATCGGAGGAATAGCCCATTTGATCGAATCCGATTGAATTTTTTCCCAAAAAAACCTTAGATTGACCAATTGACTCCAGATAGGTTCTAGCAGGCCCCCCATAGGCTAAAACAGCAATTTGTCAGGTTTTAGATGGCAAATGGTTGAATTTTTAAGAGACAGTACATGACAAATTTTGCTATTCTAATTTGTTTCAAATTCAAAGCAAATTTTAGCTATTCCCTAGTCGAAGTACACACAAAATAGCTCGAAATTCAAATTTTTTTCATTTGAAAATTCACCTCGACCTTTGATAAATCTGCCCCGTAATGTTTACATAATTTTCTAACAGACTTAAGGTATGAAGATCCAAATTACGGAAAGATCCATTATCCAGAAAGCCCCAGGTCCCAAGCATTCTGGATAACAGGTCCCATACCTGTATATAAAAATCAAGTTTCAATATGATGTAGTATTCTTAAGCTCTGTCCTAATGAAGACCTTGCTGATGGACTGATATACAGTTTCTACTTTGCTTAAAGCCTCTCTGCATTGTTCCTGGCAGCATTCTGTGTGCTTCTAAAATTCAAGTGCTGTGTGTTCATGTACAACTCATTAATACGACCAATTAAACAAATATGAATATATTTGGCAGCAGTAACAGAATGACTCCTTCATTTCCCAGTGCCCATTGGCAAGTATTAGCAAATGGGACACGTCCCAGTAACTAGTGCATTTCCAGTGCTGACAGGTCACTTGCTTAAGGCATTGGACAGGCTAAAAGAATGTTTTAGGGTTAGTTCACCAGAGTAGATTCGGGGAGATTTTGTTGCCTGGCAACTAATCACCTCGTCTTCTGAGCGACAATCTCCTCGAACTGCCTCAGCTTGTTTTCCCATAGGCTATAATGAAAAGTCGTCTGTGCTAATGCGTTTTCCATAGTCCGCAAGGAAACTTCAGGCGACTATGGAAAATGCATCGTCACGTGTGCATTAGTGCAGGCGACTTTTCATTATAGCCTATGGGAAAACATGCTGAGGCAGTTCGGGGAGATTGTCACTCAGAAGACGAGGTGATTAGTCGTCAGGCGACAAAATCTCCCCGAATCTCCTTGTGTGAACTAACCCTTAGGGTTTATATAGTGAATAAAGTACCCCCTCTTGTAATATACGTTACCGAGGAGTTTCATGACCATATAAAAACACGAGGCCGAAGGCCGAGTGTTTTTATACAGGTCATGGAACTCTGAGGTAACTTCTAATATCCTATTTGCAACTGGGGGTACTTTATTTATTATAATACACAAATTTCAGTGAGTCATGTGACAGAAATTACATCAGAACTCACCGTTTATAACTGATGACATCAGAACTCACCGTTTATAGTGAATAAAATACCCCCCTCTTGAAAAATATATGGATATTATAAGTTACCGAGGAGTTTCATGACCATATAAAAACACGAGGCCGAAGGCCGAGTTTTTTTATACAGGCCATGGAACTCCGAGGTAACTTTTAATATCCTCATATTTTGCAACTGGGGTACTTTATTATAATACACAAGTTTCACTGAGTCATGTGACAGAAATGACATCAGAACTCACCGTTTATAAGGATATAATTTACAAGATATTTATGGCTCTTGTGTATTATATAGTGGATAAAGTACCCCCTCTTGTAAAATATAAGGATATTATAAGTTACCGAGGAGTTTCATGACTATATAAAAACACGAGGCCAAAGGTCATGAAACTCCGAGGTAACTTCTAATATCCTCATATTTTGCAACTGGGGGTACTTTATTATAATACACACGTTTTAGGAAGTCATGTGACAGAAATGACATCAGAACTCACCATTTATAAGGATATCATTTACAAGACATTCATGGCTTTTGTGTATTATAAGCAAATACACAGACAGTGCTAGGATTGTGTGCAGTTCTCCCATGCTCTGCCATTGTACAAGGGATGGATTTGACACACAGACAAGTATGTTACCCGGCACTGGCTGTTTCTTTTGCCCCATGCAGACCCCGGGCTTCTGGGACAATTAATGCTTGGAGGTTCCCCGCAGAGAGAGGCACAAAACAAAGTCCCCAGACTGAGCTGCTAAAGTTGCCCGCTCGTTGCTACGAGGGAGGGACATGAGGAGAAGGGAGGACATTGTGTTGTTGGGGTGGGAACAGTATCCGCACAGACTTACCTGTATGTGTATAGGTCTGTGTCCCCTGTCTCCGCTCTCACCGACTCGTCGCCACTTACTACCCACTCTCTGCCCCGTGTCTGCTGCTGCCGCTGTCTCTGCCTTTTAAAGTCTATCGCCTGCGCATGCGCTTTGACGAGTTGGGCGGGTTGACCGGAGAGACCTGTTTGAAGAGGGAGAGTTTCAGTACAGTGAAGATGTGGAGAATGCTGCAAATGTGCAGAGTATCATTCTCTGGAGCTTTCAAACACAGCGTCGTGGGGACCCTGCTCTAAAGGCAGTCGTTCACGTTGCAGTTTAGGCAGAGGGATTAAACAACGGGCTGCAACAATATGGCAAAAAAAAAGGCCCTTTATTGATGGGAGTGGGACAGTTGACAACTTTGATTGAAGTGACACATTCATCACTGAAATAATGTTTGTGTGCGCCTGGACACAGCCTGACATTTAGCCACAGCTGACAGAGGCTTGTTGCCCACAATAAAAATGCATGATAACAAAAAAACCTCCCAAAACTGCTCTGATAGTAACATTCATGTGTTGCTTAGTTTTTCCAAAGTTGCTTCACAAGGAATATTTGGGATGCAAAGGTTTTACCATCTGTGACTTCCATTCTAGACAGCAAGATTTGTTGCCTGCAGTCGTGTATTTTTTGCGCAAGCGACAAATATCCCCATAGGCCATAACCCTTAGGGCAATGACACACTGGGCGATCAGTTGCCACGATTTTTAAAAACCCCAGTCGCTACTACTAGGGCAGAGCAGATTCGGGGAGATTAGTCACCCAGCGACAACACTCCTCTTGTTCGGGGGGACTAATCTCCCTGAACTGCCTTCCCGCGGGTTAGAATGAAAATCGCCGGTGGGATGGCACCCTGAGCGCTTCGTTTTCCAAAGTCACCCGAAGTTTCCTCGTGCCATCCCACCTGCGATTTTCATTCGAACCCGCGGGAAGGCAGTTCAGGGAGATTAGTCGCCCAGAAGAAGAGGCGACTAATCTCTCTGCCCGTGGGTCTCTGCCCTTATCGCCACGGTTCGCTTCTCATACAGAAACATGTTACAAGTTGACACATGTAAAATACACAGTGCAACTCCAGAGTTTTACCTGTCACAGGTGACTGTCACCTGTCCAAGTCACAACTGGGCCTTTTTTTTTTCGAGCGAGTAGCCGTGACTGGCTGTATATAGTGGCTTATAAGTCAACAATACAAATCACTTCTGCCATAACACTATTGCAATTAGTGCGATGAGGGGCTAATAACCCCGTTTGTCATTGCCCTTACAAGAAAATGGTTTTGGGCCATTAAAAATGTATAAATTATAATCGCTTTGTTACTTAGGTAGGGAAACAATGAAAGGGTTTACATCTTTCCCTTCTAATGCAAAGTAGCATAATGAACAGTGTGCGTTATAGGTGAAGTGGTCCAAAATCAATTGTTTAAATCACTGCAAGATTTCCAGGGGAATGTAATTAAACCCGCAAAGTGCAAAACAATTTGCGCCGATAAGACTAAAAATCCACATCTCGCAATGTAATATTGTTCCTTAAGCTGTTATTGCATTGCGCACTCTTAAGAAGTGCTTGAAGGTGTCGTAATCTTTTGGAGCAAACATAGCGACGTTTTCAGTAAGAAGTTTTATTACATTGACTGCGTATTGTAGCAAACTATAAAATTCGCAAACGGCCATCCAAGCAAAATTTGTTTGCGCAAAGGCATAACTTTTTGCAATTGTGAATAGTTTTTCCGTTAGCGACTTATATTACATTCCCCCCTTTGAGCCTTGCGGTGACACTGGCTGACCCATATGGTACTCCAAAAGATAACTTCAGCACAGAATGGCTTTGTACTGTTTGTTTACGCCAAAAACAATTGGAACAGCAGGTTGAGCTTTCCTTCTTTTGGACCAACAACCAATGAAATCAATCTGTCAGGGCAGATCATCCTGGATATACCCGTATTACAGGAATATCTGTCAGAACAGCTCTACAATTGACCAAACATGTCCATGCAGTATTGTCAAAATATACGCACGTCTGAGTACAGATTTTTTTTTCAGCAAGGCAACTACATTGTCCACCTGTACAACTTTAACTTTGCACCTTCATCTATTTCTGTGCTGTTATAACTAAACTTTGTTAGGATTGGTGAAGAGCCAAGAGCATAAGGGTCAAATTTTCATAATCCTTCCAGTGTCTGGGACTGGGACACCAGGGGCCCACCAAAAACCCTTAGACCAGGGGCCCACCCAAACACCTTTAGACCAGTGGCCCACTCTAAGGGGCAGATGTATCAAGGGTCGAATATCGAGGGTTAATTAACCTTCGATATTCGACTGCCGAATTAAAATCCTTCGACTTCGAATATCGAAGGATTTTGCGCAATTCGTCCGATTGAATGATTGAAGGAATTATAGTTCGATCGAACGATTAAATCCTTCGAATCGAACGATTCAAAGGATTTTAATCCATCGATCGAAGGATTATCCTTCAATCATAAAATTGTTAGCAAGCCTATGGGGACCTTCCCCATAGGCTAACATTGGCCTCGGTAGGTTTTAGGTGGCAAACTAGGGGGTCGAAGTGATTTTTAAAGAGACAGTACTTCGACTATCAAATTTTTTTTAGTCGAACGATTTTTAGTTCGAATCGTTCGATTCAAAGGTCGTAGTCGAAGGTTGAAGTAGCCAAAAAAACCATTCGAAACTCGAACTATTTTACCTCTATTCCTTCACTCGAACTTAGTGAATGGGCCCCTAAGTATTATTTTCTTCCTTTACTTAGTCAACCTCTATTCTCCTATTCTCTTTTCTTTCCACACTATAACATATTATTCCATTTATTTAGCCTCTTTATGCTCATAGAAATAGGGAGTGGTCATGAAATAAGCCAAATGTTTAGAAGCAGGAGGGCCCACTGACACCTTGGCCCACCGGGAGTTTTCCTGCTATCCCAGTGGGCCAGTCCGACACTTAAGCCTTCCCATAATTGCGTGTAAAATATGTTTTCTTTGGTATTATTTCAGATGCTGGTTCTTGCCTCACTGTACAAATACATATTTACAGGTGTTTTTACTTTTTACAGTACTGCCTATATTTTAAGGGACAGGGGACTCAGCAGAGCTTCAGATACAACCGGCTTGTAAAGGAGCAGTCTTTTTCTTCCCCGTGGCTGCTGAAAAAGCCACTCCCTCACTGCTCTCTTACTTGTAACTAGGAGGCAAATTGAGTATTTTCCAGGACCGTGGGATGCACTTTTCCAGGCAGTGACTGTCAGGCTTTCTAAAATTATCTTAAAAGTAATATAACCACATAGCTTACAAATTCTAAGTTGTGTTTCCTTTTATATACTTCATAGCTACCAGGACAATATGTCTCATCTCTTCCCAGACATATTTTCTACCAAGTAAATAAAAAAAAATAGCTCACCTTCCTAACCCTGCAGATTTGTATGGATTTTAGAGTAAGTAAAAAACATAAACGTTTAAAGAAACATTAACATTTAAGTAAAAGTGGTTCAAATATGAAAAAAAGCATAATGTGCCATTCCAGAATATATATAGTGTTTATATATTTGCTAATCTGAAAACCAGACAGTAGGGAAATCAGAAGTAGATGTCAGCTATCAGCCCAAACCGTTTAAGTTATTTATCTCTGTTGGTTGAAGGAATATGATCATTAAAATGTGATTAAGTCGCATTTTCAAAAAGTAATAGGTACTTTTGTGTTTCAATGTTTTCTGGTACATATGAGCCTATTTAGTTTTTATTGATTTTGTTTGCACAAGAAAAGTATATGAGAAAAAAAAATGAAAGCACAAATAGTTCACAGAACTTTAGGGATGGCCTAATGATAACTGGTCTGTTTTCTACACAGGAAGGAAAGAGTTAATCATGGTCAATTTATTAGACACTCCATTAATTATAAACACTAAGCTACAACTTTAGGCCCAGGGACGCCAATGAGGTGAGTTGAGGCTGTCGCTTCAGGAGGCAGCGCGACTCCTGTGACTTTAAGGGCTGAATTTCTGGGTTTCAAACCGGAAATTTGGCTCTTCTAGTGCAGAGAGCGCAGTTAGTCTCTCTGCGCTAGTGTCCTGGCCCTCTCTGCCACCTCGTGGACCCCCTCAAGCGCAAAAAGGTAAGAGCACGGGGGAGGGTGGGGGCAGCAACAACTGCTGCTGCCTCAGGTGGCGGATGGGCCAGGATCGCTCCTGTTTAGACCACTACTCTTCTGCTGAAAAAGGTATTGGCCCAGGGTACTAATCTAGTGACCAATGTGCCGCCATGTTATATTGAGTCCCAGGGATCCCCGAGGCTGCATGTATGTGTATGTATGCTGTATCTGTAGTGCAATACATCCAATTCTGAAAGCCTTTTTTCTGTTGCTCATGCACAACCACTCAGCAGAAAAGATTGCTGAAAAGGATTAAAAATAGCAGCACAGTGCATACTATTGTTATACCGCAGGCCAGTGCATTTATCAGGGAAAAAGATAAGAAGATGCAGGTTTACAATGTTTCTCCTTTAAATAATGGTACCAGTATGATTGTAACAGGTACTGAAAAGGCAAATGTTTTAAATCAGTTGTTTTCTTCAGTGTATACAATAGAGTCAGAGTTCCCAGACCCACCTTATAGCGGCACTGTTGGCTCATCCCAAACTAGTCAGTGGCTGACTCAGGATATGGTACAGGTATGGGACCTGTTATCCAGAATGTTCGGGACCTGGGGTGTTCCGGATAACTGATCTTTCCGTAATTTAGATCTTCATACCTTAAGTCTACTAGAAAATCATGTAAACATTAAATAAACACAATAGGCTGGTTCTGCTCCCAATAAGGAATAATTATATCTTAGTTTGGCTCAAGTACAACCTACTGTTATTATAGAGAAAAAGGGAATCCTTTTTAAAAATGTGGATTATTTGATTATAATACAGTCTATGGGAGATGTTCATTCCGTAATTCGGAACTTTCTGGATATCGGGTTTCCGGATAACGGATCCCATACCTGTACATTAAATCGATATTGACACGTTCCTATAAAAAGCATAGGAATGTGTCAGTATCAAGTAAATGCTGCAATCGGAATAGTTCCCCTCAAAGCCACCCCCAGCCCCCACAAACCTGCATTTCAGTGATGCTGGGCTGGGGGCGGCGCAACCCTTCCATAGGCTGATTATGAATGAAAACAGAAATTCAGCCTATGGAAGGATCGCTCCGCCCCCAGCCCAGCGTCACTGAAGCAAATCGGAAGATCTGTTAGTAGTGAAAGCCGGTCTGCTGCATGCAGGTTCGCGAGGGTGGGGGCGGCTTTGCAGGGAACTTTTCCGGGTGCAGCATTTACTTGATACTGTCGTTCCTATGATTTTTATAGGAACGTGTCAGTATCGCTTTAAGCTTTCCTAAAAATGAAAGGTGCCAGGGCCAGATGGAATACACCCTTAAGGCCCCTATACAATATATGATATAATAAACAAAAGCCATGAATATCTTGTAAATTATATCCTTATAAACGGTGACTAGTGATGTTGTCAGTTATAAACTGTGAGTAGTGATGTCATTTTGAATCACTAAAACTTGTTTATTATTATAAATAAAATACCCCTTGTTGGAAAAAATGAGGATATTAGAAGTAAGCTTGGAGTTCCATGACTTATATAAAAGCACTCAGCCTTCAGCCTCGTGCTTTTATATGGTCATGGAACTCCTTATATTGTACAATAGAGGGTACTTTATTCACTATATAAATTTAGGACAAAGTCAGAGGTTATAAACTGAATGCTGAGTGCTGGAGAGAATAAACAATGTACCCTATCCTCTTGTGGTCTTCTTACACCTTCTAATACACACATATGCTCTAAATTATGATCTAGGTTATTACGTACATAGTCTAACGGCAAATGTGCTTTGTCTTTAAATGAACTCATGTCTTTATGACTCAAAATAAATTGGTAATGTGGTGTGACAAAGTCCTAAATGTAGCTACAGTACTTGACTTAATGGCAGTCACCTACTATTGTCATGAAGATATTCCAAAAAATATTCTGTTGAAAGTAAATTCAGATTTATATAAATCACAAACAGACATTACATTATGAATTTATAATACTACTGCATATTACCAGTACAGGTATGGGACATTTTATCCAGAATGTTTGGGACCTGGGGCCTTTCTGTATAAAGGATTATTCTCTAATTTGGTTCTTCATATTTTAGTTATACTGAAAAATCATTTAAATATTAAATAAACCTAACAGTTTTGCCTCTATTGAGGGTTAATGATACCTTAGTTGGAAAAAGAACAAAATAACACGTTTTTAATTTTTTTTATTATTTGATTTACACAGTCAATGGGAGACAGCCTTCCCATAATGTGGAGCTTTCTGTATAACAGGTTTCCAAATAAGGGATCCTATACCTATACAGGGTATATGAGACTGGGCACAAATCTTCACAGGAAAGTCTTTGACCTGAAATTTAGAATGTAAAATATTTGGGTGCACCTATTTATGCTTGTGCCAGGACCCTTTCATTAGAATCTTGCTCTCCCAGCAGCAAGCAGAGTTATAAGTGAAGCTTCTGGGCACAGCTGCCCAGCCAACAGCCAACCGTTTCTTTTTACCTGATGATCTGTAATTAAGACTGTATCTGTGCACCTAAACCCAACACCACTAAAATAGCTTCACATGTCAAACCTCTGGTTTAAGAGCTGTTGTCAAATGAAAAGTCCATCATCCTCAGTCGAGTTCAATAACAGCACTGAAATATGAAATTGGTCAAAATTGATGCCACAGTGGGGAGCTGATTGTGTATAAGTGAAGAAACGGAGTTAAACGGAGGATTGGTTTAATCTAATCAAGCAAGAATGTAATATAAGGGTTTTGGCAAAGATAGGGCAACTGATAAAAAAAAGCAGCAGCCTTGCCTAACCTTGTACTCACTGCAAGTAAATTACATTTGGCTTATGGCAGGAAATAGGCACATGGGATTAAGGGGCATTCATTGGAAAGTGCTTTATTGGCCAGACACACAGCTAATATGAAAACCTATGGTATCATCCCTAGGTATGCGTACAGAACACGATAAAATGATGGCTACACACAAGTAATACAATATTCTTTCTTTAGTTCGTCGGTAAGGAACTTACCTTCCAGTATTTCACAAAATAATTCTGTACACATGTAGACATATATTTTGTGATAGTGCTGTTCAAGAGGTGCCGAAATTTCTGCTGACTATATATGTAGATTTATTTTGTGTTCTTCTGAAGGCATATGACTAGATTGCATATGCAGATTTATTTTGTGTTTTTGATTTCCAAAATATATGTTTTTGAAACCAGAGCAGAAGAGTCTAAAAGGTCAATAGACTCCAAAGTTGCCATCAACAAACAGACATTGCATTTTTTCCACTTAATGAGACTTTTTCTTATGACTGTATCCACTTGGATGGATTGTATTGCATTGGAATATAATTGTATGAGTATAAAAGGGGTTATTCACCTTTGAGTTCACCTCTAGCATGATATAGTGGTATTCAGAATCGGTTTTTATTATTTGTGGTTTTTGACGTTTTTAGCTCTCTAATTTGCAATTTCAGCAAGTTGCTAGGGTCCAAGTAACACTAGTAATCACACGTTGATTTAAATAAAAGACTGAAATACAAATAGCAGAGGGCCTGAATACAAAGAAAAGTAATAAAAAGTAGCAATAACAATACTTTGTAGCATTTGTAAATTTGTTATTTAGATGGGGTAAGTGACCACCATTTAAAAGCTGGAGAGAATCGAAAGAAAGGCAAATAATGAAAAATATAAAAATAAACAATGAAGACCAATTAAAATTTGCTTAGACTTAGCCATCCTAAAACATTCTAAAAGATAATCTAACTCCTTTAACGCACACAGTTGCACAAAGCCCAACTCCCCCTGGCAGGTGTAATGACACCAGAATTATGTGAAACTGTTACATTGGGGTAAAAATATGATAAATTGCTCCAAAATGTAATTGCGGTCATAAATGAGACCCTAAGGGCTCTTACAGATGAGCGTTTTTACCTGCGCTCCCCTGCGTTCCGGTTTCATGAGTTCAGCTGCAGGGGAGTGCAGGAGTAGACGCACTTAATTCTTTTCAATGTGGCTGTACTCACACAGGCGCATGTAAGCGATGAATGCAGGTAAAATGCAACATGCTGTGTCCCAACCTGCGTTCGACGATTACATGCACCTGTATAAGTACAGGCGCATTGAAAAGAATTCAGTGCGTCTTGAACAGATGAAACCGCAACGCAGGGGTGCGCAGGTAAAAACGCTCGTCTGTAAGAGCCCTAAGGCTTATACAGGATTATATTAAAAAAAACAATGTTTGGCCAGGTGCAGTAACCCATTAGCAACCAATCAGCAGGTAGCATTTATTGATTGATATGAGTTACTGCACCTAGGGGAAATGTTAGCTCCTTTTAGTACAAAGATTAAAATATCATAGCATAGTTATGTATAATGTTTTACAGCACAGTTGTTTTTAGCTAACTTGCCTTTAATGCGGTGTAATTGAATTGTTCTCTTTCATCGCTCAACTCTAAGGGTTAGCACTTCCTTCAGGCGATCAGCCTATTAGGAAGATCAGATGACAGTATAAGGGCTAGGGATGTAGCGAACTGTTCGCCGGCGAACTAGTTCGCGCGAACTTCGACTGTTCGCGTCCGCCGCAAGTTCACGAACGTCGCGCGATGTTCGCCAATAGGCGTTCGTGTCAAAATCGTTCGACCATTCGACCATTCGATCGCTAAAATCGAACGATTTTCGTTCGAATCGAACGATCAAAGCCATTGGATTGAATGAAATCATTCGATCCAATGGCTTCGATCGTTCGATTCGAACGGAAATCGTTCGATCGAACGATTAAAATCCTTCGATCGTTCGAATCGAACGATTTTCGGATGTTCGAAGTTCGCGAACTGTTCGCATTTTTTGCCGGTGTTCGCGAACGGCGTTCGCGAACGGCGTTCGCGAACACATTGTCGGCGGTTCGCTACATCCCTAATAAGGGCATCTCTGCAAACTTTGACAGTATAAGGGCATCTCTGCAACATATTAAGTGGGAAATGCTTTTCTCAGGGTTAAACACAGAACAAAAATGGGAAGTCTTTAAAATGCTGCTTAATAAATATACTTGTCAGTATATTCCACTTGTAAACAAGGAACGTCGTTGCAAAGCAAAACCTTTTTGGTTCAATAGAAGCGTTGGTGTTGAGGTGGGTAAGAAAAGACGTGCTTTTAAAACTTTCAAGTTAGCTGGTACAGCCGAATCATTTATAAGGTACAAGGAGGCCAATAAATCATGCAAAGAAGCTATAAGGCAAGCTAAAATTGCTATAGAAAAGGATATTGCAGCAAGCAGTAAAAAAAATCCAAAATTATTTTTTAAATATGTTAATAGTAAAAAAATGAAGCAGGAAGGGGTGGGTCCCTTACTATCAGAGGGGGGTCAGCTGGTTGATGAAAACAAATTAAAAGCGCAGATTCTGAATTCATATTTTTCATCTGTCTACACAAATGAGGAATCAGTAAGTGAAGGTTTCCTTCTTAACAGTCCCAATTCTAGTAATACAACTAATGATGCATGGTTCACACATGATGAAATTCAAAAGAGACTAGAACATGTTAAGATTAACAAAGGTCCAGGGCCAGATGGTATTCATCCCAGGGTAATTAGCGAACTTAGCTCTGTGATTGCCAAACCTCTTTACTTAATTTTTCAGGATTCATTGAGATCTGGCATAGTGCCGAGAGACTGGCGTATTGCTAATGTGGTGCCTCTATTCAAAAAAGGATCCCGTTCTCAGCCTCAAAACTATAGGCCAGTTAGTCTGACGTCAGTGGTAGGAAAGCTTTTCGAAGGGTTAATAAAGGATAAGATACTGGACTTCATAGCAAATCATAATACTATGAGTTTGTGCCAGCATGGTTTTATGCGTAATAGATCTTGCCAGACTAACTTAATTTCTTTTTATGAGAATGTAAGTAGACACCTCGATTCTGGGATGGCAGTGGATGTGATTTACTTAGATTTTGCTAAAGCATTTGATACAGTGCCACACAAAAGGTTACTGGTTAAATTAAGGAATGTTGGCCTGGAACATAGTATTTGTACCTGGATAGAGAACTGGCTAAATGATAGACTACAAAGAGTGGTGGTAAATGGAACATTTTCTAATTGGACCAGTGTTGTTAGTGGAGTACCGCAGGGCTCTGTACTAGGTCCCTTGCTTTTCAACTTGTTTATTAATGACCTGGAGGTGGGCATTGAAAGTACTGTTTCTATTTTTGCAGATGATACTAAATTGTGCAGAACTATAGGTTCCATGCAGGATGCTGCCACTTTGCAGAGTGATTTGTCTAAACTGGAAAACTGGGCAGAAAACTGGAAAATGAGGTTCAATGTTGATAAATGCAAGGTTATGCACTTTGGCAAAAATAATATAAATGCAAGTTATACACTTAATGGCAGTGTGTTGGGAGTTTCCTTAAATGAAAAGGATCTAGGGGTCTTTGTAGATAACAAGTTGTCTAATTCTGGGCAGTGTCATTCTGTGGCTACTAAAGCAAATAAAGTTCTGTCTTGCATAAAAAAGGGCATTAACTCAAGGGATGAAAACATAATTATGCCTCTTTATAGGTCCTTGGTGAGGCCTCATCTGGAGTATGCAGTTCAGTTTTGGACTCCAGTCCTTAAGAGGGATATAAATGAGCTGGAGAGAGTGCAGAGATGTGCAACTAAATTGGTTAGAGGGACGGAAGACTTAAATTATGAGGGTAGACTGTCAAGGTTGGGGTTGTTTTCTCTGGAAAAAAGGCGATTGCGAGGGGACATGATTACACTTTACAAGTACATTAGAGGACATTATAGACAAATGGCAGGGGACCTTTTTACCCATAAAGTGGATCACCGTACCAGAGGCCACCCCTTTAGACTAGAAGAAAAGAACTTTCATTTGAAGCAACGTAGGGGGTTCTTCACAGTCAGGACAGTGAGGCTGTGGAATGCACTGCCGGGTGATGTTGTGATGGCTGATTCAGTTAATGCCTTTAAGAATGGCTTGGATGATTTTTTGGACAGACATAATATCAAAGGCTATTGTGATACTAAGCTCTATAGTTAGTATGGGTATATAGAATTTAATTAAAAGTAGAGAGGAGTGTATGTATGGATGCTGGGTTTTCATTTGGAGGGGTTGAACTTGATGGACTTTGTCTTTTTTCAACCCAATTTAACTATGTAACTATGTAACTATGGATATCCACTGAACACCTGGAAAGAACTGAGTCGTGTGTGTAATATATCTTAGCCACTGGAAAGGACAAGGAAAAAATCAGAAACTATAACATTATTTACAAACTGAGGCATGTGGATCAAGTACTGGGTAGTGCTGTGCCTTATGGAGAGAATGCCCCTCTGCAGTTATTAAAAGTTACTCCAGCTGAACTTCCTTTAGCCTTTTGGACTGGCTTCAGTCTACCCATCAAACAGACTAACATACCAATGCTTAGCTTCTTCATTAAAGGACCAGTAACATTAAAAGATCACGGCACTTCTGTAAATATAAATATGTAGTGTTACTGATCACTGGTACAAACTGGGGCTCAATTTTAAACAGTGGTCAAATTTTCACCTGGGCAGTAACCCATGGCAACCAATCAGATTATTGCTTTTAGCGCTCAACCTGCAGCTGTTTGCAAAAAGCTAATCACTGATTGGTTGCTATGGGTTGCTGCCCAGGTGCGAGCTTAAATATTTTTTTATAAAGCTTTTGTGTAGCCATGGGGCAACCAGTCATGAAACAGGACACATGTTTACATAACAAATAATTGATAAACTGTGCAGAATATAATGATATTAGTACTTTATAACTATAACCCTGGACACGGATGGTGTCTATAACAATATATTGCATAAAAAGCTCTGCTTCATCTAAATAAACCACTTTCATAAAAATATTACGGTATTTTCTACTAGAATGTGCCATTGGATAATCCTAAATGCAAATTGCTATTTTATATTCTAATGGACACCCCCTGAACTGACATGATTCAGTTTGCTTACATATAAACCAAGTGGACACATACATGCTGGGGTACATCAACCAGTGAATGGAAATAGTTCTGTATTTTGCTCCCATGCTTCCCATGCTCCCATGCTTCTTCCTGTTAATTAGAGCTGCATTATTTCCTATGAGATGATCTTTGAGGAAGCACATAGGCTAACACAAAATGGTGGTTCAAGGAACAATATGTATATAATTACTTGGTGACATTCTTTATTAGGCAACTTATGATAAAAATGATCTGTTAGCATAGTATTAATTCTGAAGTTATAGTTTTCCTTTAATCAGGGATCTAAACAGGAGTTAAAGGAAAACTATACCCCCAAAATGAATACTTAAGCAACAGATAGTTTATATCAAATTGAATGACATATTAAAGAATCTTACCAAACTGGAATATATATTTACATAAATATTGCCCTTTTACATCTCTTGCCTTGAACCACCATTTCGTGACTCTATCTGTGCTGCCTCAGAGATCACCTGACCAGAAATACTACGACTCTAACTGTAACAGGAAGAAGTGAGGAAGCAAAAGGCAGAACTCTGTCTGTTAATTGGCTCATGTGACCTAACATGTGGTTTGTATGTGTGCACAGTGAATCTTACGATCTCAGGGGGCGGCCCTTATTTTTTAAAATGGCAATTTTCTATTTATGATTACCCAATGGCACATACTACTAAAAAAGTACATTATTATGATAATGGTTCATTTACATGAAGCAGGGTTTTACACATGAGCTGTTTTACTCAGTATCTCTTAATAGAGACCTACATTGTTTGGGGGGTATAGTTTTCCTTTAAATGCCATTAAAGTCACTCTGTAATAAAATAGGACATTTGTTGCAAATAGTTTAGTTGTAGATGCTGGTAGGACAAATGATTCTTTAATCACGTAAATATAAATGCTATCGTTTTACCTCACCCTTGTTAAATAACTTTCAGTCCTATAGCAGGCATTTCATGTCTAACCTGGTTGGTGGCTGCCTTGCAATATTACTGATGCAGTGGTCTTTGGGAATATGCTGAGCCTGGAGGTCATTGTGTAAAATAAGGCTTTGCACATCCCAAACTGTCCTAGATTCTGACCACCAAATGATATCCCAGAGCCTGCTTTTTCCGTGTTACCCCAGAACCTGGGCAACAAAGCATTCTTCTTCATGCACTTGTATAGCTTACCAAAAGCTTGGCAGAGAATGGATGCTGCACTTTCATACCATATGTTTTAACTTTTGTGGGAGCAAATGCAACTTGTTTGGGCCTGGGTAAACAGTCAGTTGTGCTGGGGGATTTTATTGGCTACTGTCCCATTTTAACAGATCTCCAATTTTCCTTTAAAATAAGTTATGCCACTTGTACTCTTGTGCTGACTTTATTAAAAAAAACAATCTAGTATAAAAATAAAAACTGGTTAAATAGATAGGCTGTGCAAAAAAATGTTTCTAATACAGTTAGTTAGCCAAAAATGTAATGTATAAAGGCTGGAATGAGTGGATATCTAACATAACAGAACACAACTTCCTGCTTTTCAGCTCTGTAACTCTGAGTTAGTCAGCGATTTGAAGGGGGGCCACATGGGACATAACTGTTGGGGTTAGAGTATAGAGCATTGGCCTCCAAATGAATGCAAACTGTGACCTACCAGTAGATCACAAACACCCAGAACTAGAAGTCTACAAATAGTTCTCTGAGACTGAGATAACCCTTTTAGGTGCTATTTTTATTTAAAGGGGAACAGTTGTGAAAATGAAATATAAGCTTCATGATACTAAAATAAGACATTTTAAAACAAAAATGTTGTGCTGTTTCTGAAATAATGAAGTTACTCTTCCCCTCTCAGGATCTGTCTCTCTGCTAGATTTGTGCCAAAGGCAGTTATTTTATTATATTGTGCTAGAATCATTTATTTGAGTTAGCGCGCCCCCATTAAGATATAATAAGCCTAACAATCAATCAAAATTTGACTGCCACCTTAAAGAAAGAATGAAGAGAGACAGATGCTGGGGTGGGAGACAGTGAAGACTAACTTGAATATTTCAGAAACAGTACAATAATTTTATATTTTTTATGTATAGAACTGATATTTTATATATTTAGAAAATGTATTATCAACATAATGAAGTTTTTATTAAAATTTCATTTTCATGATAGTTTGAAAGTGGGGAAGTAACAGTGTCCACTGTATTGTTCCTCTGAAAAGATAACTTCTCCAAAAGTGGACAGGCCAGACATATATGGGGTAATTTACCAATGAGTCTGGGGCATTGCCGTGCCCTGTATCTCTTGCCAGATTAAAGTTTAATGTGAAAAGTGGATAAAGGTGGGCACAAGGCAGTCCTGTTCTGCCTTACATAAAGGGGTGTTTAGGGGCTGCTGCCAGCTGAGGCAGGAACACAAAGCCACCTTGCTTACTTTACCAACACTTACCTTTTTTTTGTGTTGGGTGGGTTTAAGGGGCCACATAGCTAGTGCAGAGAGTGGGATTGCGTTCTAGCACCCTTGGTAACCTGCTGCACATGCAAAATGAGGCAAAGTTATCCTCTTGTCTAATGGCACAAGCAGCCCTGTTTATATAGTGCAGGTGGTAAGAACATGATTTGCCCACCAGTGCTCCCTAACTTACAAATTTGAATTACCTACAAATTAGAGGGTTGGATGTGGGGAAGTCTACAGGCTGCCCCAGCCCATCCCTCAAAACTACAGCGCTGCAGTAGAAACTGAGAAAAAAACAAAGCTGTACTTCTTGTTGTACTTGCTCTGTTGTTTGGAAGAGTAATTGCTTACCCCTGACATGCCTGGAATGTGTGGGTTTTCAGTTGAATAGATAATGAAGCCAGTAATACTTGTTTTCTACAGGAAAAGTCACCAGTAAGTGACAGGAGTTAAGAGAATCTTATCTTGTGAATTAGCAGCTCAAAGCTATTTTATCAGTGTGGTCTATTGCACTGTAAATGTCATCAGGTTTGCATAGATTATGTTGCATTGGCTGATAGTACTTTTAACTTGTGAATCTCAAAATGTGGTCAGTGTCCATAAAGATTGCCGTTAAAGAAAGGAACTGTTGCTTAAGGGCAGGGGCACACGGGCAGATTCGGGAGATTTAGTCGCCTGTCGACTTATCGCCTCTTCTTTGGGGGCAACTAATCGCCTCTTCTTTGGGGGCGACTAATCGCCTCTTCTTTGGGGGCGACAATCTCCCCGAACTGCCTTCCCCCTGCTATAATGAGAAAACGCAAGCGCAATGGCACTAGCAGCACTTCGATTTCTGAAGTTTCCTCGTGAGGCAACTTTGAGCGACTTTGGAAACCATTTTGTCAGACACTTTATGGCTGAAAAGTTTCCTCATGAGGCAACTTCGGAAAACGAAGCGATACGTATGCCATCCCACCAGCAATTCACATTCTTGCCAACGGGAAGGCATTTGGGGAGCTTAGTCGCCCGCAGTAGAGAAGACTTTGTGCTTGGTTACCGTATATACCCGCATATAAGCCGAGTTTTTCAGCATCCAAAATGTGCTGAAAAAGTCTACCTCGGCTTATATGCGGGTCAGCGGTACCCGACCCGAGCAGCTGAGATTGCAGTCACTTTTAATCATTCCTATACCAACAGTTCACTTGGGGAGAGACTGCAATATCCCACAATGCCCTCTGTTGGTTATATGAAAGATTAACAGTGACTGCAATATCACACAGCGCCATCTGTTGGTTGTATGAAAGAATAACAGGGACTGCAATATCACACAGCGCCATCTGTTGGTTGTATGAAAGAATAACAGAGACTGCAATATCACACAGCGCCATCTGTTGGTTGTATGAAAGAATAACAGGGACTGCAATATCACACAGCGCCATCTGTTGGTTGTATGAAAGAATAACAGAGACTGCAATATCACACAGCGCCATCTGTTGGTTGTATGAAAGAATAACAGGGACTGCAATATCACACAGCGCCATCTGTTGGTTGTATAAAAGAATAACCGGGACTGCAATATCACACAGCGCCCTCTGTTGGTTGTATGAAAGATTAACAGTGACTGCAATATCACACAGTGCCCTCTGTTGGTTATACAAAAGATTAACAGTGATGGCAATATCAAACAGCACCCTCTGCACATGGTAGTGGGACAGTGGGACAATGCACACAGTAATCCGTTTGGCAATTCTCTGTCACCATCAGCTTTGCAAAGAAGTCCGGTTGATTGCTGGGGGGGTCACTTTGGCAGAATGTGCGCTGCTGGGAGACAGGGCTGTAGTTGTGTCTAGGCTTATACACGAGTCAATAAGTTTTCCCAGTTTTCGTAGGTAAAATTAGGTACCTCGGCTTATACACGGGTCGGCTTATACACGAGTATATACGGTACTAATCTCCCCATGTGCCACCACCCTTACTGTCCCCCCCCTGTTGCAGTGTGCAAGAGGATTAACTAGTTGACTATGATTAGACCCATTCAAAAACCCAACATCCAATTGTGTTGGTGAATGCTAAGGAACCTGATATAAGACTCGGGGGCAGATTAAATAAAATCCAAAAATTTCCCAGCACGGCTTCGCTCACATCTCAACACTTCACCAGGCATAGATTCACCAGGACAACGCTAATTCACTAAAATCCGAAGTTGAGTGCAGGGCACCGAACACTGACGAAGTTGCGCTAGCGTTACTTTGGCAAGCAAAGCGAAGTTGCGCTAGTGTTGCTCATTTGCATACAGCGGGAAGTTAAATGTCAATGAACGTATATGTTGCAGCAAATACATTACACTACACAAGCCCAGGGAAGCTTAAGAAAATAAAATAGAGTTGTCATAATTTTAGGAAATGTAGGGGGGAAGGCGGGTACCGCAGAAAAAATTTTTGATCTTTTGCAGCCTATCACCCTGAAAAATGAAAAGTCGCCAGCGTTTTTTTTGGGGAATTTCATGTATTTTTTGAGGAAGTCCTATCTACTCTATTGCACTTCACCTGGTTTGAGGTGGCGAAGGCAAGTCTGGCCCAAGAGGTAACGTTCAGTAAAATCCGCATTTTAGTGAATTAGCGTAGTTACGTCCGTTCGCCAGGGTGCAAATTTGCCAGGCTTTAGAGAGCGAAGTAAAGCTAGAATCTATCTCCTTCTCTAGCGAAATTACGCCAGTGACTGTTAGTAAATCGGCGAAGTACTGAAATGACGTCACGCTGTCAAATTTTTGTCAGCGCTAAGTCACTTTGCCCTTTGGTAAATTTGCCCTTTGGTAAATTTGCCCCTTGGTGAGTAGAGATCTCAAATTTTAACCTTCATGTGACTTCAACTTGGGGATAGGAGGTCCTGCGGAAGAATATGCTTTGCTTATATAAATCACCCCCCAAAAGAAATGTGAGGTGCCCTATGGAAGATATGTAAGAATTTTTTTTTTCTATTTAAATTCTTAACATGGACTAGAAAAGGCAGAATAGACAGGGATGTAGGGATGTGTGTCCTGATGTGAGGGCAGTGTTTGCTATTAAAACATGAAACAGACATGCAAGTATTATTTGTATCAATTAAAAGTCAGCTCCATGTAGTTGCTATAAAAATATGTTCTATTCTTAGAAAGAAAATGGGACAGTCCCAATTTTGATTGCTCAGCCAGTCCTGGGATTTTATTGAAAAGTCTCTAGTTTCTCTTTGATCTCCTGCACTAACTCCAAAAACAGTTACAAAGTTTCTGAAACAATTAAAGTGGCTTTTTGGCAGAGAGCCCAGAAAACGCCATACCTGCACTTAGATACATTTCTAACAATTGAAGATAAGCAAAGATACAATTGTAAGTATTAAAGATAAACAAGTCTCTTGGGGGAACTAAGCCTTAGCTTAAAGGAGAAGGAAAGGTTAAAACTAAGTAAGCCTTATCAGAAAGGTCCATCTAAATATACCAGTAAACCCTCACAGTAATGTTGCTCTGAGTCCCCTGTCAACAGAAACACTGCATCAGACTTCCTGTTTTCAGCTTAAAACTCATTGCCCTGGGCAAGAGCATGCTCAGTTTGCTCCTCTTCCCCTCCCTCCCTTCTCTACTGTAATCTAAGCCCAGAGCAGGGAGAGACTCAGGCAGGAAGTGATGTCACACCACATTGATACTGCAGCGTCTATCTTAAACAAACAGAGAGTTTCTAGAGCTTTTTACTCAGGTATTGTAAAATATTCTACAGAATAAATATAGCATTCTAGCTTGCACTATTGCAGCTAATCTATTGGCAATAAAATGCCTCTGTAGCTTTCCTTCTCCTTTAAAGGGCAATTTCATCTTCTTGGGCAAAACTTACACATAAAACATGGCCCTAAAACTCACAGAAATGTGTTCAAACTTTCATAACCTGCCAAATTTTGTAAAATGGATAGGGGGTGTGGCCATAAAATGGGAGTGAACAAACATTTTCACAGCAGATCATTTTGTCCCTCTTTCCATTTCTCAAATGTTGGGAGGTATGCTTAAAGGGAAGTTACACCCGAATTGTTTGGGGTCAGAGCCCATGGCTGAATAAAGGCTTTTTAAAGAAAAATAGAGTCGTGAGTGGTGCTGTCCAGTATACAAGTATTTGGCTAACAAGCTTTGAGTGGAAGCTGTTGGACTTGCATCAGTGAAAAATAGCCTGAGGGGCACAGGTGCCGACTGGATTACTTGGTAAAGGGAAGTTACACCCCTGAGTATTGCAGCTCTTTATAAAATATAATAATGTGCCATTGAGCAGTGGAAAGAGAAATAAGGTACAAAGATGGAAAAAGATGTAGGTAGGCAGCAGGCAAAATGGTAGATGGTGGCAGTAATGTATGCTCTGGACCTCGGAGGGAAATTTTACCCTAGCAACCAGCTGACAATGCAAACCAGAGAGATGATGAATAAAAAGCTAAATAATCCTAAAACCAGAAATAAAAAAAATGAAATTGCAAATTGTCTCCAATTATCACTCTCTACGTCAGGGATCCCCAACCTTTTCAACCCCTGAGCAACATTCAGAAGTAAAAGGAGTTGGAGAGCAACACTAGCATGAAAAATGTTCTTGGGGTGCCAAAATAAGTGCTGTGATTGGCCATTTGGTAGCCCCTATGTGGATTGTCAACCTACATTGAGGCTCCTGGTTTTTATACAACCAAAACTTGCCTCAAAGTCAGGAATTCAAAAATCAGCACCTGCTTTGAGGCCACTGGGAGCAACATTCGAGGGGTTGGAGAGCAACATGTTGCTCACGAGCTACTGGTTGGGGATCACTGCTCTACATCATATTAAAAGTTAATGTAAAGGTGAACAACCATTTTAAACACTTAAATTTGAATGTTAACTAAATATATTTATCTTTTATGTATGCATACAACTTGTAGAGCCATAAGTTTCCCTTTTCATCAGATCAAATGAACAGATGATTGTTAACTGGCCATCTGCATTAATAGCTGGATTGCATTTAACTCAGCACATACACCTCTATTAACTTTAGCAGTAAATAGGGTTGGAAAGATAAATCTAAAAATGGAAAAAAACATGGAGCAACTTTAACTAATTTAATGAGCTTAAAGCATATTGTTAACTGTTTTAGCAACTTAGTGAAACCTAAAGAAACTAGTCAAATACCACCATCTATTGGTGAACTGCAAAACAATTTTTTTCCTTTTTTTTTTTTTTTTTACACCTTTTACATCAAATGACTTTTCTTACTTTGAGTAAGTTATGAAAACAGCAGCATGACATACAACATACTGATCCATGTCAGTTATTCGGAATTGCTGCAGTTGCTTGAGATGAAAACTGCTTTTTTTACTATTATCTCCTACAGTTAAAGGGGTTGTTCAACTTCCAAAAACTTTTTTCAGTTCAGTTGTTTTCAGAAAAAATAAGACTTTTTTCAATTACTTTTCATTATTTATTTTTTACTGTTTTCCAAAATCTAAGTTGAAGTTAAAGTTGAATGTCCCCATCTCTGGTGTCTGAGTCTGGCAGCTCAGTAATTCAGGTGCAGACTCTAAACTGTTACAATTTTGCAACATTTAGTTGATACATTTCTCAGCAGCATCTCTGGAATATTAGCAACTATTGTATCAATTCTAACAGCTGCCTGTAATGAAACCCAAAGATTCTGCTCAGCAGGGACAAAGATAAGAAATGTCTCAACTAAATGTATCAATTTAGAAGTTTACAGGGTCGGTGACCCCCCTCCCAGAGCTGCTGTAGGAGGTGAAAAAACATTTCAATATTAGAAAACAGGTAAAAATATAAAGTAATTGGAAAAAGTTATTTCTGTTATTATGTGTCCCCTTTGCTCCACATGCTGCTTCGTTCACTGCATGCTAAATTTGAATATAGTTGAATTTCCACAACAATTCAATAGCCCTTTTTTCTGCAACTTTACAGACGGTTTTATATGTATTCAGCCACAGGGCAGAGCACCAGACTGTTTATAGCCCTGTACTGACACAGGTGCATATTAGTGCCAAACACAGGTTGAACACAGCATGTTGCGTGTCACCTGTGCGTACAATGACATTTTTGTAAAATCACCTCAAAGCTTCCACTTTGAAGCATCCCATCTCCCACACATCATTAGGGACCAAGATAAAACATCCTAAATATGAAGGCCAGGGGTCCACTGAACAGTTTGATGCCCAATGTGCATAGGTTTAACTAAGTATGTGGTCTCTAGCTTTCCTCTGTACTCCAGAGGTAGAAGCAGTAGCCTCTTGCATGACTTGAACCACATCTTGTTTGATAATTAAAACAAGAGCCTCCAATTGTGGAACTCCTGAAGGCTGAGGGTCTGAAGGCACTACCGGATCCGTAGCGGTTTTTCTTGATAGAGTAGGCTCCCCCTTCTGAGACTCAGTTGACACACGCAGGCTGAAACGGAAAAAATAACCATCAGCCATATAATTAGTCTCTCTCATTAAATCCATATATCCATAGCAAGTTTATGTAGGACCTTTGGGCTGAGATCCTTTTCCAGAACCAGGCTGATCCATAGCAACCTGTAAATATATTATGTCAGGAACTAGATATCTTAACTATAGCATAAAAAACTTTGGAGAGGCACTCACAATCAGTAGCTGAACGTAGTTCAATGCTTCACTTCTGGAAAGATGTACTGTCACATCCACCTATCGCCAGCGTTACTAGCACTGCGCGCCCCGTTTATTACGTCACTTTTGGGCGCGCTTTTTATCCACGCGTCGATTCTGGTCAAGCGTCTTGTGTCCACATCCGGACGTGCGCGTCTTGTGTCCACATCCGGACGTGCGCGTCCTCCATGTGGAACCCCCCAAATGATGCCTCTTACTTACATGGCGCCGCATCCAACTAGAATCGGCTACTTTCCTGGTCTGGCCCATTCTCCTCTTTACACAGCAGGAAGGAATTCCACAGCAGTTCCAGTGCTCGACCCTGACCAACGGGTCCTTCTCACCACAAGCCTTATAGGGTGCACTTGGAGGCATCAGAGGGAAGAGAGAGAGACCCACTCTGGCATGGCAAGCTTAGCAGCCTGCAGTGACCTGTACAGGAAAAAAGACGAGGAATGCTGGGAGGAGGAAAGCATTTAAAACTATCGTTAACACTTTCTTGTCCAGTGACCTGATAGGCGGGATTAACCCATGTTGGTGAATTGTCTGCCATGGGACTTGGGAAATCACTAAATTTGAAGGCTAGGGGTCCACTAAACAGTTTGATGTACAAAGTGTATAGGTTAACCGAAGAATGTGACATGTACTTTGTGCATACTAATTTGATGGCTTATAGCTACACCAATCCAAACTGTAAAGCTTTTCTACTGAGCAGTTTGATGCCCAATATGCATAGATTTACCTAATCATAAGATTTTTTCCTGCTTACTCAGCTTCTGAAAGCAGAGCCCCCTGACTGTGCATTACATGCCGTAAGACCACCTAGCATACATGGGAAAGGTATGCTGTATTAAAGAAAATAACCCATAACACTTGATAACTTGCTTTTTGTTGGAGAATGGCCTCAGCATATTTGATAAACCGTTTTTATAACATACCATATTTTTAGTATACTTTAATTTAGGCAGCTCAATTCCTTCATTGAGCAGCCTATCCCAAAATAGTTCCACCTTAATTCTTCTGGCCAGAAAACGTAAACAAATCTTCATTTTCCTCCAAGCTGCGACTATAAAGTGTTTTTTTTTTCATTATTATAATATAACTATATATCTAACAAATCAGGGTGGGTGGGTACAAATCTGGAGAGCATGACAGCAATGTTCTTCCATCCACGATCCTCACCAACTGACAGGTAAGTCTTTTATACCCCTTTTGTCGCGGTCACGTGTTTTCCTTTGGCCAATCAACTTTTTTCTCACAGCTGCCGCTTGAGACCTGCAATCAAACCGAGACTAAACAGACAACATTTCTACCACCAGTAAGTATACAAATGAACCCTTTCCTTTTCAGCCACCCTCCCATGCCAGCTATTAAGTGTTATGCACACTTAAGCCGCACAAAGACCCCCAGAAAACGACAAATTTTTGGAAAGTACATATTCTGACGAATCCAACAAGGGAAAATGCACCTTTCTATACCAAAGCACCAAACGTCAAAGTTTTACTAAAAATAAAAAAGGACCAATAAAGCATGGATAAAATTGTAAAATAAACAAAACTTTTGCATATCAATGAAATAATCATCCAACAGTATAATTGGTGGCCAAAATAGATGATCCAATAATCTCGCTGACAAAATAAACAGTTTTTAGAGGTAAGCAAAACACAATGGTAAAATTAATAAGTAAAAAAAAAAAAACGGTGTACGAACACTTCTAAAAGTTGCGCGACAGTGTGTATATGTGTGCACAAAAAAAAAAAATCTTTACTAAAATGTGTGCAAGTGTATAAATGTATATTAAGCTGGCCATAGACGCAAAGATTTGATCGTACAAAGCTCCGTTTTCGGGCCATGTATGGAGTGGCCGGAAATTTTTTGTGAGATGTCGATCGGTCGTTCAGTTGATCGGACAGGTTAGAAGATTTCGGTCGGCTGCCGATAATATCTCTGCATGTATTGCTGATCGGCCGATATCAGTGGGAGTCACCAGCTTTTGTCGGACATAAATTTCCTACGATTGCTGTCAGGGGCAGAACATCGGCTGATCTGTTCTTTTACTACTTTATTTGATCTGAATGGTTAGTGGCAGGTCGGGAGATGTCACTGAACGATCGTTCGTCCGTAATGAAGGTAAAGCTGCACGTCTATGGCCAGCTTAAGTGTGTATGTGTGTAAATAAAGGCCACTTACCCTGGAGCAGGAGGGATGATCTGGTCTGCAGAGTCATGCGTAGCACAAAGCGCTTGGGGACAGAGGAAGTAGTGCATTGCAGCAGGCGCTGCGTCTGCTGCTTTGATTTTGGCCCTGCGACAATCATGTCCGAGGACAGACACGACAACCCCCTGGGCAAGGGCTATCACTGCTTTCCACTCTCTGTAGAGGTGGGGTGAAGCTGCCAACGCAGAGAAAACCCACTCATCTGCACCAGAACATACATGATACATTCTTGGCACATAGAGCCCCTGCCATACGTGCTTGGCAGGCAAAGGGTTAAATTCAGTTTGCGTTTTCTGTGCTATCCTGTGAGTGAATGCATTTAGACTGAATGCAGGGAAAACCAGCCGTGTAAGAGCCCTTAGGCTGATAAATTCCGGATTATAATATTCATTCTTAACTTTTTTTAATCTTGACACGATGCTTACTTGCAAAAATTTAAAATAGAAAAAATGCATAAATTTAAGTATGGGGTAGAAAGAAAATTCTAAGAATTTGCAATTTCTCTTTGTTTTAAAACAATTAATATTTGCTATAGGCATTAACCAGCGTCACACTTTTTGCAAAAGGGAGTAGCCAAACAAAATTTGGGGATCTGCATCACAATGACCTACATCCTTCTATATCGTAAGCTCACCATTAACGTTATATTTCTCTCTCCTTAATGACGATTTTATTGCAAATTATCGTGAGGTTAGTGGGCACTGCATGATCATGCATCTAACGATTTTTCAGACATCAGTCAGAAAATTCATCAGGCAGGTTAGAAAGTTTTCATCGTTCACAGTGAACTCTATCCATTGTCCAAGTGTTTGTTTGCAGGGTCAAGCAGGCAGCTACCCAGTTTTTCAGGCTTCAACTAGACAATATCATTGAACCAGTATTTTAAGTTGACTGACAAATCGTACATGGGGAGGCCCATTTATCAAAGGTTGAATTCTGAACTCATGAATTTTTTTTTCACAAATCGACAGGTTATCTAAGAAAAAATTTGAATGGCTCATATTCAATCAAATGGTTTCAACTGGAAAATTTGAATTGTATTCGATTCGTATGAATAGAAATTTTCTCCAGAAAAAACTTGAATATCAGGAAGGCTATTAACATCTCTAAATGGCTCAGCGGACCTCTGCAGGTTTTAAGTGGTGAATATTTGAATTAGGACTGTTTCCATGGTTGGTGTGATAAAATTGATATTTGTGATAAATATCATGATAGCCTATGATTAAGTGTTCATGACATGAAACCGCGTAAGGCTGTGGGACAAACTTTATTCACTGATTTGCCTGGTGGAAATTTACCTTCATTGAGTGCCTGCTCCAAAAAGGACTGATAAATATCAGTCAAATTTACATTCGAATGGGGGGGGTTAAAATTCAAATGTGTGAATTTTTAGACTCGAAAATTCTAATTGACTATTCGACCCTTGATAAAGCTGCCCCTTAAACAATCATTTCAAAATAAGCTTGGTCTTATGATTTCTAAAAGGTCTTTTTCTTTATCCTAACATCTATGGCCACCTTTATGCAATACTGAACAACATAGTAATCAGGGTGCCCTTTATTATCCTGGTTATCTAGCCAATAGTCAATTTATTTGTAGTTCAATGACAAGTTAAACAGAACTGATTGGGACCAAAAAAACTAATTTGTAGTACCCCATTATTGGAGAGTTTTTTTTAATGTCAAGATGGTATTTAGTTTTAAGTCTTAATTGCATGTGAAACACAGTTGAATAACTGTCACTAAAATTTTAGTGTCATTGGGAGCAAGGTCCCAAATTTTATTAGCTTTTGATAAGTGAAATACCACATAACTTTTGCTTTTTTGGAACCAACAGACAAAAAAAATAAAATAAAAAAATAAAAGTTTCCTTAATCCACCTGTCCAATCAATGGGGGGGGGGGGGGTTAGGTTTTGCCAAGTAACAGGGGCAAAATATACCAAAAGCAGGGGGTTCAATTGGCATCACTGCAATTATACATACATCGTTAACCAAACTTCATTTAATCACAACTATTAAAAAAACTCACTGACAGCTCATGCTTAAAGGAACAGTAAAGTTACCAAATTTTATTCTTTTATGGAATAAAATCCATAACATACTCAGACACATACTAGTTTAATAAAAATGATATACCAATCCTTTACTTTAAAATAAAAAGGTAAAACTGAAAATGCTTCTGTAAAAAGGTACAACTTTTAAAGCAGCCTTCAGTATTTTCTTCTTTTGCAAGAGAACAGGCAACATTTATGTTAAAACAACATTTTAAAGGTTTGAAATATTTTCTATCACATCTGTAAATAATTCTAATGTGGCAGTCACTTTTAACCATTACTGTTCCTTTAAGTTACTCACCAAAAATGTAATATCCCCCCCATCATTGCTACTTTTAATCACAAACATTACCAAACAGCTTCAGGCTAAAGGCAAACAGAGACAGGTTTTCCGCTGTCATTTCAGCTGGCAGAGAAATGCCTGAAACTTGCCAGCCACAAACTATAATGTAAAGCCACGCAACACCGAACACACGCATTAGGAACATTTTTGCCTGTACCAGCAGTGTCAGTCTTTCCTTTAAAAGCAATTGTAAGTGGTATGGGAGGTTGAGACCATCAAACAAAATAAAAGACAAAATATTTATTAAAAAAAAAAAATAAAAAAGTGTAGCTGACATTGCCCAACTGATGCTTAACAGTAATAACCATAAAGAGTACAGTATCAAATCTTACATTACTGCCACCAAACGTAATGAAGAATGCAGCAGAGAATGGGCCACAGCTAAAAAGAAAAAATACATTGGACCATACAATATTTTGCTGGGATATTTGAGATTTGGCTAGTTGCAAAAGAGGGATTAAACAGAAGGATATATAAAATACATACCATACAGAATCGATTAAACGCATTAAAGCAAAAGCTGCTACACTTAGAAATAAAACATTCAAATGAATGAACCAATAGTCATGGGATTAGCTACTTTGCAAGTAAACTGGTGCATAGTAAATTAAGACACCAAAGACAGTAGGGGAGAAGGAAAAAAACAAACAGTTACGGAGGGACCAATGAATATAAGAGGCAATTTCATTTTTTGTTTACAAAAAAAAAAAAAAAAAAAAAAAAAAAATTTCATTTTACAAAAAGAAAAAAAAAATATATATAAGCCAAATAAAAAGTATTTCACAACCCCCCCTCCCCCCACCAAACACTTCTCAGCAATGCAATTTATTAAAAATGTGCATGGCTTTATTTCAGACAGGTAATGGAAACAACAATCAATCCCAAAGATGACAAAATGTTTCACCTTTTGCTGGTTAAAATTATATTTAAAAAAAGAAACCGCAAGGAACTCTTAAAACAAAAATGAAAGACAGCATTGGAGGTGCATGAGTCAAGCAGTAGCCCAAGTCATGATCTTAACCCAACCGTTTTATTTTCTTTTTTAACTTGTATTTTTTTTTTTTTTAATAAAATTTCCCCAACAATCACCCTCACCCCAAGTCCCCCCCACCACACCCTGAAAGGTGCTAGTCCTCTGTGGACTGAGCTTCATCATCAGACACATCATCTCCAGATTTTTCCTGTGGTGGACTGGTAGACTTCTTCTCTGGTGGCGGTGTCACTGGATCTTCATCCTCCTCTTCTGCTTTGGAAGATGGAGATTTCTCTTTAGGAGCCTTAGAAGCAGCAGGACGACTTTTTCCTTTGGCCTTTACTGGACTGGGTGTTACTACAATAACGAGACAGGTTAAAGAGAGCATTAGAGAGATTATAAGACCTCCTTATAGATTTATACATAGTTATATACCTACTTAGGAACCTCTTCTCCAGGATAAACCCCAACTTGACCAATCTTACTTTATAAGATTTTCCATATCTTACCAGCTTAATACCCAGTTTGAGCACTGGAGACCAAAACTGCACGGCATTATTCTAGATGGGGACTTAATGCTTTGTGAAGAGGAATAATGACCCCCATCTCCCACAAATCTAGGTAATTTAATACAGGTTATATACCGTCTGCCCTTGCAGCTGCTGCAGGGCCAGGTTTTCCCCTGAGGGCACCAGAAAGCCAGTGTCCTACCACCCCGGCCCCCCTACTACTATTAAATTGTGCCCAATACATAACCCCATGGGACCCTTCTAAGTGTAGAACCAATCCCACCCCTGTACACTAACCTTTATCCATTTTTTGATCAATGCACAAACTTTACTAAGACCAACAGATCTTGGCATAAAAAGCAGTCATTTACATCTAAACAACCCCACTAAATATCCCTTTGCCATTCAATGAGAGGTTAAGAAAAAAACCCACAGCATTTCCTGCATTCAGAATGTATTGCTATTGGTCTGCACAGGAAATTCTTATTATCCTCACACACAGATAAATATAAGTAGAAACTAACTGGACAATGCAAACTATTTAATGAAGACCAACCAAAAGGTTTGTTAATTTCTTTTGGGTTTTTAGGAAATGCGTTTACTGTTCTAAAATTTCTTACTAAAAACAAACCTTTAGGTGTTTGTTCCTCTCTCTTCTGGCTAAAGCTTTACTTCTGCAGTAAGGAATCTAACTCTAGTAACAGCAAGATGAAAAACATAAGCTGCACAGCTCCTGCTAAATATTTTAACAGTTTTCTGGGCTGCAATAACGCAACTATTAAAAGGTATGGCATCTGTTATACAGAATGCTTGGGGTCTTTTTGTCATACCATGCCTTATGACCACTAAGCACAAGTTAAATTGCCTTAGCAAAAAAAAAAATAAAAAAAGCCATATTTCAGAGCTATATAAATGTTTTCACAACATAACCCTGTGTTGTCCACATGCAACACAATGATTTTTTGCACACAGATAAGAGATGCACAGAATACAGATTTAATTGCTACCTTTTACGAGACCTATTTGCCTCTAAACTCGACTGGTCTACCAGCCAGTGATTAACAGTAGCCCCACATACCCATCTGACCAATGCCATTGATTCATTCAATAGTACTGAAACATTTAACAGTATAAACGTTTTGTAAGGTACTCTTAGAGTACTTTTTAAAATGATTTTCTCCATTGAAGATGTTACAGCAAATTTTTCCGGCACACTGGATACAGCAGCTAGTTAATATACAGTCAGTATGCAACACTCAAATGCTTGCGAGGAAGAGGTTTGACAATAAAATACCCAAGTGCCCAAGGTTAAAGGAACAGTAAAACCAAAAAATGAAAGTGCTTTAAAGTAAAGAAAATATCATGCAGTGTTGCCCTGCACTGGTAAAACTGATCTGTTTGCTTCAGAAACACTACTATAGTTAATATAAACAAGCTGCTGAGTAGCAATGGTGGAAATTGAAAAAAGGCTATATGGCACAGGATAAATAATGGATAACAGATAACATTATGTTCTACAGAGTTTATGTGCTATCTGCTTTGTAACTTGCGTCTTTTCTCCTTTTAAAGGACCAGTAACGGCAACATTTTTTTTTACAAAATTCGTTAGTATACATCGAAATATAAACACCAACACACTTTAAAATTTTAAATTGCAAAGCCTTTATTAAAAAATAACTTACTGAAACTCCACTTCCTGTCATCTTCAGAAACGGCAATACGGCGACCATCCTTCCTGCAGCAGTTGATTTCTTCTCCCTGGCCACTGTCTGCCGCGCTCTGCCAGCTTCTTCTTCTCCAGTCACTTCTTGATGCAGCCGTACTGGTCCTGGTGGTGATCATCTACGGGGCTTGCACAAAACCGGCGTGCGCTGGACTTCTCCCTGCACACTCGGTGTGCTGCTGCTGCGGACTCTGAGCCCTGCTGCCCCATTGTTTCCCGTGCACCCTGTGTAATGGAGGTCCCTGCTGACTGGGGGTCTGCGGCGGAGAGCGCTTGTTGTTGCTCCCACCGCCGGGCCTGTCACTCCTGATCGCTGCTCTCATGGATAGTAGCGCCATGGAGAGCCTGTCCCGCAGTGATGCTGCTTTTGGGTGCTGTCCGTAGCGCTGTCCCAGGCGCTGCCGTCTGAACTGAAGGGAACTCCACAAGAGTGCATTTCTGTACGGAAACTCTGACGGTTTTCCTTGTACTGTGTACTTCTCCGATAGCTTCAGTTCAAGCGGCAGCGCCTGGGACAGCGCCACGCTGAGAGGCTCTCCTGTCAGATCCTGACAGGCTCTCCATGGCGCTACTTTCCATGAGAGCAGCGATCAGGAGTGACAGGCCCGGCGGTGGGAGCAACAACAAGCGCTCTCCGCCGCAGACCCCCAGTCAGCAGGGACCTCCATTACACAGGGTGCACGGGAAACAAAGGGGCAGCAGGGCTCAGAGTCCGCAGCAGCAGCACACCGAGTGTGCAGGGAGAAGTCCAGCGCACGCCGGTTTTGTGCAAGCCCCGTAGATGATCACCACCAGGACCAGTACGGCTGCATCAAGAAGTGACTGGAGAAGAAGAAGCTGGCTGTCAATCTTGCTGGCAGAGCGCGGCAGACAGAGTGGCCAGGAGAGATAGCCAGGGAGAAGAAATCAACTGCTGCAGGAAGGATGGTCGCCGTATCGCCGTTTCTGAAGAGGACAGGAAGTGGAGTTTCAGTAAGTTATTTTTTAATAAAGGCTTTGCAATTTAAAATTTTAAAGTGTGTTGGTGTTTATATTTCGACGTATACTAACGAATTTTGTAAAAAAAAATGTTGACGTTACTGGTCCTTTAATGGCTGCCCCCATTGCTACACAGCAGCTTATTTATATAAACAATAGTAGTGTTTCTGAAGCAAACACACCAGTTGTACCAGTGCAGGGGAACATTGCATTATTTTTTTATTACTTTAAAACAATTTAATTTTTTTATGTTACTGGTCCTTTAAAGAAGAAAATTAAAGGCTTACCCTGTAACCTGCACCTTTAGTGTTGTCTAAAATCTATTATTTGAATTCTAAATATATAAAACCTGACAAACTTTTAGTTTGCCCAGGAACAATAACTCATAGAAACGAATAAGAGGTTTGGTTTAAGCAGGTAAATTCTACCTGCAGATTGGTTTTTACAGGTTATTGCTCATGGGGAAACTTATTACATAAACCCCAAAAAGTCAGCACAATTTAAACATGGAGAAAAGTGGATTGATGTATTGAAAAAAAAAGGAGGGGGAGAAAAGAGATGGACGTGCAATCACAAAGGGTCCTTTAAATTTGTCTGCAACACAACACTTATTTTTAGATATCCTATAAGAAGTCCCCCAATACTCCCTTTATAACCTCATTTACCTGTAGCTTTTAGTCTGGGCTTAGGTACTCTCTTTTCTTTCCTTTCTGGTTTAGATTTTTTAACAATCTTTTTCTTCTTCTTGGATCGGCCATAATCACTGTCATCATCATCTTCAACCATGAAATCATCATCACTGCCAGAATCCTCTAAAATTCGAAGAAAAGAAAGTTTTAAAACACAACCATGGCATCTAAAGAAGAAAGCCAGAAGATTGAAGAGTTTTTTTTCCAAGGATTGGAAAAGTAAACATTGGTCAGACTGAATACCAACACCTTTATCTGAAATCCATGGGTGACCTAGTGCGGGAGGTACTGTATAGTCACCTTTACTAAGAAATATGCCCTTCATGGTTGTGATAATATCTTTAGAGCATAGGGCATTCTGCAGTTTACATAGTCAAGAGCACAGCAGTATATACCTTTCAAAATCTACATGCTTTAAAGGCAACAACACGAGACGTTTGGTCACCTGCAATTAATCTCACTGGCTAACATGCAAATCACCAGTGGGGAAACCCACGCACAACGAAAACGTTTCCCAAAGTTTCCTTGCAAGGAAACTATGGGCAACTTCGGAAAGTAGCCATGCCTCTTCTGTTTCCCCACCAGTGATCTATCTGCATAGTAGCCAGTGGGAATGAAACAAGGAATGTTTTGTCTGCAGTAGCCAAGATGAATTGCTAAAATGTCCCTTTTGTCATTGTCCTTAATGTCACATGCAGCAGTTTTTCTAGCAGCAAAAGTGACTTTGGCCTCCCACAGCTCTAACAAGCTGCATGAAATACAGTAAAATTGCAGTATAGCGGCTCTTTAAAATTCATGCCAGTACTATTTCAACAATATTTTGGTGGACTCACTTTCCAAAAACTGTGTTTCATCCTCCTCCTCCTGTTCTTCATCCTCACTGCCTCCATCTCCTATTAACATCTCCCTTTGTTTAGAAGCTGCTTTTGAAGCTGCTTGTCTCTGCTGTCTGACATTTTTACGTTGCTTTTCATCATCACTGTCACCTGGAGGAAGCAAACAAACACTAAACAGGGTTTCTGTACATTTCAGCTATTTACTACAAAAAAAAAAAACCCCAACAAAACTATAAAACAAAACCACCCCCTAAAATAAAGTTGGATCAAACCTCAAATGCTGTCATATAGGCACACGATAAGCAAATTTTCAGTTTAATCATGTTGTTGCTTACCTTGGGAAGATCTCTTCCTTTGTTTTGAGGCAGCTCTCTTCTTGTCAGGGGTAGGTTTTTTGCCTTTTTTACTCCGCTTTGGACTTTCATAGTCACTATCTGCCTTTCCATCTCCCTCTGCCAAATCACCTTCACTGCCAAAATCTTCCTCTAGCAAAAGGGAGAAAAAAACCCCCATTTCATTTGAAGAGACAAAGTAATAGAAAACAAAGTCATCGACCAAAGCAAGATTTGAATTAACACACATATATTATGGTAATATATAAAGGTGAATGTGTTATTTTTTCGACAGGTTTCGCAAGATGCTCAGACTCCAATGAGTGAAAAATTGTTGTGTCAAAAAATTGTCACCTATAGACCATTGCATTTGCCAAATTTGTTGCGGCTTCGTGAATTTTTGGCAAAGGGGGTCAGATTCACCTATCACTAATGTGACGAAGAGCAATGTTTTGAATGTGGCTGTTTTAAGCCGGAAGTAGCAGTGGTAACAATATTCTGAAGAAGGTGGTCTTGCTTATACAGTACCCTTGCTATCAAAACAGCATCTAGGTATATATTTTATTGCCATAGACACCATTAGATCAGATTTCAACTTTGTAAACTCTACGGAGGCTGCTCCAAGGCATGGTGCCTTAATATTGGGGTATGAGAAGAATGCCAGAAAACTGGCTTTCAGTATATATGGAGCCTTTGATACAATGCAGTTTTCAAAAATATCATAAATATTAAACTGTGGAATAAAGATAGCATCCCTTTAAATTGACTGCATATAGTGAACACTTCAATCCACCAGAAAATATATGTTGCTTCAAACCAGAGCCTGGCAGTCAGAACTGCAATGTTAAAAGACATTAACACCGGAAATAAAGATACAATTTAATCTGTTTTTATAAACATAATGAATCTATTTTACAAAAAGAGTATTTTATTTGAGGAGGTACCCTTTTCATTTGTTTGCAAAGCGAAAGGAATGCGGAGAAAAAGGCACAGGATTGCTTCCATAAACAAAGTGTGAAATAGGACCACCAGGACAGTTTAGCAGGTCAGGACCAACACCGCATCAAAAAGAATTTTCACTTAACGTGTAGGGGATCACTCTGCTTGTATATGTTCTGCTGGTATAAGTTTCTCCACAAGGAATAACCCTAGAATCTAATGTCGATGACACGGTTTTAACAGATCAGCAGCTGATCAGATCCAAACTAGAAATTACGTTTGCTCTTATTGGGACTCATAATTGCAGGGTTTTCAGATTAGCATATGTAGAGGCAGGAAAGTCAATCTACGAGAAATGGGTTTTGCTTGTGGAGATAATTTGAACTGCAAAGCAGAAGGAATTCTGCACAAAAAAGCACTCTCCAAACTTTTATTTAAAGCATAAAAATAGGTGCCTGTGTAAAGTTGTCCACTCGCTTGAATAGTAATAGTTAAAGTTACAGCACCATCCAAGGATTTCGTTTTAAAAAGCCTTTTATTATCTTACAGCTCACATCTCTGGCAACGAAACATTTATTCAACTTGAAAAAAGGCCGCTTCTGGGCCTGAAACATCGCAGGAACATTTTTCAAGCTTGAAACATTTTTCATGGGTAAAAAAAATTGGGAAACCCTGCCCTAGAGGTTGAAGATATACAACAAAGTTTTAAAGCAAGCCAGGGCAGTACCAGCGACAGGAGAGTGTTTGTAGGGCAGACAAAAGTACCATAGGAAGTGCACCACATACCTGCCAACTGATGCAGTATGTCACAGGCAGAGAAACTTAAAACATAACTAATTTCTCTTAAAAAGCAGTGAAAACAATACCCTGGGTCTAATACACATATAAAGGTGAGTGGTGACAACACTTAAAAACAACACAAAAATTAGGCAAGTCACAAATAGAACAATGCCAAAACCACACTGTGTCCCATTTGCACGCTGCGTGCGGGTTACTCACCCAACCTGCCGACCAATCACTATGTATTGTGAGGTAGAAGCCTCAATAGGCACCAGACACTATTGAGAGCCAAATGTAGAAGGGCAACGGCCCACCTGGAGATTCGAGGAGATTTAGTCGCCTGGCGACTAATCGCCTCTTCTTCGGGGCTACTAATCTTCCTGAACTGGTTCCCCATGTCTTCCGTCAGCTTTAATGAAAAACGCCTGCGCTAATGCACTTGCGGCACTTCGATTTCCGAAGTTTCCTCATGAGTAAACTTCGGGCGACTTCAGAGTGCATTGTCGCAGGCGTTTTTTTCCATTAGAGCGGCGGAAGATATTGGGAAGCAGTTCGGGGAAATTAGTCATCCCAAAGAAGAGGCGATTAGTCGCCAGGCCACTAAATCTTCCCGAATCTCTGGGTGTGCCCTTACCCTAAAGCAGTACTTTCCTTTTATCAGAGAATGTAATCACCTTGCACCTGCCTTTGATAAAGCTCCACAGTTTGAGGTATAAAATGTGCATCAGTGCTGGGTATTTTTAACAAAACGTGCATGCAAGGTGAGCTTTTAAATTACCTGATAACTGATAGAAAGATACTTTTGCAAAAAAAAAAAAAAAAAAAGGGGGTTTCAATAACTGGTATTTACAGTTTCTTTACAACTAACAACCACCCTTCAACATATGCCACTGTCCTATGTTTAAAAGTGTGCTACCAGAATAATACCTGCAGAATCTCCTTCCTTTTTGGGTTTGTTTGTATCCTTTTCCTCAGACTCCTCACTGCAGAAAGACAGTGACATTAGTATATCATTTAAGACTACCATCTTGAGAATAACCACAAAAGAAACAATAATCCAACCTGTCTTCTTGTGAATTTCTCCCAGACCTCCTTTTTTCCTTTACTTCTCTAGAAGATGTACGTGCTTTCTTTGAAGGTGGAGCAGATCCTCTTCCATAGTCTTCATCTTAATTTGGAAACGCAAAAAAATTTACAACCGATATATAATCTTAAGGGGGAAAAACTGTTTTTTTCCGAAAGCAAGAGGCTATGGAAAAGGATCTTTACAGACAGATTGCTCTAGTTGGTTAATGCAGACATGCATACAGTGACGCTCTATACATATAGTACTTAAAGGGGTTGTTCACCTTTGAGTTAACTTTTAGTATGATGTTGAGGGTGATATTCTGAGACAATTTGCAATTGGTTTTAATTTTTTATTAATTAAGGTTTTGATTTTGCTTTTTATTCAGCAGATCTTCAATTTGCATTATAAACAATCTGGTAGCTAGGGTCCAAATTACCCTAGCAACCATTCATTGATTTAAATAAGAGACTGAAATATGCATAGGAGAGGCCTGAATAAAAAGGGGAGTAATAAAATGTAGCAATAACAATTTGCAGCTTTACAGAGCATTTGCTTTTTAGATGGGGTCAGTGACGCCCATTTGAAAGCTGGAAAGAGTCATAAAAAAAAAGGTAAATAATTATAAAGCTATAAGAATAAATAATGAAAAAATTTCTTAGAATTGGCCATTCTATTACAAGTTTACTTAAAGGTGAACCGCCCCTTTAAGACATTCACCAAAGACATTTAGGGGAAAAATTATCATACATGTACATTTTCATTTTAATGTATTCCACCTACCATCTGAATCCTGATACTGAGCGTAATCAACGACTTTTCTGTTCCTACATAGAAGATATGTTTTCAGTAGTAGAACAGACAATTAAAATAATCAACATGTTTATAAAACCCATAACCAAAATTAAACTGGTGAAAGTATCACTTATGTTACATATTATTTATGTTTGGCATTGAATTTCATGCAAATTAAAACAGGCAGTATACTCTTTATTAAGCCAGTTGACCTGCTACTTAGCCTAAGTGATGGTAAGGGGTCACTTTGAATGTGATACTGGACCATTAAAACAAAGTTTTGTAAGAATTTAAATATAATGGACAGTTTACCTGGTTATTTGCTTTAGAACGCTAACACGAAAAAACATCCTCTACTAAATCTGCGCGCATTACAGGCATGGGATCGGTTATCCGGAAACCAGTTATCCAGAAAGCTCCAAATTACGGAAAGGCTGTCTCCCGTAGACTACCTTTTATCCAAAATTTTAAAACTGATTTCCTTTTTCTCTCCAATAATAAAAGAGTACCTTGTATTTGATCCAAACTAAGATATAATTAACCCTTATTGGAAGCAAACCCCGTCTATTGGGGTTATTTCATGTATACATGATTTTCTAGTACACAAGGTATGAAGATCCATTATCTGGAAAACCCCAGGTCCCGAGCATTCTGGATAACAGGTCGCATAACTGTACTAGTTTCCTGGTGATTCATGCCATCACATTATGTAGAGATTAGTGATGTGTGGATTCGGCTCTTGCACAAAATCTTCCGGTCGCACTACAGGCGCCTAAATTTATAGTGACCTTTTGTGACGTCAATGTGGAGCAGGCAGGGAGGGGGCAGGTTAGGGTCTGGTGCGGGTAGAGAATTCTTGACCCTGTCCTGTTTCCACAAACATTGAGCAACTAAATGCAGAGAGACTGCATATACAAAGATCTGACTTCTGCTGCACGGAGCATATGGAGTGATTTTTTTTTTTCAATGGGAAACTATACCCCCAAAAAATATAGGTCTCTAAAAACATATTAATAAAACCCTGCTTCATGTAAATAAACCAATTTATAATCATACTTTAGTAGTATGTGCCATTGGGTAATACTAAATAGAAAATCGTCATTTTAAGAAATACGGCCGCCCGGGACACTACGATTCACAGTGCAGACAAACCAACCATGCAGGTTAGTTTGCATGAGAAAAACCAACGCACAACGTTTTGTCTATCGCTTCCACACTTATTCCCGTTACAGTTAGAGCTGCAGTATTGCTGGTCTCTGAGGGAGCACAGGGAATATCTTAAATGGGGCTCAAAAAGAAAAGTAAAATATATTTAAATATATAATGCAATTTGGTAAGATTCTTTAATATGCCACTTAATATGATGTCAACTATATTGGGTGTACAATTTTCCTTTAGCCTATGCACAAAGAGAGAATGCCTGTGTAATGTACGGTTATTCAAACATTTTATATAAACAGTTTTAAAGGAAAAGCTTACAGTAAGTACTGAACATTGTTTGTATAGTTTGCACTGCCAAATAGCTTGGCCTGACACTCTCCAAAAGAACATTAACTGCGCCTTACTTCTCTAGGTTAGATATAGATTTAATAATTGTTTGGAGTCAAGCTGCCTTCTATGTCCACAAAGACTTTTTTTTCAGTTAGCTAATGTTCCTGTTTACCATAAATCCTTTATAACAGAAAACCATGCTCTAAAGGCATACATGCGGCTTTTTAGAAAGCTATGCTTCCTAGTTCAAGTAGCCAATAACTTGGGGAGGATTTCTCTGTATATGGTTGCATGTATCTTAGGTTTCCAACAGGCCTATTTAAAACCAGGACATGTAAGATACCCCATTATATCCGCCACTGACATTTCTCAGGAAATGTCACTGGATACAGATATCAGGAATGGTCAGGTTGCTTTGGATCATAAAAACTACCGAAACAATAATTTTGGGGCATGTCTTTTTGCACCATTCCATTTCTTTTGCAATCTGTTACAACTATTGAAATTTTATTTCAGCATTATCAAAATGTACTGACAAAAAAGCTACTTGTGATGATTGTAAATTCAAAGCCATTTCTAAGTTTTTTTGTAGAAGAACAAAATTCTAATAAACTCCAATGCACGTGAAACATTTTAACGTTTAATGTGTAAAAGGAATGTTGCATGCCCATCCTTTCTGACGTGAGCTCAATGAAGAGAGCTTGTAACAAATATACCTTTGAGTATAGTTTTAATTAAGACAATATCTGTTGTCACTTGTACTAAACACATTCCAATCACTGTCACTAACCAACCACTGTTTTTGGTTAGTCACTCTTTGAGGGGAAGGTGGTAGTAAAATATAACCAGTATACAGTACTGGTCCTTAACTCAAAGCCCAACAAGACTATAGCTTAGGGAAAGGGTTGTTTGCAGAGGTCATTACTCCAACCCGGCAATCTTCAGTATATGTGTGTGTATGTATGTATGTGTGTATGTGTGTATGTGTGTATGTGTGTATGTGTGTATGTGTGTATGTGTGTATGTGTGTATGTGTGTATGTGTGTATGTGTGTATGTGTGTATGTGTGTATGTGTGTATGTGTGTATGTGTGTATGTGTGTATGTGTGTATGTGTGTATGTGTGTATGTGTGTATGTGTGTATGTGTGTATGTGTGTATGTGTGTATATATATATATATATATATGTGTATGTATGTATATATGTATGTATATATGTATATATGTATGTATGTATGTATGTATGTATATATGTATATATGTATATATCAGAAAGGGATAGGGCACACGTGCAAATCTATAAAAAGGAAAGACTGGAAGCAGGGCATAAAGTTGTGGACAGTGTGGATGCATGGTACAGTTCTTCACGCACATCACTACTACAGAGCCCAATGCCTGGGTTTTAATAAAGGCAGCTGTTAAATTGATACAATAGTTGCTAACATTCCACAGATACAACTGAGAAATGTATCGACTAAATGTAGCAAATTTTAACAGTTCATAAGCTGCACCTGGATTATTAAACCGTCAGACTGAAACCCCAGACACAGGAACATTAAAGGGGTTGTAAATTTAAAGGAACAGTTCAGTGTAAAAATATAAACTGCCTAAATAGGCTGTGCAAAATAAAAGGTTTCTAACTTAGTAAACCAAATGTAATCTATAAATGCTGCATTGAACCGATGTACAAAATAATAGCCAAAAGACTACATTCTCCTTCTCAGCTCTCAAATTCCAGCTAGGTAGTGACTTTAAGGGTAAGGGCACGATGGCAGATTCGGGGCGATTGTCGTCCCGAAGAAGAGATTTGTTGCCGGGACGACTAATCTTCCCGAACTGCCTTCCTGCCGGCTAGAATGGAAAAGAAGTGTCGAGTGCCATCCCGATGTTGAATTTTCAAAGTCGCCTCGTGAAGAAACTTGTGGCCGTTTGGGGAGATTGTCGTCCCAAAGAGTAGATTTGTCACCGGGGTGACTAATCTCCCCGAATCTGCTAGTGTGGCCTTACCCTCAAGGTGCAGTAACACCAAAAATGAAAGTGTATTAAATTGATTAAAATAAAATGCACTGTTGGCTTGCACTGGTAAAACTGGTTTGCTTCCTTCAGTAACTCTAATATAGTTTATTTAAACAAGCTGCAGCCATTCAAAGCTGAAAGAGAAAAGGCACAGGATACGCAGCTGATAACAAATAAGCCCTGTAGTATACAATGCAGTTCTACATAGCTTATCTGGTATCTACAATTTACTTCAATGGCTGCCAATGGCTACACAGCAGTTTGTTTATATAAACTATAATACACAAAAGCTATGAATATCTTGTAAATTATATCCTTATAAACAGTGAGTTCTGATGTCATCAAACGGTGAGTTCTGTTGTCATTTCTGTCACATGACTCCTTGAAAGTTACCTCGGAGTTCCATGACCTGTATAAAAACCCTCAGCCTTATGTTTTTATATGGTCATGAAACTCCTCGGTAACTTATAATATCCTCATATTTTACAAGAGGGGGTACTTCATTCACTACATAATGGTCTTTCTGAAAGCGAACACCCCAGTTTTACCAGTGTAGGGCAACACTACATTTATTAATTACACTTTCATTTTTTTGACGTTACTGTTCAGTGACTTTGCATCATTGGCATGAAGGTCAGGATTCAAAGGCAAACCATTATTACCCATGTGCCCCCCCCCCTGAAGTCACCAATTGGTTACCGCTTGATAGCCAATCAGTGGAAACAGAGAACTGCAAAGCAGAAGTTGGGCTCTGGCTATTATGTTAAAGGAGAAATCAGCCTGTGGGGGAAAACCCTGTACCCCCCCTCCCCCGGGAAATGCCCCGTACTCCATACTTGCCACTCGGCACAGATTCTTCCAGCGAAGTTCCACGCGTCCATCTTCCGGCTCCTCTGTAAGCTGACCGAGAGATCGGCAATTTCCGTGTAATTACGCGTATGCACGGTTGTCGCAATCCGGCAAATTGCTCCAACTGTACATGCTCAGAAAAACCGATCTTTCAATCAGCTTACAGAGGAGAGGGAAGATGGACGCATGGACCTTCGCTGGAAGAATCTGCGCTGAGGGGTTAAGTATGGAGCATCTCCCTGGGGGGGGGGGGGTTTAGTTGGGTAGTTAGCCTGGGGGGGGGGGTATGTTTTTTTTTCCCCACAGGCTGATTTCTCCTTTAAGACATCCAGTCACTCCAGGCTTTAGATTACATTTTTACTAACAATATTGAAAACTTTTATTTTGCACAGCCCATTTACCCAGTTTTTATTTTTATACTAAACATTCTTTAAAGGGTTGTGTTTTTTTGTGTATTTGGTTTGATATTTTGCCTCCTTCCGGCCTTCAAATTGGGGTCTTTAAGGGGTGGCTTGGGTGATTTCAACAAGCATAACACCAATGGCTAATATATGTATAGTTTAAATGTAATTAAATTACATATAAACTATACATATATTCCTACATACTGTAAATCATTTAGCATGTTGCTATTAGGTTTTCTACTGGCCAAATAGATTTTTAGAAACTAAGAAGAATTTCACTGGCACGCGAAGGTTCATTCAAGCAGGTACAAGCCCTTGCTGAGTTTATTTTGCGAAGGTGCAAAGTTTCGGGGTAAACCCCGAAATACTTGACAAAGGGGTTTACCCCGAAACATTGCACCTTCGCAAAATAAACTCAGCAAGGGCTTGTACCTGCTTGAATGAACCTTCGAGTGCCAGTGAAATTCTTAAGTTGTGAAAATTGAGGTTGCCGAGGCCTCCTTCACTGTGCACCAGGTTGTCTTTTCCTGGAGAGCCAGGGTGTGCAAGTGTGGTAACTTTGTACTATTCCTCAAGTAGATTTTTAGAGCAGACATGTTAAAGGGGTGGTTCACCTTTGAGTTACATTTTAGTATGTAATAGAATGCCTCATTCTAAGCAACTTTAATTGGTCTTCATAATTTATTTTGTATAGTTTAGGAATTTGCCTTCTTCTCTGTCTGAATCTTTGCAGCTTTCAAGTGGGGTCACTGACCCCACCTAAACTTAAGTGTTCTGTAAGGCTGTACATTTATGGTTATTGATACTCTATTACTCATCTTTCTATTCAGGTCCTCTCCTATTCCAGTCTCTCATTTAAATCAATGAATGGTTACTAGGGTAATTTGAACCCCAGCAACCAGATTAATGAAACCGAGACGCTGAATCAAAAGCTAAATAACAAAAACACAAATAATAAAAAATGGAAATTGTCTCAAAATACCACTCTCATACTAACTGTTAAGTCAAATGTGAACCACCTCTGTAAGGTATACAAAATGAACTATGGGAAGCATAAACTTATTTGCAAAACGGCTACATTAACATACACAACTAGGCTAGAGTGGAAGGTAATCACAGGTCTTTTAATTCATATTGTTTCCAGATCAACAGCAGACGTCACAGTAACACAGCTGAAGGTAAACGCGACAACTCACTAACCCAATACAAAGCGAAAACCAGAAAATGGATATATTTCGCGACTCCCTTTGTTCACACAACTAAACACAATGTGTAGCAGTCGACGTTTAGACACCCGTGCCCTTCCCCCGAAACAAGCCCCGCCCCTTATTGCCGTGTATCTATGATGTAGTGCGCGGAGGCGTCTCTTTAGTAACGCGCGGAGGCGTCTCTTTAGTAACGCGCAACATTTTCGTACGCGAATTAATATCACTGTATAGCAAGTTTTTACGTTGCACAAGGATCTTTTATTTCCGTATGCGCATTTGTCTCCGGCAGTACCACTAGCTGCACGGCCACAGCAATCACACACGCATGGAGTTCCGTCTCCTCCCCCTTTTAAAAGGCTCCTCACATTACACGCTCTTCATTTGCGCTAACTTCACGCCAATATTACGTCTGACACACCGCTGAATGCCGGAGCCTCTCGGTGTATTCAGTGTCCCCTATAGGCCGCATATAACCGTGGAAAAAGACATCTGTCCCGTCACACGATCATTCCTCACAGACACGTCCCCCGACAGTCTCATTTTACGTTTACGAAGAGCCATAAATGTATTTCAAGTCGCCGAACGTGCATGACTAGGGCACATTAAAGCGTTTAAAACCTAATAAAGGATTTTATTTTCTTTCAAAACGAAAAGGCGCAACCCTCCGTCATTGTTTCTATGAAAAACATCTACATTTGCTCAATATTACCTACAGCCATTCGCCAAGCACAACTTAAAATCCCAGAGCATCGAGCAGACGAGGCCTGGCAGACATGAATAGCAAAAGCAGCTGCTGATGGACAGCAATGGCCTGTGCTCTCACTAAACACCTCTCAGATTTGCCAAGAGCAAGGACACTATCTCCCTAGGACTAGCAGCGGCTCTCGGCCTACAGCGCCTAAAGACACACTCACCTGACCGGCCTGGACATCGCTCCTGCAGATTCCGAGTGAGGACAAACAAGAATCGGAAGAAGGGGGCAGAGCGGCTTCCTTTGTACGAGACCCCCCGCGATGACCGCTTTATGGAGGGCGGGGGTGACGGATAGAGGAGGGGGTGAGCGACGAGCCCGAATCGGATAATGTTTCTTTTCACAAAAGATCCTGGGAAATAAATACTAATTTCAGGGGGATGTGAAATTTTAAAAAAAAAATGAAATAGGTTCTTTAGGACAGCTCCGAATGATGGCCGTCAGTAGAAGGAGTAAAAGAGGCGGGAAAACGGGAGAGAGGCGGGGCTCACACCCGAAGTTGGCGTTACTACTATAGCGGCCTCTTAGTTCAATTTTTTTTTAACGCTGCGAGCTTTTTTCGCGTTTCCTTTCTTCGATTACCAACACCTGAATTGATTTTAACTCCAATGCCGTCCCTACTACACTTCGCTTTCCCCCCTCCCCAACCGCCGCCTCAAGCCCCTAAGCCAAGGCTGCAGCCTACCACACTGGTCACCCACCTAGATTGTCCATTGGATAGTTCAGGCGACCCGCTTTACTAATTGGCCGTTTCAAATCATCATGGTGCCTCACTATTGGCCGAATTGCGAATAGTAGGTGGCGCAGCATCAGGAGGCGGAGAATCATGTATGGTTGAGAACTTAAAGGCCCTAGAGAGAAAAGAGAAGATGGAGTCGGCGCCAATGAGTCACAAGTCGTAGATTCGATACACATGGATGTTGTGTTCTTAACTGTACCTGAAAACCATTGTTTGAGGCGTTGCGAAAATGTGCAGGCTTTTTTTTTTTTATCAAATACAGCTGACTTGTTTGTTTTCTTCAGAGCGAGTCAGGCGTGCAGCTGCAGATTCGCCACTAGAGACTCACCGTGTTTCTCACACGGATCATGTATTTATGGCATTGTGAGATAAAGCCTTAGACAAGTTAAACTTTCAAATAAGCAGGCTTAGATTTGCATATAAAATAAAAAAAAGGTAGTGAATAAAGTACCCCCTCTTGTAAATTATAAGGATATTAGAAGTTACTGAGGAGTTTCATGACCATAGTTTTTTGTACTGGTCATGGAACTCTGAGGTAACTTCTAATATCCTCAAATTTTGCAACAGGGGGTACTTTATTATAATACACACATTTCAGTGCGTCATGTGACAGAAATGACATCAGAACTCACCGTTTATAACTGATGACATCAGAACTCACCGTTTATAAGGATATCATTTACAAGATATTCATAGCTTTTGTGTATTATATGTTTATATGTATCAAATTATTGTTCATGTTTTTTGCACTTTAGTGGGACTTTTTGTCTTCCTAGGAAAATCAACTTACATGCAATCTAGGGTTGCCTCCTGTCTAGTTTAGACCCGTACTGTTCAGTTTTTCTAAGGCCTGTTCTGGTCTCGACTTTCTGTTCAGTTTTCAGCCTTGTGAAATCCGAACAATAATCTGGCCAATAAATGAAAACCAATTAAATACCAAGATAATCACCTTGACATGCCTTAGTTGTTATCAAGTGCAGTCCATTTCTTGTTATTACAGAAATAAGCAAATCAATCAGTAATGAGAAATAGTTTTTTTGCTGTACTTCAAAGCTTTCTGGATGATGGATTTCCGTATAATAAATCCCATGCCTGTAGTTAAAGGATTGGTCTTACTCATGGGGCAGACGAGATAGAGATTGGGTGTCCAGCCGTGTGGTTTTTAAATGTACTTTTCAGTGTGAAAGGGCTGTCCGTTCAAAACTGTCCCATTTAAAACATTGCGAAAACTGAAGTGTAGTGCAATCATATATATGTAAATATATACATTTTATTCAAGTTAATATACTGCCTGCAGTTTAACTATGATAAATAGTCCAAAAAACTCCAAAACAACAAGTTCACCCATAAATCATAGTTTTGGAGAGTACACACTGACAAATCCAAAGTGGATCAATATGTCTTTCTATTCCAAACAACCAAATTAGAAAAGCTTGCCAAAGCTGATGATTTTTATGAAATTTTTGAAAATTGCATCAAAGATTGCACTTTACATTCTGATATGTCTTTAGGTGATAATTAGGGTTGCCTCCTAGCTGGTAAAAACATTTCTCCATGCCAATGTTATTAATAGGGAGGGGAAAAAAAGATTTGCATATGAGGATGTGCGCTGCAAAAATCTCCCCCTGCCCTGCCACCCGCTATAAAACTTATCGCACCCTGGAAGTTATGGCACTGAAAAGGTGGCAATCCTAGTGCTATGGTAAAATATCACATGGATGAATTCCAGAGATCCTCTGAACAGTTTGATACCCAATATGGATATGATTAACAGTAACCTTTGTTTTTGGACACCAAAATAAAAAGGGTTGACAATTTGGCTACATCAAGACATGCCAACTGCCTCAATTTTATGATTTGGAAGAGACCCTAAAAGAAAGCTGACCTCAGGAAACCATATATTTTAGAAATGTACAATAAATAATTTCGCTACTCCTAATTACAAAATGCTAAATGTACACATTTTTTTAATAAAATATCTGAAATTTGTCTCAAAGCTTGTAATTTGCAGAATCCTCTTTCTTCCTTAGGTACAAGGACAAAACAACACAAAGATAAATGTCAGGGAATATTTAATACCCAACATGCATATAGAGAGACTCCCCAAATGAAAACATTGCATACCACTAAAACTTAGTAATAAAGATTAATTCAGAGTGCAGTAAAGTCCCAAAAACATCTAATAATACAGTAAAAGATCAATGGTTAAAATCCCACTAGTCTTGCTGTGTGATTAAAGGGGTTCACCTTTCAGTTAACATTCAGTACGTCACATCATGACCTATTCTTATCTTTTTAATTGGTTTTTATTTTTTTGAACTGAAGTTTTATTAAGCTTTTAATCGTACATAACAGTATACACCTTATTATAAAGGGTATGAAGAGGTGGGGATAGAAGGGAGGGGAGGGAGATTTTAGGGGGCAAGAAGGGGGATGGGAACCATTTTCTATAGTTTAATTACAGGCAATATGTCTTTCTACTCCAAACAACCAAATTAGAAAAGCTTGCCAAAGCTGATGATTTTTATGAAATTTTTGAAAATTGCACCAAAGATTGCACTTGAAGTTTTTTCCAATATGTCTTTAGGTGCCAAGTAGGGTTGCCTCCTGGCTGGTAAAAACATTGCTCAATGTCAATGTTTTAATAGGGAAAAAAATATATAAATATGAGGGTGTGCGCAGTCCCCAGGTTACGTTCGAGATAGGTATTTTTTTTATTAAAGGAAATCTTACAAATTTACAAGCACATATTTACATTATCATTCCATAAAGAAAATCAAATAGAAAACATTATTTTGCAAAGACAAATTAACAAACCTCCAAAGTTTTACATACGTTTTTACAACAAATTTTTAAATTTTTAACAAAGGAAATCTAATGTAAAATAACTAATTGTTCTCTCTACTGAACCTTCCGCACAAAGAGATTTCGTTACATCTCATTTGCCACAGATAAAATCTAATTATAGCAAGCACAATATAAATAGTTCCTTTATCATGATGCTCACTCCTTTTACAAATACCATATATAATTTCTTGAAACGTTACTTTGCATAAGAACTTTATATCCAAGATTATTCCTAATTGTTTTAACAAGCACTGTGTCAGTGGACAAGATATTAAAAAATGTGCTTGCGTTTCCCCAGTCTTACATCTCCATAGACATTCCCTTTCAGCGACACTAAAGATGTTTCATATTTCTTCTTACAAACAATTTTCCCTGAAAGGAGAGCAAAGAATTATCTCTAAATTTGGATGGTAATCTTTTGCTGTTGAGAACTTCAAACTTGTCTCTTTCACCTCTCTTGGACAGTCCTTCAAAGCTAAAGGTGTAATGAAATAGGACCCCACCACTTTTATGTATATTTCTTTCCTGGGGACCATGCTGAGCTCATCCACTGCAATACACCCTTTCGAAATAGGTTAAATGCCATGATTTCCATATTTGAACCTTTGTTAAACCAACATTCAATTTATCTTCCCAATTTTCCTTGGCATTATCTTCCCTCCCAAATTTAACACCCAAAAGTTTTATCTGTGTAGAGGCCACAGAAAATTCCATAGGTGTAAAGGAAGGTACCTCTTGCAGAACCCAAAAGGCTTGTGACTTTTCTTGATTAATTTGGGAACCTGAGGCCTAAGGGTAACATTTAAAGCAATGAGACACAATGTCAAGTTCTTTAGAACCCGATACCACAATTGTCACATCATCTGCATGTGCAACTAACTTGAAGTGACCGACATTGGGGGATACTGACTCCCTCTCCTGTAGCCTTCTCAAGAAAGGATCCAGGCAAAAAACATATAAAAGGGGGGCTTAATGGTCAACCTTGTCTCAACCCTTCAAAATCTTTACCCCACCAGCTATTAATTAGAGGTAAACTCTTTGCATCTTTATATAGTGCCGATAGCCAACCTATAAATTCTTTTGAAATACCATATTTTAAACCAAGTAAACCACAAGTATGGTTTACTCTGTCAAAAGCTTTTGCCTGGTCCAAAGATAAGACGTATTTACCCTTCTTCTGAGCTTTACATTTTCTATGGCCTCCCTTATTGAAATGACTGCTCCAAAAATGCTTTGCTCTTTAACAGTACAAAACTTAAAAGATGACAACCAGGTATCAGAAACAAGCATTTACATACGAGATAGGGTCTGTAGGTTTTTTCTCAAGTTGAATTCGTATGTACAGTAAGTTGAAACATATACATTTACTTATTAAATGCAACTTAGATGTTTGTCTTATTTTTACCTTTCTGTGCTCTGCAGTAGACAACACATGCCAGAGGGCAGGGGCAGAACTACAGAGGAAGCAGACCCTGCGGGTGCAGGGGGGCCCAGGAGGTTTAGGGGGCCTCACAAGGCCCAAATAATGAGCAATTTCAATATCTATTGGTAGAACAGGACAACCTCTGGATATGTTTGGGACCCTAAAATGAATTTGCTGTGGGGCCCAGTAACATCTAGGGGCCGATTCACTAACTTCGAGTGAAGGATTCGAAGGTAAAAAACTTCGAATTTCGAAGTTTTTTTTGGGCTACTTCGACTACGACTTCAAATCGAAGGATTCATAGTAAAAATCGTTCGACTATTCGACCATTCGATAGTCGAAGTACTGTCTCTACAGATTTATTGTTATTGCTACTTTTTATTACTCATCTTTTTATTTAAGCCCTTTCCTATTCATATTCCAGTCTTCCTATTCATTATTCCATTGAGTGCATGGTTGATAGGGTAATTTGGACCCTAGCAACCATATTGCTGAAATTGTGAACCGAAGAGCTGTTGAATAAAAACTCCAAATAAAAAAATTAAAACCAATTAAAAATTGTGTTAGAATATCATTCTTAACATCATACTAAAAGTTAACTCTGAGGTTAACAACCCCTTTAAAGCTAGGCAATACTACATATTTAGAGTAAGAGTGAAATAATTGTTTATGTTTGTGCTTTATCATATTGTGTGTGTTGTAAGAGTGGAAAAAACAACCCAGCCAAAAAAAGTATGTTTGGCTATCACATTCTCAAGGGTTAGTAGGCAGGAAATTAGAAGGCCCTGAAGGAGGGCCTGTGTTGCATAGCATATGGAAGGGTCACACTTGGGTGGACAGAATGTAGTTGCAACAACAGACATGGTGTCAAGGGCTCCTGGTAAGATTGCTTCCAATGGGTCACTTATTTCCCTTCTCTGCTCGTTTGCTTAGGGGCAGAGGAACAACAGGGAAGGGGCATCATTAAAAGGCACCCACCACTGCTAGACCTGGAAGCATTGCAAATCGTAGGGGCAAATTTACTAAAGGGTGAAATGACTAAAGGGACGTAACTGCGCAAATTCACAAATATGTGACTGAACGTTATCTCTTGCGCCATACTTGCCTTCACCACCTCAAACCAGGCGAAGTGCAATAGAGTAGATAGGACTTCCTCAGACTTTAATTGAAAAATTTTCCAAGTCCCAAAAAACGCTGGCACCTTTTCCTTTTTTCAGGGTGATAGGCTGCAAAAGAGTGTGCAAATTTTTGGGGGGTAACTGGCTTCCCCCCTACATTTCCTAACATTTGACACATAAACTTTACACTGGGCTCATGTGTAGGGCATTATAACAACTCTATTTTCTTTTATTAAGCTTCCCTGGGCTTGTGTAATGTAATTAATTTGCTGCAACATTTACGTCCATTCAGCTTTAACTTCCTGCGTATGCAAATTGGCCAATGCTAGCGCAACTTCGCTCTGCTTGCCGAATTAACGCTAGCACAACTTCGCATGTTAGTGAATCAGCTTGTCTGAATGAATTTTCGCCGGTCAAAATGTTGCGCTGCCTGCGAAGCCGTCGCTTGTAATTTTTTGCCACTTAGTAAATTTGTCCCATAGAATCTTTGTTTGTAAACCTAGAGATCTTTTGTCCTAAAATTTTAGATATTACAAGCTGCAGCGTAATGCATTTAACCAAGAAAGGCTAAAATCATAAAGCCACCTCCCAATTGAAATAATTGTTCTAGATATGATTTTTGTGTGGGCTGTAACAAGGATTGAGACAGTGGGTTGCTCAAAGAAGCCTGAAAATAATTTACACTGTGCTGGAATATGCTGAATATTTCCTTACAGGCTAGGAGGTACTTTTCTTGTATGGGCTGTAAGGATTCTGGGTGCACCAACTAACTTGGAATTTGGGTTAAGACACAAAAGGCAGTGTTGTAGGATAGGAGTGCTGAGCTCTCAAATGAAAATACTATTGTGCAGAATGAGGCACCAGTGAGTTAAAAGGTAATTGTATGTTTTGAATACATAGAACTGTGTAATCTAATTTCTTGGAAAAAGATTTTTGTGGACGTATAATGAGGGTTGTGTACTAATGACATTACAGCAAATATCAGCTAACTTGCTTAATACTGCTAATGCACACACAGGGAAAGTTGGTATAAAAAGTTGTACACTGGTCAATTGAAGTTGCTCAGGACATACTTTCCAGACCATGGATTCAGTGTTGCCAAATTTTCCTTATCGCTTAGGGCAGGGGTGTCCAAACTTTTTGCAACGAGGCGCGAGGGCCAAATTTGGTGAGGTGAAAATGTGTGGGGGCCGACCACAAATATAAGCCATGCCTACCATTATTATAAGCCTCGCCCACCAATACTTTCTAGTTAAGGCCACTTTAATTCAAAACCATTTTGCTATTTCCATGTTTATTAACATCACAACAACTTAGTTTCAACAGGTCACATTAACACTAACACCGCACAATGGCAATTTCATTTATAAATACCCCCAGAATTCATAGCACAATGACACAATTGCAATTTCAGGTATAGCATATTTTTGCAATAGTTTCAACCATCATCACATTTTGAACAATATGTCTACTTAGGGCTTAGGATGACCAACCTGCGGTCTGGCAAAAAACAAATAGGACTTTTGACAGCCTTTGGCTGAGGGTTAGGCCAAGCCTCTCTAGCTCTCCCCTGGTCTGGTTTATCATTGCGCCCCCTTCTCTATTTTAACCCCTAACGGGCAAATAATTCGCCTTGACCGCTGCTGCCTTTCCCCACCGTGCGGATTCAGCCCACCCCATTCACTGCGAAAGAGCAGAAGATGCGAAGACATTTGCATTATGTTCCTAAATTGAGCAATGGAACCAACGTCCGGTGAAACATGAAGGAAGGTTTCCCATGATCCGTACCTTGCGTGCGCGCTCCAGTGCGCGCCCACAGACTCGGACAGTGGGGACTCACACAGCGCAAACATTGCTCTTTAACCATATTCCAGCGCTGGGAGAATGAACGGACTGCTGTGATGTCAGGATCACGTGACTTGGAGGCAAGGGTGCTCGGCTAGGGTACTAGGTCAGAAAAGGGAGGAGCTGGTTGCCCAGGCCATGCCTGCTATCATATTCTAGTATTTTTTTGGAATTTGCTGCGGGCCAATTAAAAATGGATCGCGGGCCGCAGATGGCCAGCGGGCCGTAGTTTGGACACCCCTGGCTTAGGGGGTTATGTATCAAAATCTGAAATTTTCTCGCTATTTTCTGAAAACCACTACAACCAAATCTGAATGGATTCCCCCCCCCTCTATTTATCAATAAATTTTCACGAAAATTTCTTGTGCGGGAAAAGACTCGATAAAATAATGAAAAAACTTAAAAAACTGTACACTTTTTTTAGATTTGATGCCGAAAATGTCGACTTTTTCTGATTTGATGCCTGAAACCTGCAACTTTTTTGAAAAATTAGAAAGTAAATAACCTCCTTAGAGTTGGGATGCAACTACCCTGATTTAGCAAATGAGATACAAGCACATCATCCTAAGCCTGAGTCTTTTGTTCAGTACCCAATAGATGTTTTGCCAGTCAATCATTCTGATCTTGTATACAGAACAACATAAAATGCAAAAAGTCAGTACTTGAATGAAAGTATTGTATACAGAAAAATGTTAAAGAGAAAACGCAAACACTTGAATGAAAGAAAATTGTAGAGGCCATAAATTGGATAGTTAAATGAGCCTAATTATATAGTATCACTGCACAAATATTTTGTGGCCTTGGGCCAGGGGCACGGTTGCAGTAAAGTGAAAACAACTTTTTCCTGGTAACCTTGGCTCTTCTCTCTGTCGCACATGTACACCCGTAACTGAAAGAAAATTTAGAAAGAAAAATAAGATGGTCTAGTGGAACTCCTGCAGTAGGACCCAGGCCTGTGCAGTTTTCAGTTTCGAGGCATCAGCCCGAAGTTTAAGATAAGTGACTAGTCACTGGATAATAGCAAAACCCATAGATATTTCTTAATTAAAGGAGAAGAAAAGGTATACCTCTTTAAGAAATATCTGTGGCTTTTGTTATTTCTAATACCAAACAAAAAATGAAACTAGTTTCACTTCCTGCTTCTGCGAAGGAATGGAGAAAACTGATAAAATAAGAAGCCATTTAATACTGGGATGCTCAAAGGCTGCAGCATTGGGTAGGGAGGTGTTTTCTTGTTCAAAGCACAATAAGGAAGTCTGAACAAATTACTGTGTTTATAGATTGAGAAGGGTGAGATAGTTTAGTTGAAAACAAATTTCAATTACTGGTTTATAATGGCAGGAAAATATTTTTACAATATAAATAATAGGCAGAATGCAGTTTCAAAACAAATTCTTTTTACTGTGCTCAGTTTTTATCAAAGGTGTTTTTAGGTGTTTGTGGCTACTCCTTGTCACTCTGTATCACTCTTAGGGGCAAATTTACTTATGGTCGAATATCGAGGGTTAATTAACACTCGATATTCGACTGCCGAATGGAAATCCTTCGACTTCGAATATCGAAGTCGAAGGATTTACCGCAATTTGTTCGATCGTACGATCGAACGAAAAATTTGATCGAACGATTAAATCCTTTCAATTGTTCGATTCGAAGGATTTTAATCCATCGATCGAACGATTTTTCTTCGACCCAAAAAAGATTGCTAAGCCTATGTGGACCTTCCCCATAGGCTAACATTGACTTCGGTAGGTTTTAGGTGGCGAATTAGGGGGGTCGAAGTTTTTTTTTTTAAAGAGACAGTACTTCGACTATCAAATGGTCGAATAGTCAAATGATTTTTAGTTGGAATCGTTCAATTCAAAGTCGTAGTCGAAGGTCGAAGTAGCCAATTCAATGGTCGAAGTAGCCAAAAAAAACATTCGAAATTCAAAGTTTTTTTTATTCTATTCCTTCACTAGAACTAAGTAAATGGGCCCCCTAATCTTACTTTTAATCTGGCAAATTTAGGGCTCTTACAAATAGGGCTTTAAGGTGAGTTTAAATGGAGGCTTGAGTGCAAATAAACACATTCGCTTATTGATTCCATTATGTTCTGCCTGGCTGTACTCATGCATTTTACTCCACTTGCATTTCAGTGTGTTTGTTTAGACACAGCATGCTGCATTTTCTTGCGCTTGATGCACATTCAGATATCAATAGAATAGAGAGTTGCAATACGTGTGTTTTTTTGCACTCAGCATGCATTTGAAAAATGCACAAGCAAACACCTGTGTGTAAGAGACCATAGTGTACCGGTAATGGCCTTGATTGCTTTTAACTGCCACAGGAGAAAAGCACTATATAATACACAAAAGCCATGAATATACAGTATCCTTATAAACGGCAACTACCGATGTTGGAGTTCCATGACCTGTAAAAAACACCCGGCCTTCGGCCTTGTGTTTTTATATGGTCATGAAACGCCTCGGTAACTTCTAATATCCTTATAATTTACAAGAGGGGGTACTTTATTCCCACTCTTTATCTACTCTTTGCAGTTTGCAGCACATTGTATCGTTATTTCTTCTGAGGCATTTACATTTAAATATATGTGAAGAAAGGGAGGAACATGTAACTTGGCAGAAATGTAAGACAACATTGTAAAATGCAGAGCAGTGCAGCAGAGTTCCTGGGCGCCATCTTCAGCCATTCGTATTCTTTTGGGTCTCTTTGCCAACATGAAGCCTGCAGGATCATGTGCAGTTGGGCATAGTAAGAAATCGGCTTCAACTGTACGTGCTCCCGTCAGTGCTGAGATTTAAAGAGAATGCGAACAGGCAGAAGATGGTGCTCAAATATGGCAGCCCCTTCATAGAGGAACATGGGGGTATGAAAGGTAATGTAAAAGCATCAGGCAAATACCTTTCTGGCAAATTATAAAAAGCATTCAAAGTTAATGTTATGATGGATATAAAAAAGGTTATTTTCTGGTGTCAGTATCTCTTTAAAGGGGTTGTTCACCTTTGAGATACCTTTTAGTATCATGTAGAGAGTGATATTCTGAGACAATTTGCAACTGGGTTTAATTTTTTATTATTGAAGGTTTTTGAGTTATTTCGCTTTTTATTCAGCAGCTCTTCAATTTGCATCTTATGAAATCTGGTAACTAGCATCCAAATTACCCTAGCAACTAGGGATGCACCGAATCCAGGATTCGGCCTTTTTAAGCAGGATTTGGATTCGGACGAACCGAATCCTAATTTGCATATGCAAAAAATTGTGTGAATTTTTGTCACAAAACAAGAAAGTAAAAAATGTTTTCCCCTTTCCACTCCTAATTTGCATATGCAAATTAGGGTTTGGATTCGGTTCGGTATTTGGTCGAATCTTTCTTGCTGACTCCCTTCTAAAAAACAGATGCTCTGTAAGGCTACACATGTATTGTTACTTTTTATTACTGATCCTTCTATTCAGGCCCTCACCTATTCATATTCCAGTCTCTTATTCAAATCAATGCATTGTTGCTAGTAGGGATGCACTGAATACACTATTTTGGATTCGGACTGGAATATGAATAGGTGAGGGCCTGAATAGAAGGATCAGTAATAAAAAGTAACAATACATGTGTAGCCTTACAGAGCATTTGTTTTTAGAAGGGAGTCAGCAACACCCATTTGAAAGCTGCAAAGTCAGAAGAAAAAGGCAAATAACTATAAAACTCTAAAAAAATAAATAATGAAAACCAATGAAAAGTTGCTTAGAATTGACCGTTCTATAACATATTAAAAGTTATCTTAAAGGTGAAGAACCCCTTTTAAGGTCAGGTTCTTTTTCAGGGCTTCTTTTTGACTAATGCACAGTGTGGGGAGGGGTGATTGCAGGCAGTTAAGGGGGGCTTTTGTTACTGGGGGAAGTTTAGTTCTCCTTTAATATCATCCAACATGGGCAACAAAGTTACCTTCCTAACTGCATTAAGGTATATCGCCAGTGGTGTAACATATGCATTGCTTAGTAGCCAAAAGCAGCCGTTAATACACACTGCATATTCATGTACAACCACTGCTAACAAAATCAAGTGGAAACAAGCTCTTTACTTAGAGCACAATGTTTTAACAAATATTACACAAAAGCACAACACAGTGGTAGGTCAAAAAATGTTTTACAGTTTGTAAGATTTTCTTGTGATACACACGCATTTGTATTTTGCATGACGAATGTATTTTTATTGTTAGCCAATATAGGTATCACTTCTACAATACTTTTTTCATTTGTTTGTTTTTTTATTTGTTATTTTTGCTACTGGCTAACACAGTACCACAGTTTTTGTTTTGTGCTTGAGATTTTCTTGCCATAAATATTGCTATATCAAAACCGACCAGAAGATGGCAGGTCACACCACTGTGATTATCTGAACAGACAATGAGGGAAAAGAGATCCTATATTTTATTCCATGGAGCTGTTGGACTTGTAGCCATTTCATCCAAAGATAATGCGATTCACTTTAAATGCTTGTAAAACTAATTGGCATGCCATCCTAACCATCCTAAGATTTTTACCCCCAAATCTGCAACTGATCTGAGACTTTGTAAAGCAAATTGTGTCAGCACAGCAGTGGCAGTGTTGAGGAGTGAGGGTTATTTACAGAATGTCCAGCACTTGCCAGAGTGCAAAAGCTCTACTTATAATAAATAACCTCTGAGGATTCTCATGCCACAAGACACCATAGGCCCTTGCATTATATTATAACATGGTAACACCAGATAAAAGTTCATTTCAGGGCTGGGCCGCGCCGCACAGGCGCCCTGGGCAAGCCAGCCGGACCCGGCGCCGGCTTAGTGTGAGTGTGCATGTGCACGGTGGCGCTCACATGCACAAAAAAGAAGTAAAAAGCACAGAGAGTCAGGCATAGAGCGGACCGGACTGGGGGTAGGCGACAGAGGAGGTACGTGCCTGGCGCCCCTCCAGCTTTGCGCCCTAGGCACGTGCCTACTGTGCCTACTCCTTGGCCCAGCCCTGGTTCATTTACCTGCAAATCAGACAATGTGGTACACCTCATAATGTGTTTGAAATGCTCCACTACAGGACTCTATGTGGAAGAAACATGACAAACACTGCACCATCGGATGAACTCCCACAGGTTTTACATGAAGCATGGCAACACAGATGCCGCAGCGGAAGCACACTTCTGCAGCAATACATCATCAAAGATCTTCAGGTCACAGTTTTAAAGGGCAACTTCAAGATACATATGACACCTAGAAAAAAACAGCTAAGGGCAATTTACATCTTAAAAGACACTTTCCTTAAGTTGACTTCACCTCACAACAAGGTGCTGACTGACTGTACTAGTGTTTGCTTCCTTGACTAAAGCTAATGTGCTCATCCTTCGGGGCTTATCAATATCTGGGCTGAAATATTCTTTATCTTTACAGGTCACAATTCCTATTTTTAGTTTATTTGTTAAAGTCTTGTAAGGAAGTGTGAAGTGGATAAGTTCTGGTTCCAAATGTTTTCCCACCCAGTGGAACCCTTACCTGTATCTTCACGTTTTTCTTGTCCAAGTCCTAATTGTGCACTCTTGTGTTAACCTTAACCCATTCTATCTTTGTCTAATTCAAACTATGTGACCTGACTGAATCCAGACCCTTGAACTATTTACAACCCACCCTAATTATTTTTATTATCTCTACAAGTTATCTGTCTATCTGTAACTTTCTAATTTATTGCCCATAAACCCTTTTTCAGTGATCTAACAGTATATGTAATGTGCCTTTCCAGCTTTCATTTGTATTTTGCCTAATGAAGGGCCTGTGTGTTCCAAAAGTTGCAATTGTTACTTATAAACGTTATCATTAAACTTTACATTTTATAGGAATTTTAGCAGTGTTTTTTTAGTAAGGTGACCCCTCGCTTTCACCCTTTCATAAATGGTGGACTGTGGTAACCTCTAATTTCACTCTTTCATAAATATACCCCTAAATATCACAGCACAATGAACATTTAATTGCTGGTAAACCTCATAGGATACTCTTTAGGTGGTACTGTATTTGGTCCCAACTCACTTAGATATGAACCTACAGCTTGTTCAAATAGCTTGACCGTTTTGAATTTTCAGTCTCTCTACATAAATATGACTTAGAAGTCCAAGACGTCAAAAATATTATACTTGCTCATTTATTGATCAAAGAAAAGTATCTAAAGTTACTGTCAGGTATTGCTGGGATTCGAGCCAGGGACCTTTGGGTTTCTGGCTCGATGCCTTAACCATTTGGCCAGGTGAGCAGCCTGTAGGGTTGCTTGCTATGTATAACCTGGCCTCTGCAGTCCCAGCCCAGCTTCCGCCTGATTGGCCTCTCCAGCCCCAGCTCAGCTGCAGCCTGTTTGGCATCTACAGCCCCAACCCAGCTGCTACCTAGTTTCATCAGCCAATCAGGGCTGACTATTCCCTATTTAAGGGTAGCTCTTAGACCACTCCTTGCCAGAGCATTGCATTGTTTTCCTAGTACTGCGGCAGCGCCCCTAACTAGGTAGTTCTAGCTCTTGCCCCTGTTCCCTTATTATTCTGTCTTGCCTTGCCTTGTCTTGTCTGCTTTGCCTTGTCTTGTCCTGCTTACCTTATCTTGTACCTTCCCAGCCTTGACCTTGATCCTACCCTGCCTTGTACCTTGTTCTCCTCTCTTGCTATCTTGCTCCAGTCCTCTCTTGCTATCCTCAGCTCCAGTCCTCTCTTGCTATCCTCGGCTCCAGTCCTCTCTTGCTATCCTCGGCTCCAGTCCTCTCTTGCTATCCTCGGCTCCAGTCCTCTCTTGCTATCCTCGGCTCCAGTCCTCTCTTGCTATCCTCGGCTCCAGTCCTCTCTTGCTATCCTCGGCTCCAGTCCTCTCTTGCTATCCTCGGCTCCAGTCCTCTCTTGCTATCCTCGGCTCCAGTCCTCTCTTGCTATCTCGCTCCAGTCCTCTCTTGCTATCTGGCTCCAGTCCTCTCTTGCTATCTGGCTCCAGTCCTCTCTTGCTATCTTGCTCCAGTCCTCTCTTGCTATCTTGCTCCAGTCCTCTCTTGCTACCTTGCTCCAGTTCTCTCTTGCTATCCTCGGCTCCAGTCCTCTCTTGCTACCTTGCTCCAGTCCTCTCGTGCTATCCTCGGCTCCAGTCCTCTCTTGCTACCTTGCTCCAGTCCTCTCGTGCTATCCTCGGCTCAAGTCTCCTCTCGTGCTATCTTGCTCCAGTCTCCTCCTGCTATCCTGCTCCAGTCTCCTCCTGCTATCCTACTCTAATCTCCTTCCGTTCCAGTCCTGTCTTGCTATCCGCTCTAGTCCCCCTCTGCACTCTATCCCCAGTTTGATCTGTTCTACGCCCGCACCGTCCTGTCCCATCCAGTCTGTTCCTGTTCCACTCCTGCCCCGTTCAGTCTGTTCCTGTTGAGTCGTCGCCCTCTTCTTCCTGCCTAGTCTTGTCCAGTCCAGTCCTGATCTTCGCCCTCTCCGTCCTGTTCTGCACCTGTTCCAGTCTGACTCTTCGCCCTCATCAACCTGTTCCTGCTTCCCTTCAAGTTTCCCCTAGGCACATACAGCTCCTGCCTCAAGGACTCGCCCTTTCCCTTCAGTCTCCACAGCTCCCCCTACCTAATCCTTGACAGTTACATACACGTGTGTGAACCTCTAGGATTCAGTTCATTTGAAGAATCCGTTGTTTCAATCAATAGGATAATAAGCAGGTATGGGAGGCCCTGCCTAACTATTCAAAAACAAAAAGGTTTGTGGAAGTGTGTCATATTTAATAAAGCAGTTTCCCCAGGATGGAATAGAGTTAAAAAACTATTTCTGAAGTGTTTGAACTCCACTCCACCAGTATATAGGAAGCTTGTTTACAAATCGAGACAATTCAACACCATTGAACCCTCCCCAGGAGGGTGTTTTATACTCTGGGATACAGGTCCGGACTGAGAATTAAAATAGGCCCTGGCATTTCAGGTACACAGAGGCCCAAACAGCCCCCACCAGCCCACTAAATACTGACTTTCTATGGAACCTTATAGCAGCCCCTCTGGCATTTGCCAGAACCCACAGATTGCCAGTCTGGGCCTTGGGATACCACAAAGAACCCCACACCAATGTCTAAGCAACTAAAGTCCTCTCTTGCACAGGCAAATGTGTAGGGCAAGGTTGTAAGTCACAATTTATAGTTTTCTAAACACCATATGGATACATCAGAAGTCTAGTGGAAGAGTGTTCTGTGGCTGGATGAGACCAAAATAGAACTTTTTGGCTTCAACGAAAAGCATTCCATCAAAAGAAGTTAATCTCATCGGTGAAACAATGTGGTGTCAGTATTGTTGTTTGGGTCTACTTTGCTGCCTCGGGACCGGGACATTTTCCCACTTTTGATGAACTATGAATTCTAAATTGTAACAACAAATTCTCCAGGACAAAGTCAGAATATCCATCCATGAACTGAAGCTCAGGATAAACTGGGTCCTGCAGCAAAGAATGGTTGAAGCAGAAGAAACAATGTTATGGTCAGCAAGTACTGACCATAATCCTATAGAAATGTTGTGAGAGGACCCAAAACAGGCAGTTCATGTGAGAAGGCCAACTAACATGCAGGTTAAGTAATGGGGATTGTGAAATTCAAGTCAATGTGCAGGACTGGTCAACAGTTACCAAAAACATTTCGGGGCAAATTCACTAAGATTCGTAGTTTCGCCAGCGCTTCGCAAATTCACTAAAGTCCGAAGTTGCGCTCAGGGGAAGCGTAAGGTTGCGAAGTTGCGCTAGCATTGATTCGCTAAGTAAAGCGAAGTTACGCTAGCGAAGGCTAATTTGCATACGGCGCCAAATTCAAATTTCAATGGAGGAATACGTATCAGCACTACAAATGGCTAGAAAAGCTTCAAAACATCAAATAAAAATTTTATTTTGCCCTACACATGTGCCCACTGTCTAGGTAAGTTGCCATGAGTCAGGAAATGTAGGGGGGAAGGAGGGGAGCCCCAAAAAATTTTTCGATCTTTTTCAGCCTATCACCCATAATGTAGAAAACACGCCAGCGTTTTTTGGGACTTAGAAAAAATTTTGACTTTTTTTGAAGCAATCCCTATCTACTCTATTGCGCTTCGCCTGGTCTGAGGTGGCGAAGGAAGTCTAGCACAAAAGGTAGCGTTCAGTACACTGCGCAAGTTAGTGAATTTGCATAGTTACGTCGCTAGCGAAACTTCGCCAGGCGTAAGGGTGCAAAGTAACACTAGCGAAACTATGCCAGCGTTCATTAGTGAATTTGCGCAGTAACGAAAATGCCAAACGCTAGCGAAGTAACGCTAGCGTACGGCGCTTAGTGAATTTGCCCCTTCATTGCAATTATTGCTGCCTAAGTGGGGTATACTAGTTCCTGAATGCAAAGGTTCAATAAACGAAAAAGAAATGAATGAACAAATATTAGGTTTATGCTGTTTAATCGGGTCCTCATCTAGCTTAAGGACTTGTGTGACAAACAGTTCCTGTTTATGTCACATTTATAAAGAAGTAGAATATAACAGAATTTCAAGTACCACTGCACATAATTCCTTTAGTAACACTGTTTAACCTGAGAAAAGACCATCAAGAAACTTTTTTAAACAGAACAAACTCTTTTATACATTTCTATAGGAATATTTTGATTGGTAATATCTTCTTGAATGCTAAAATGTTTGCCAGACATTGGAGATTCCCAACTATGATCCCCACTTTAAAATTCAACTAAATCGAATAATGAAAATTAAAAAGTAATTTTAAAAAACTGTCTAGTATCCAATTTGATAAGAGACATTTCCAAAAATGTGGGAACCCTGGAATGCTTGCATGTTTCAAATAGCCAATACCTTACCTCCCTTAGAATTTAGCTAGTTTCAGCGATTCTGATCAAATTGATAACAGCTATGGGACTATTTTTGGACCATGAAGTATTCCAGTATGAGCACAAGAGGCCAATTTATTTCTTACACTGCATATTCTTTTTTTTTTTTTAATTGCACAAGGTGACAACTGGGTCTCTTCCATTACTTCCAATTCAATGATGACTAGTGAAGATCTTTTCCTTTAGCGTTTATACAGTTTCACAATAATTCCCTTGTTGAGACCTTCCCGCTCTCCTTCCTCTTTCAAATCGTCCCAATGGCTACACAGAAACTACTTAATATAAATGATAGTAATGATTCTGAAGACACAGTAGTTTTACAAGTGCAGGACTATTTTATTTACTTTTAAATGCTTTAATTTATTGATTTATTTCACAGTTTCTAAGAAATGCTAAAATATTGGATGTGATAAATCCACCCCCTATGGGTTTCTTTAGATCTTGTGAATAATTATGTCATTGTAGCCTTACAAGACATGTCTAAAACTAATTAAAGAGAGTTTGTAAAATTTAAATGGAGTAAAGTGGCTGGCAGCAGTTTGTATAAACAGGTGCTACTGGCAAATTCTCACCTTTTACAAGAATGTCCCATTATCAGTTCCTAGCACTGTTCAAATTTATGCCCTTTTCTTCAAACTGTAGCGCTGCCGGTCTCCACCTAATGTCAGGCCCAAACAAAAAATTATTTTAAAAATACTGCTTTCAAGTGCATTTACTTTAAAACCACTGTACATTTTTAACAAATGTATACTTTAAAGTTGCCTAGTTTGTAGGGTTGGCATCCACTTTCAGCAGCAGCAGCAGCAGCAGCAGAACAGCCCCTTCTGAGTATGCTTTCTGACCTTTACTAAAGTTATCTGTTAAAACGGATACATTTTTCAGCAGCATTAAGGAACTCCTGTATCAACTATTCAGAGCCGGCCTTAGGCCAATTGGACCAATTGGGCCCCGCACCTCTGGGGGCCCCGCACCACAAGGCAGCACAGATAATATTTCCCTCAGCACATGATGCTGCCTGGCCTGCCCCCAACTTTGAGAGTCCAGCCCATCCCCAAATCCATAGGTCCAGCCCACCCTCAACTCTGATAAGCCAGCCTATCCCCCAACTCCATAGGTCTAGCCTGCCCCCAACTCTAATAGGCCCAGCTTTCCTCCAACCTTGATAGGCCCTGCCTGCCCCCAATCCAACCAAGCCTGCTCCCAAACTGAATCGGCCCAGCCTGCCCCAAACTAATTGGCCCAGTCCACTCTCCTATTTCCTCCCTCTCTCTCTTACCCTGTGTGCCCCTATTATGTGCCCCTATTTCATCCCTCTCACTCTCTTACCTTGTCTGCCCCTTTCCTTTCTATTTTATGCCTGTATGCCCTTATTTTCCTAAATACTTGCTGTGTCAGTAGCCAGCAACACTTTGTCTAGGGGCCCCGCCAACATGGTCCCAATTGGGCCCCACATTTGATAGGATCAGCCCTGCTGAGGGGGGCCCTGCCACTCCACAGTTACTTGATTAGCCAGGCCCCCCATCTTTCTGAGAGCTGCTGACTTCTGGAAGGCATGGACGTTTAAGGGGCCCTGGCCACCAATTTTCTTATAATGTGGGGGGGGGCCCCAGCCACCAATTTTTTTTCTCATGTGGGGTCCTAGCCACCAATATTTTTTAATGGGGGGGCCCTAGCCACAAATGTTTTTTTATGGGGGGCCCTGACCACCAATATCTTTTTATTTTTTATTAACATGTGGGAACCCTAGCCACCAATATTTTTTTTTGTTTTTTTACTGTGTGGTGGGGAGGGCGGACCTGTGGGTGGGGCTTGTGATGGGCGCAGCCCAGGGGGTCCAGGAAATTTTGTTGTATGGGGCCCTACGATTTCTGATGGCGGTCCTGCTGAGTAGTAAGACCATGTTGTACTTACCCTTAACTCAGGAGCTCTAATGAGAAAGCAGCAGCCAATTAATATATGTTTTAATATATGTTTTAAAGGCTAAATGGCAGCTAAAGGCAATATTTAACTACAATCTGTACACGAAACACAGAAAGAAATCACCATTAATAATTTTATTTCTTGTTGATGCTTTTGATTTATATCAGACTTGCCCTGATACACGGCTGCACATGTGACCATATAGTTGTGACAGTTGGTCACAGCTCAGTCTTGTACAGTTAGTGACAGTTGGTCACAGCTCAGTCTTGTACAGTTAGTGACAGTTGGTCTCAGTACATGGTTTGACTCAGACCAGCGTGCATCTCACTGCGTCTCTCTTGCGTTTTTTTTTCCTTGTGGAAAGTGAATTCCCCAATTATGGGAGATAAATTGCCTCCAGCGATGGAGAAGAGTACTCCTCCAATAAGGAGTGAGGAAGAGCAACAACTTTTTGCTGCTACTAAGGTAGAGATGGAAAAGGAGAAAGGGGATACCATCACGGTGAAGAGAACGATGGACGTCAGCACTGAAAAGGAAAGTGGGAGAAAAAGGAAGAAAAAGGTGAAACATCAGTGCAGTGACAACATCAAGGAGGAGGATTATATGGAAAAAGAAAAGAAGAAAGAAAAGAAGGAAAGAAAAAGACCCCGAAATGACGAGGACCCCATCAAAACAGAGGGTAATTAAAAACAAGTAATTTTAAATGAAGCTGGGATGCTGCTATTATGTATTTATGGGTAAACAGCACAGTTTGTAATGTGGATTTTAATGAAAGCCTGGGGGGGCTAAACCTATTTAAAGAAAATTTATAGATCGGCCTAATTTGTCTGTCTATCAATCTAGCTAGATGTCTTTCAATCTTTGCTCCTACAAGTTTCTCTGGTCAATATGTATGTCAGTTTGTATCTATAGCTGCCTGTCTGCAGTGTTTCCAACGGACTTCTGTGTGTATTAAAACTTACTTACAGGGATACTGAACCATCTCAGCAGATTGTATTGGTTGCTGTGTGGCTTTTTTCTAGTCAAAAGACTTCAAACCATAAAATAATATATTGAACATTTCCCATTTCTAATTACAGAAAAATCCATTATCTGGAAACCCCCAAGTCCTAAGCATTCTGTATAACAGGTCCCATATCTGTAAAAGCATAGTTTCACTGCCCTCCCTTTCACCGCTCTTTCTTACCAAAAAAAGGGAAAGTTGTGCCTGGGGGGGCTAAACCTATTTAAAGAAAATTTATAGATCGGCCTAATTTGTCTGTCTATCAATCTAGCTAGATGTCTTTCAATCTTTGCTCCTACAAGTTTCTCTGGTCAATATGTATGTCAGTTTGTATCTATAGCTGCCTGTCTGCAGTTTTTCCAACTGACTTCTGTGTGTTAAAACTTACTTACAGGGATACTGAACCATCTCAACAGATTGTTTTGGTTGCTGTGTGGCTTTTTTCTAGTCAAAAGACTTCAAACCATAAAATAATATATTGAACATTTCCCATTTCTAATTACGGAAAGATCCATTATCTGGAAAAGCCCAGGTCCTGAGCATTCTGTATAACAGGTCCCATATCTGTAAAAGCATAGTTTCAATGCCCTCCCTTTCACTGCTCTTTCTTATCAAAAAAAGGGAAAGTTGTGCTCACCACTAATTTTTAATCCATTAAGCGGGGATGCAAAGAGGCTGTGACCACAAAATAGATATAGACAAATACAAGAGGTCCTTTGGACTCAACCCATTATCAATATATTTAAGACATGGAGACATTTTGTGTATTCAGCTACTAAAAAATGCCTTACCTTTTAAACAAAACAGGGATTGTTTGTCCATATATTGTAAAATATTTAAGATGGCCAACTACGCCAACAATGACTTTTTATTTTGTTATTACAGAGAAAAAGGAAATAATTTTTAAAATTTAGAATTATTTGATTTAAATGGAGTCTATAAGGTATAGCTTTCCCATAATTTAGAGCTTTCTGGATAATGGGTTTCTAAATAATGGATTCCATGCCTGTATTATGTACCCTGTACAGGTATGGGTCCTGTTATCCAGAATGGGAGCTGAGGGGTTCCAGATAAATCTTTTCTTCTTAACTTTCTGGATAATGGGTTTCTGGATAACGGATTACTAACATTTTTAAAGATATTAGAAGTGACTTTGGAGTTAGTGGAGTTTAGCACTTGGCCTGCAGCTCCATTCTTTTATATGTTCACAGAATTCATTGCGTACATTATCTATTATGCTTACTGATAAATTATATAGTTCTATCAAATTATCTCTCATAAGATAACCAGTATAGATTTTGTAATATGTACTTTTGTGGAAAGCTAAGTACAATCGCATATTAAATAAATGCCAATATGCACAAGGGAAACATTTTCCCAGTGTTTTCTGTGTTTTCCAATAACTACTTTAATTCTTTTTATATGTCTACCTTTTTCTCTAGAAGCAGGAAGTGAGCAGAAGAGGCCCCACCAAGAAGAAGAAGAAGTTCCTCTCCATGTTGCAGTCAGCACGTGTAAGATCCACGCATTGCTTGGGATTGGTTCCTTTGGCAAAGTAAGTGATGAACATCTGGGAACTGTTTGTCAGAATCAGTTAGGGCCAATTGTCCCTAACAAGCCTGGAATTATAGGAAAGCCCCAGAAATGTTGGGAGGCAGCAGGTGGCAACTTTTTAAAATAATTATTTGTTCCGTGCTGCTGTGCTCCTGTATCATAAACTTTCATTCCAACGCTCTTGTCAGTGGCTAGATCTCTCATTAATGTTTATCTTCTGCAGGTAGGATAAAGTGTAGATGCAAGCCATGTCTCACCATACTGTAACAAGTGTAGTGGCCTAGGCTGAGGTTAATCCAGCCCCAGAAATAAACTTCTAATCATATATCTTTTTCTGTATTTTTTTCAGGTGATGTTGGCATCTCTGCCCAACAAGAGCCAGCACGTGGCCATAAAGGTCATAAAGAAGTGCTGCCAGGACCAACTTAGTGAAACCCTCACTGAGGCTCACGTGCTGAAGATGGCTGCTGGATGCCCATTCCTTTGTCAAGGATATGGATCCTTCCATACTCAGGTACAAGATAGTGTCAAAACATTAATGGCATTGTATCTATCAAAGGGTGAAGTAGAACTTGCTACAGTTCACCAGAGAGAAATTTCATAGCTCTCACTTTTATGGGAATTAAAGGGGTTCGTTTATTAAACTGTGAACTATGCCTATTAAAATCCCAATCAATTTTTTCACTTTATCTATTTGTCTCTAATCTAATTGATTCACTTCAAATCTGTATCTATCGACTATCTGTCTATATGTCTTTGTATTAATTTGCCTTTCTGTGTAAGTGTCTATATGTTTATCTCTATGATAACATATCTGTATCTATGTAAGATGAATATATCTCCCAGCCTATCTCTATATCGGTCAGTGCCTATTTATCTGACTATACATGATTTCTCTATCTTTTGTTAGCCTCCTCAAACACAAAATCCATTATTGACTTCTGTCTTGTGCTGTAATGTAGGGGTCTCCTGCCAGTTGCCCTATTTTTTATCATATCATGAGCTCAATAATGGGGTTAGCAATACTTACAGATCCTTCTCCATTACAGTGTCAGACTGGCCCACCAGGATACCAGGAAAACTCCCGGTGGGCCCAGGTGTCAGTGGGCCCCCATGCTGCTAAACTTTTGGCCAATTTCATGGCCATTACCTTTTTCTATGAGAACAAAGAGGCTAAATAGATGGAATAATTGATTATAGTATGTAAAGAAAACAGACTAGGAGAATAGAAGTTGATTGAGGAGAGGAAGAATAATAGTACTGAGAGGGGCCCCTGGTCTAAGGTTTTTGGGTGGGCCCTGGTCTTAGGTTTTTGGGTGGGCCCCTGGTGTCCCAGTATGACACTGCTCCATTATGGGAACCTTGCACCAACAATGTCTGTAGTAGATATATTTACTAAGAATTTCCAAGTTGGAGTTTTCTTCAGCCATAACATCAGTGTGTGTATAGTAATATCAATGCAGCCTCATAATTTGATCATCTTCATCAGGATAATATGACAAGAAAGAACTTGAAAGACAATAGATCAGCTTTCCTCTTAAAATAAAAAAAATAAAGAAAACAATAGTTTTATGCAAAAAGCCATAATCATTCATGTGTGTTGGGATCATATATGTTTGGGCTTTAGAAGCTTTTTCTTTTCTTTCTCCAACCAGCGGCATGCTGTTATGGTCATGGAGTACATCAGCGGAGGGACCTTGGATCAAAAGATTCTGGATTCAGGACTTCTGAAGATGAACTCAGTAAAGTAAGTGGCTCATTGTGTGATAGGAATAAGACATTAAAAAGGCAGTAAGGGGGTGTTACCTAGAGGACCTAGAAGTTTATAGTCCATATGAAAGCAAGGAAACGGTCACCATTTTATTTTTTCCACTATCGTTTTATTACAGCACTTGAGAAATATTACTTGTTTTATGTGTATCTGATGATGTAATCAACAATATATTCCTTTTTTAAAAAGTGCTGTCCAGTAGCCCCACTTCCCTTTGCCATGAATCCTGGATTCTTACTACGCTAATGCCTATTTTTTCTGTAGTCATAGCTATAAACAAAAATACATGAGAGTATAATAATGGCATAAAGTGAATGTAGTTGTCTAATATTCTCATATTTGCATGAGACTGGATGCATTTCTATCTTTGTTATTAAAGTAATAGATGGCATGTAACTGTGTGTTAAAAGCTTAATTTAAGAATTAGGTGTTAGGTACAGGGCTAGGCTGTGCCTTGCAGCTGCTGGTGACCTCTAGCCTACATAAAATGATTGGATACCCACATCCACCCACCTACTGCACATATGTGTGTGTGTGTGTGTGTGTGCGCACACTTTGTGCCTTTTTTGTTGCACTGTGGTACTTGCCATAGGATAATAAAAGAGACCTAATTAAGTATAGTAATCACGGTTCTGATTAAGGAAGAACAATAGACTAGAGTAAATATTATTTATTCATTATAACTTTTAAATAATGGTTGCTGTTGTTTTTTTTCCCCAAAGATTCTACGCAGCGGAGATGGTTTGCGCCCTTCAGTATCTCCACTCAAATGGGATTATCCATCGGTATGTTGCGAAAAACTCTCACTATATTTCTGTGTTTATTCTTCATTTCAATTTAAGCTTGTATAACAAATCACACTGTTGATAGCAGAGAAGATTAAAAAAAAATCAATATATTTGTTGAATTCAAGGGGTCCTTCACCCAAAAACTTTTTTTTTTATTTGCACTGTGAAGCAAAATGGATGTTTAAGCAGCTTTTCAATGCATTAGAAATATATTCAATCAATTTACACTTGTACATGTAATTGCTTTTAAAAGCAATATATATCTGAGTTTTTACATTCTCTGCACTCATGGCTCTGTCTCCTAAAACAACACTCCCAGCAGTCACAGGGGCTGCTTTCAGAAGCAGTGGCCCACCTTAAACAACACTTTTTGCATACACTAACTACAAGAACTTACATGTCTGTGGGGCACTTTCATCCCAACTTTCCATCCAAACAACCTCCTTCTGAACACTGAAGTACTGCCATGAGCTCCTGGATCTCTCCCATTGCCTGAAAGCCCTCAGCCCAGCACATGTGCAGTAGTGAGAGGCAAAAGTTTGCAGCTGTGCAGGAGAGGGAGCTGGCTTCTGGTGTCGCGAGTTGTTTGTTTTAGCTTTTTTGCATGTTGCCCTATAATATCAAAACAATGCCTTTAGTATTTTTTAAATAAGGACATTTGAAGACATTTTATAGAAAAAAAGTATTTGGTTTCAAGCCCCAATGTTCCTTGTGACTGCGGATTCAGGTGTCTATGTTACACCTTAAGGTACAATATTAAGGAAAACAGTTGAATCACACAGCTCCAGGCAGTATTATTAAACTGCAATGTGTTTATTAGCAGTGTAGGCACACTACATGTTTCGGGCAAAGCCCTTTTTCATGTCTTTATTTGATAAATAAACATGTAGTGTGCCTACACTGCTAATAAACCCATTGCAGTTTAAAAATCCTGCCTGGAGCTGTGATTCAACTATTTTCCTGAATATTGTACATTTTATACTTGGTCATTGTTTTATTATTTTTCCATTATGACATTTTTTTTATGTGCAGCTCCTTATTTGTTATCCTTTTAGAACTTTGCAATATCGCTGACCTGCTTTTCATTTTCATTTTCTCAACCCTAATCTGTACCTTGTAGAGATTTCAAAGCAAATAATGTCCTAGTGACCAACAAGGGACATATTAAGATTCTCGACTTTGGAATGGCAGTTGAGGGCATCTTTGGAGAGAAAAAAGCCAGAGGCGTACTAGGAACATTGCCCTACCTGGCCCCTGAGGTAAGAGACTCGAAGCAAATGCATATTGCACTGAGGTGTTAGGTTTCTGATCAATGAAGCAAATTGAGGGAGAATAATTTGATTGTGCTTATTATCCAACTTCTTAAAAGTTGCTAGCCAGGGATAAAGAGTTAGGATGCATATATCATTCATTGAATCAAAAATGTTACCTCTCATTATCTTTCTCTTTTAGATATGGTTTTCCATTGCCATAGCTGCATGATGATATTCAGATTTTGTAGCCTACCCTTAAATAAGAAAACTGAACAATGGATTAGGCTAATAATTATGCACCTAATGCTTTGGGCTTCTATACAAGGCCTAAACCTCTATCACAGTCCCTTAACAGTAAAGATTTGTGCCTCCATAGAAGCCCCTGCTCGAAATGCTTCTGTCAGTTACCTCTGTTTATACAGATAGGTATAGATGTATATAATATAAAACAAGATACAAGACATAGTAGTAATTAAGGCTACTATAATTATTTATAGGGCTGCTGTAACACTGGCCTTGTACACTAAGAAAAATGAATTCCCTTTCATTTGTCCAAAACAAATGATGTGAATAGGTACAACAATGCATAAGTAAAAACACTGGGTAATTATAATGCTCTACATGTTTTTTCTTTTCTAGGTAATCAGAGATGAGGAGTATGATGCAGGAATAGACTGGTGGAGCCTTGGAATCACCATATATAAGATGGCCACCGGATCTCATCCATTCGGCTTGGAAAACAACTCCTCAAACTTCACCAACGACATTCTGTATAAGGAGCCCTACATTCCAGAATGGCTCAACAAAAATCTGCAAGATCTCCTGCGACAGGTGAATATAGGAACTACAAGGGATGTCACTAGCTCTGCTATACAGGCCTGTATTTCTAGCAAGGCCACAAACACCCAGACATAGGGTGGCTTAAATTAAGGGGTGGCATGTCACCCAGCCGCACCTGCAATTTGTTTAAATGTGATCTGTGTAAGATCAAAGAATGCAGTTGCCCTGGGGGGGGGGCTGGGGTGGTGGAGGATGCTGGCCTCTGGGGGCCCTGAAGAGAAATTCGGTCCTGTTGCTGTCATATACTATCTATTTCTGGGTGTGATAACTTTGTACAGATCTAGCTGGCTCTTTGTTATATGAATGGCAGGTGTTTAACTCCAACAATATATATATAAATCACTGATCTCTTTTTCTTATATTTTAGCTTCTGACAAAAGATCCTAAGAAGCGACTTGGCTGCAATGGGAACATTCGGAAGCACTCATTTTTCCGTTCCATTGATTGGGTGAACCTAGAAAAGCTGAATGTACCACCCCCTTCCAAACCAAAAACAGTAAGTACATGTCTGCCGTATGAATGAAAAGACACCGATTTACCTTTAGACATTACACTTTGCTCATCCACCAGTGCCACTGCCCTACTACTATGCTAAGTATTGGATCTGTTATCCACACTGCACACAAAACTGGTAAAACAGTTCACTGAAGTGTTTTATATAATGAATCAGCTATACATTTTTGCCTAATTCACTTTGTCATGATAAAGCAATACCATGTATATAAAGTTTATCAGCCCAGCATTCTGTAAATTCAAGGAAAAGAATAACTAGACTTTTCCATTGTTTTGTAACTGCTGGCCCCCTGTACAGTGTTGTGTCTGCAACTGCATTAAACCCTCTCCCTGTACTTGCCAACAAAGTGCAGAGATGAACAGCGTATTTGGTGCAGCCACTCAATAGACTTTAAGGCAGCGGGGTGGATTCAGTAGGGACAGTAGGTGCAGGGCAGGTCTTGACTGGGAGTCAAAAAAGGCCCTAGCATTCCAAGTACACAAATGTACAAACAGCACCCACCAGCCCACTAAATAGTGACTTTCTATGGCATCATACAGAAGCCCATAGATTGCCAGTCTGAGCCTGGAGCAGGGGGATTTTATAGCTAAAATTGATATTTAGTTTAGTTCTGATGTGAGAACACCACTGTAGAGTGTAATTTTTCCTAATTCTGTGTAACCCTAGAACATTTTTCAAATTTCCTTCTGGAAACTTCTGAAAATAAGTAGCTGGAAGACTAAAAGTACTTTAACAACTTTGTGTCTCTAACCCTTTTATGTTTATTACACTCCCACCTCTGGTTTATTCACTGGGGCACTCAAAAGCATCCTCTCAATGACAATCACCGCTACCATTCTCAACATTCTCTTAGGTTTCAAGTAACTTCTTATCTAGCTGCTCAAATGTCCTTCTAGTATCTCCCAGCTTTAATAGAGAAAATAAAATCCAGAAACACCAAACATTTCAATTACGGAATAATACAATTACTCAAGGAGGTGCACCTTTAACTAAAACTAGTAAATGGGTAAAAAATCTCCTTTTCATACTATAGATCTGTACAAGCAGATAATATGGACAGGGCTAGGCTAGGCTAGAATTGACCCTTTGAAAAACTCAGTTATCCTGCTCCAATAATAAGAAAAGCAGTATTTATTGATTGTGATAGACATTTAAAGGACAAGGAAAGTCTAAAATAGAAGGCTAGAAATGCTGTATTTTGTATACTAAACATAAACATGAACTTACTGCACCACAAGCCTAATCAAACAAATGATTTATTATTTCAAAGTTGGCCACAGGGGGCTGTCATTTTGTAACGTTGCCTGACCCTGACCCTGCACATGCTCAGTGTGGTCTGGGCTGCTTAGGGGTCTTCATAAGCAAAGCTGCTTGAATTCTACATGGCTGGTAAGCAAGGCGGGGGCTCCCCCTGCTGTTCATAAGTATGATTGTTTCCCTGCTCAGCAGCTAGGGACCAGGCCTGGACTGGGAGTCACAATAGGCCCTGCCATTCCAAGTACACAGAGGCCCAAACAGCCCCCTACCAGCCCACTATACGGTAACTTTCTATGGAACCATACAGCAGCCCTCTGGCATTTGCCAGAACCCACAGATTGCCAGTCCAGCCTGCTAGGGACCATCTGACAATTCCTATCCACAGCAGTAAATGAAGGGAGAATTTCACTGCATACAGTCAGGTTTAATTAAACTATATTGGAGATAGGTTTCTTTTTCATTAAAGAAAGTAAAAATGGGATTTTATTTTTTTGCCTTTCCTTGTCCTTTAATATTTTGTATTAGAGTAATTACTAGTGGTGTCCAGTTTACGTTACATTTGTTACTGTAATATTAATTTCACTGCAACGTCAGCAGATGTTCAGTATTATGAAGTTATTTTATTGTGAATGAAAAATAAGCTAAATGTTTTGCTTTACTGCAGGTGCCATCGGTGGATTTCGGCAAGACAATTGAAGACCCGCTGTCGTTCTTGGAGTCTATAAAATACAAGATGTCCTCAGAATGCCTCACGCCGTCATCCCAGTTGGAGCACCCAAGCCATTGTTGGACATCCAGCAATCTCTGCCATTCTCAGGCCCAACCAATGGCCATCAACTCTCCATACCATCCTTCTCCATTTGGTCCTTTTGACTTCTCCGTCCAGCCTTACTCTGCATATTGGCCTCATGTCGGCTTCTACCAACAGCCTTTTCCATCAGTTCCTTATAATCTCCATCCTTTCCTTGGTCCTGTTATTAGACCTCCGCCAGGTCCAGTTATAGTCCCAATTTCTAATAACCTGCCTCTTGATGTCATCAACACCCCTTGGCCCCCTCCGCCAGTTTCAGTTTTAGTCCCAGTTTATCATAACCTGCCTCTTGATGTCGTCAACACCCCTTGGACTTTTCCATCACACCTGCAGTAACCATCGTCCTTTGGCTCTATCATTGGCCCTTAACATCTTGAGTCTCTGGCCTTTGTCACTTTTCCCTAACGTTTATTTTTGACCCTTCGTTGTTACTAACAGTTGTTCTTTCCATCTGCCTCTAGCCTTTTCCAATGGCTACTGTCTCTGGCCCATTACATCGGCCTTTTCCATCACTCACTGTTTCTGCAGTGGCCCATTCAACCGCCTTTACTTCTAGCCCTTACCACCGGGTACTGTCTCTGGCCCTCACCATCAGCCCCAACATTGGCCCATTCCATTGGCTTTTATCTCTAGCCCTTAACATTGGCTGCTGTCTCTGGCCCTCACCACCATCCCCAACACTGGCCCATTCCATCGGCCTTTATCTCTAGCCCATAACATCGGCTACTGTCTCTAGCCCACTCCAACGGCCCAAACACTGGCCCATTCTATCGGCCTTCACCTCTAGCCCTTAACATCGGCTGCTGTCTCTGGCACTCACCACCGGCCCCAACACTTGCCCATTCCATCGGCCTTCACCTCTAGCCATTAACATCGGCTACTGTCTCTAGCCCACTCCACCGGCCCCAACACTTGCCCATTCCATCGGCCTTCACCTCTAGCCCTTAACATCAGCTACTGTCTCTAGCCCACTCCACCGGCCCAAACACTGGCCCATTCCATCCGCCTTCACCTCTAGCCCTTAACACCGGCTGCTGTCTCTGGCCCTCACCACCGGCCCCAACACTACCCCATTCCATCGGCCTTTACCTTTAGCCCATAACACCGGCTACTGTCTCTAGCCCACTCCACTGGCCTCAACACTGGCCCATTCCATCGGCCTTCACCCTAGCCCTTAACATCAGCTATTATCTCTAGCTCACTCCACCGGCCCAAACACTGGCCACTCTATTGGCCTTTTACTCTAGCCCTTAACATTGGCTGCTGTCTCTGGCCCTCACCACCGGCCCCAACACTAGCCCATTCCATCGGCCTTTACCTCTAGCCCTTAACATTGGCTGCTATCTCTGGCCCTCACCACCGGCCTCAACACTTGCCCATTCCATCGGCCTTCACCTCTAGCCATTAACATCGGCTACTGTCTCTAGCCCACTCCACCGGCCCAAATACTGGCCCATTCCATCGGCCATCACCTCTAGCCCTTAACATCGGCTGCTGTCTCTGGCCCTCCCCACCGGCCCCAACACTAGTCCATTCCATCGGCCTTTATCTCTAGCCTATAACATCAGCTACTGTCTCTAGCCCACTCCACTGGCCCCAACACTTGCCCATTCCATCGGCCTTCACCTCTAGCCCTTAACATCAGCTACTGTCTCTAGCCCACTCCACCGGCCCCAACACTAGCCCATTCCATCGGCCTTTACCTCTAGCCCATAACACCGGCTACTGTCTCTAGCCCACTCCACTGGCCCCAACACTGGCCCATTCCATCGGCCTTCACCCTAGCCCTTAACATCGGCTATTGTCTCTAGCCCACTCCACCGGCCCAAACACTGGCCACTCTATTGGCCTTTTACTCTAGCCCTTAACATTGGCTGCTGTCTCTGGCCCTCACCACCGGCCCCAGCACTAGCCCATTCCATCAGCCTTTACCTCTAGCCCTTAACATTGGCTGCTATCTCTGGCCCTCACCACCGGCCTCAACACTGGCCCACATTATCAGCCTTTACCTCTAGCCCATGCCATTGGCTCTTAACATCAGGCATTGTCTGTGGCCCTAACCACTGTCCCTTCTATTGACCTTTACTTTAACAATAGCCCACTCTATCGGCCTCTGACTGCAGCCCTTAACATTGGCAGCACTCTCTGGCCTTCACCACTGGTCCATTTAATGGACCTTTACATATAGCCCTTTCCACCAGCCCCAAAATGTAACCCTTACACTACAATCTATAACACACCAAACTTAAATTCTCTTTACTGCAGCATTTTCAATGGTATCCAGCTAAGCCCTAAGCATTAGAATATAGGCACCATTACATTAGCGATCCAGGGACTAGTCCGACTGCCTATTGGAGTCAGGAAGGAATTTTTTCCCCTTTTGAGGCACATAGGACACGGCCTCAGAGGGTTTTTTCGCCTTCCTCTGGATAAGCTTTATAATAAATAGGAATTATGTGAACTAAAAATACAATTTCAAATTCCCTAAACTACCAGAATAATCTTTTTTTTTCATGAATTGGTTTTAATTAAATTATTTATTTATAAAAAATAATAAAGAATTATATAAAATCTATAAGTGTTTGGATATTGGACTCATTTGGACTAATTTGTATGGCAAAAAAGTGTGAAACAATAGCAGATTAGTAGTCAGCACAACTTCAACTCCCTTCTTTGGCTGGGTGCACGTCCTCCAATGGCCACTTCCCACTGGCAATACTAGCGAAAGAATTAGTCCAGCACCCACTGTTTAAGATAAAACGGCCTTTATTGGACCAAGGGCATTACAGCAACGTTTCAGACCAACTGGTCTTTTATCAAGCTTGATAAAAGACCAGTTGGTCTGAAACGTTGCTGTAATGCCCTTGGTCCAATAAAGGCCGTTTTATCTTAAACAGTGGGTGCTGGACTAATTCTTTCGCTAAAAAAGTGTGAAACAACATACCGGTATTTATGAGGTGCATCAGGTAAATTACGGGAGAGAGAGAGCCCTATGTGTATACATTTTATATATAAAAGTTCTGTTGTGTCTATACCACAGTTAAGGCACAATTATTGCCATTATACACTGCAATGAGGTATGTAGAAGCAGGGCAGCCATCGGGGGGGCAGGGGGAGAGTTGTAGGGGGCCCAAGGGTAAGGGGGGCCCCCATCTTTCTGAGAGCTGCTGACTTCGGGAAGGCATGGACGTTTAAGGGGCCCTGGCCACCAATTTTCTTATAATGTGTGGAGGGGGGGCCCTGGCCACCAATTTTTTTTTTTCTCATGTGGGGTCCTAGCCACCAAAATTTTTTAATGGGGGGGCCCTGGCCACAAATGTTTTTTTATGGGGGGCCCTGACCACCAATATCTTTTTATTTTTTATTAACATGTGGGAACCCTAGCAACCAATATTTTTTTTGTTTTTTTACTGTGTGGTGAGGAGGGCGGACCTGTAGGTGGGGCTTGCGGTGGGCGCAGCCCAGGGGGCCCAGGAAATTTTGTTGTATGGGGCCCTGTGATTTCTGATGGCGGTCCTGTGTAGAAGTCAGTGGTATGGAACGTCCATGTTTAGAAAACTGACATAGTTAGTAAAATGGTGCCCAAACACAGACTTTTTAAAGTTTTCTACAAACAGTTTGGATAATAATAATAAATAACAATTTCTGCTATGCATAAGGGGTGATAAATGCTCCAACTGGAACTATCAGATTTACAAACAAGCCTGACAAAGAAAGCAGGCCTTCCAGTTTAAGAGGTATGACTGGTGACAGGTGGGTTCCACTTGGGGCACTCCCTTTGTCTGTAAAGCAACACCTCTGTCCCTTCCTCACTTGAAAGTGGGGGGTAGAAGGGGGAGACCTATTCGCTTTTTTTAACGTTTTTTACAAATAGCATCCTGGCAGGAAGTAAAGTACACCTGAGAGTACCAGAGCTTTGATGGTTGGATTCTAGTGCTTTTCAAAACATTGCAGAAAAGTTACATAGTTACATAGTTAAATTGAGTTGAAAAAAGACAAAGTCCATCAAGTTGAAGCCCTCCAAATGAAAACCCAGCATCCATACATACACCCCTCTCTACTTTTAATTAAATTCTATATACCCATACCTATACTAACTATAGACAGGCCCGGCCTTAGGCCGATTGGGCCGATTGGGCGCAATTGGGCCCCGCGCCAATGGGGGGCCCCGCACCCATCATCCAGGCCGAGTGTGTGGGACGTCGCCGGCGCAATATCGCCGGCGCAACATCGCCTACGCGACATCATGACGTGACGCGACTTGTAATGCTGGAGCGGAGCGGCGTGACGCAACGTCATGCATGGGACGGACTGTTACCTGCCTGTAATACTACAGTCTCCTCCTCTCTCCTACAAATCACGCCAGTCAGCGCGCAGACTACAGCAGGAACAGTCAGACTCAGAACAGCTCGTTCCAGACTCAGCACCACCTGCCCTAGACGCTGGAGCTGAATTTGAGGTCCCACCACCAACCCAATTGTAAGGTACATGGCAGGCAGTGGCACTGCCTCATTAAATTTGTCTTTTCCCAGCAAAATTTGTATTAGAGCTGAGTAACAACAGGATCACTCACGGAACTGTATATCCTTACCCCCCCCTCAAAAGAGCAAACAGATTTAATTTTTTCACTCACTGAACTGTATATCCTTACCCCCCCCTCAAAAGAGCAAACAGATTTAATTTTTTAAATCTGACATGGGGCTGGACATATTTATAAATTTCCCAGCTGCCCCTGATCATGTGACTTATGCCTGCACTTTAGGAGAGAAATGCTTTCTGGCAGGCTGCTGTTTTTCCTTCTCAATGTAACTGAATGTGTCTCAGTGGGACATGGGTTTTTACTATTGAATGTTGTTCTTAGACCTTCCAGGCAGCTGTTATCTTGTGTTAGGGAGCTGCTATCTGGTTACCTACCCATTGTTCTTTTGTTTGGCTGCTGGGGGGGAAGGGAGGGGGGTGATTTCACTCCACCTTGGGGGGAAAGGGTAAAAGGCAAGAATATCGGAAGGCCGGTATTTTTTTTCCAGAAAAGGTGGCAAGCCTAGTCTCAACTGAAGCACATGCCAATGGAAAACGGGCTCAGAAACCGCAGATGCTGCGCTGCAAGGTTTATAAACACAACATTTTTCGAGCAAAGTGGCTCTTTTTCAAAATTTTTATTTTGCATTTAAAGGGATCCTGTCATCGGAAAACATGTTTTTTTCAAAACGCATCAGTTAATAATGCTACTTCAGCAGAATTCTGCACTGAAATCCATTTCTCAAAAGAGCAAACAGATTTTTTTATATTAAATTTTGAAATCTGACATGGGGCTAGACATTTTGTCAATTTCCCAGCTGCCCCTGGTCATGTGACTTGTGCCTGCACTTTAGGAGAGAAATGATTTCTGGCAGGCTGCTAAATTTGGGGGGCCCCACCAAAGTTGCTCCAATTGGGCCCCGCAGTTGGTAAGACCGGCCCTGCAACTATTGTAACCATTGTAAAAGTTTAAAGAGTTGGCAACCTGGCTTACAGAGATAAAATAAAACATTGGTAGCAACTGAACTGTACTGTTTAAAAACCCACCAAAAGGAAAAATATAATTTGGAAAGTGAACTATTGAAGTAATACTTTACTGCAGATTGGCAGGAAAAAGTCATGATACTCAGTATGGTATCTGTGTTAGTATAAAGCATTTATCAGCGTTGCCCACTTTATGAGAATGACACACAATATGGTGTTTAAATCAGTTTATTTTGTTTAGTAGTTTGTAGATCTGAGCTGTAACATTATTTAACATTTGCACACCAGTACCATTCTACAGGGAATACTAGGGGATAAGTATGACCTTGTCAGCCACCAAAAGACATCAGTGCAACAAGCACAAATATAAAGTTTGTAAGGAAAACAATCACCTTCAAAGGTCACCTCCTCTAAACTTCCATGGGAAAGTTGTCCATTTATTTGTGCATTGCTAAAATGCATTGCTGCTGGTATAGGACCAGTATGTTTAAAGCAGTCAGTTGTGTAAAGTGGCACATTCCCTTTAACAGCAGCCAGAGCCACCCTCATGGAAATCCTTCAAGTTAATATAATCTCCATGGGTAGAAAAAGAAGAGTTGCCAGATTGTTTTGATGCCATCATTCTTCCAATTAGTACTCTAAAAGTGTAATAAATACATAAAATTACATATCTATCAAGAAAAATTGCAAAGATACAGTTTAAAGGAAAATGTCATAAATACTAATAAATGAGATTAGAAAATAATCACTGCTTATCTAAACTAAGTACATTTTAAGATGATATAGCTAATTAAGCATAAACGCAAAAAGAGTGTAAAGGCATAAAACACTTTTTAATTTGCCAAACCAAAGTTAAAAGCTATATCTTGTAAAAGCAGACAACTCAGTGAATTAAAACACATAACTTGCAAAAACAATTACTTAGCAGCTTTTTACCAAATATACTGTTTTTAAGCATAAATCTGGAACAGAATCTGAACAGAATGCAGGTCAAGAATATGAAAGTCAGGAATCTGGAATATTCTTTATTTGTCAGTTTAAATTATTTACATGGATATAAGAAAAGAAAAAAGACAAAACCAGCTGATTTGTTTCCACCAATGGATAGATTTGTCTTACAATAGTTACAGTTCCAATTGATACACTCATAATAAAACAAGTAGTAATGTAAACACTATGGGGGACATGGTGAACAGGGTAGGGTGATAGCATTTCTAGAGTGATTTTGTATTGCTTTCAGTCATACTATGTAATTTGTTCAAAATAGTAAAAATAACAGAGGCAGTTGAATATCGAATATGGTCAGCCTGCCTATATGGAACGGAGGATTATCATTGTTTGACAGACAACTTTAAACGAATTGTTCAGTATAAAAATAAAAACTGGGCAAATAGGCTGTGCAAAATATAGTTAGTTAGCCAAAAATTTTATTCATAAAGGCTGGAGTGACCGGATGTCTATTATAATTGCCAGAATACTACTTCCTGCTTTGCAGTTATCTTGCTTTTCACTGATTACCCAGCAGTAACCAATCAGTGACTTGAGGGGGGGGGCACATGGGTCATAACTGTTTGCTTTTGAATATGCTAAGGAACAATTGCAAACTGAACAGTTACGTCCCATGTGGCCCCCTTAAAGTTGCTGACTAACTAAGAGTTAAAGACCCGCAAAGCAGGAAGTTGTGTTCTGGTTATTATGTTCGATATCCAGTCACTCCAGCCTTTATACATTACATTTTTGGCAAACTAACTATATTAGAAACATTTTTTATTTTGTACAGCCTATCTATTTACCCAGTTTTTATTTTTACACTGAACTCTTCCTTTGAGATATTAGGGGTAGCTAATTTTTTAGGGTAGGCAGATTACGCCAGCAAGATATTTTTGTAATCATCTGATTCTTTGTGTAGTGCAAAGCTGACCAGGTGCACATATACAGTTAGGGGCAAATTCATCAAGGGTCGAATATCGAGGGTTAATTAACCCTCGATATTCGACTGGGAATTAAAATCCTTCAACTTAGAATATCGAAGTCGAAGGATTTTAGCTCAAATAGTTTGATCGAACAATCGAAGGATTAATCTTTCGATGGAACGATTAAATCCTCCGAATCGAACGATTCGAAGGATTTTAATCCAACGATCGAAGGATTATCCTTCGACCAAAAAAACTTAGGAAAGCCTATGGGGACCTTCCCCATAGGCTAACATTGAGTTCGGTAGGTTTTAGATGGCGAACTAGGGGGTCGAAGTTTTTTCTTAAGGAGACAGTACTTCGACTATTGAATGGTCGAATAGTCGCACGATTTTTAGTTAGAATCCTTCAATTCTAAGTCGAAGGTCGAAGTAGCCCATTCGATGGTCGAAGTAGCCCAAAAAACACTTTGAAATTCGAAGTTTTTTTACTTCGAATCCTTCACTCGAGTTTGGTGAACTGGCCCCTAAGTGTCTTGTTAATTATTAGAGTAGGAAATCTACTCTTCCATACGCATGATGAATTTAAGTTCTGCTACCCAATCTCCCAAGGGTAGTGTTTGATTTTTTTTCCAGTATCTGGGGATAACGTCCCTAGCTGCTGCTGCTAAAACAAATGCCAGGAAGGATTTCTGTAATGCTGAGATGAGAGGGGGTGACTGATAGAATTGCTATTGTAAGATGTGCTAGATCTACAGTATGGCTACAACCTGTGAGAACTGCATCCCAGTATTTCTGTATTAGTTAGCATTTACAACAGATATAAAGCATATCACCCATATGGAGATTGCATTAGATCTTTTCCCCTATTTCCTGTAAAAATGGGAAGGTGTAGCTGTTTGAGGCTTTGTATAATAGAATAAATATGTGATAAAAAATGTGTTGGTGGTCATTTGGTTAAGCAGAGCTGATCAAAAGCAGTTGTGTCTGAAAGTAGCTTTTTTCAGGATGTATTTGAAACCAATGTACTAGTTGGTGATGCATACATTTGTAGGTAATGGATCATGCCTTTTCACCTACTAGGACTCTGAGTAGAGCTCAGAGTCGGAACTAGGGGTAGGCAGAAGAGGCAGCTGCCTAGGCTGCTTTGTCATATATATTATAAAATGCCCTTGTGGCTCATTATATGTGGGACGGATTTCACATCCCATCAGGAGGGATGAGGGAACATAAATCAGCAATTAGGACTGGCAAGAAAGAACAAGAAGTTGCTTCCCATTTTATTGAAGCTGGCCATGTTATACATCAACTTAAATATCAAGTGGTGGATCATGTACCTAGTGGAGGGGGGGGACCGAGTAAAGGCGTTGTTGAGGAAAGAGGCTACGCAATATGTGGGGGCTATATAAATACATGATAATAATAATAATATATGGATAAGAAAATTGGATACACTTGCCCCACAAGGGCTAAACAGTGAATATGATCTCCTAGCCATTTTTCGCTGAGTTTTGTTTTTTAATTGTTTTTTAATATTATGTCTTTCAGATTTTTTTGAACAAAGTGATTGGGTTGTAAACCAAACAGAGCGAAACAGCTTTCACTGTATTTAATGACATTGTAACAATATTGGATTGAGAACAATTGTAACATTTTGTATGAACAAAGATACATGTTTATGTCAATTTGTAGCCAGTAGGTGGCAAAATGCTGTCTATAAAAAGGCCAAGATGGCCAGTGTCAAGTAAGCTTGATAAAAGGCCATACAAAGGCCTGAAACATTGCTGACTGGGTTCTGCCATGAAATTGTGAATAAAGGCATTTTTAAACTATGCTGTACAAAGAATTTTTTTTATTGTGTCCAAAGAGGCCACCATGAAACCAAGAAGTCAGAGGCAGTCATCCACTGAAAGCCATGCTCTGTTGAAGAATTTGGTTGTGATGCTTGTGATTCTGTTGGTTATTCTTCTTGTTACATAATTGAAGGTCATTCCTAGGAATTGTAGCTCCTGAATTGTAGCATTTCTTGTGATTGATTAACCATCCGTATTGAGTCAAGGTGGTCATGCATAACTGGGTGTCTTTCACTTCTTGGAGATAAGAACGGGGTCATAGTGATAGGGCGTGAAGACACACAATTGGGCTGAGCACTTTGGTGAAGATGCGTGTGTATTAACCAATATTGATAGTGTTGTCAGAGTTAGAGAGCTGAAAAGCAGGAAGTTGGATTTTGGCTATTAGGTAAGACAGCCAGTCATGCCTTTACATTTTTGGCTAACGAACACGTATATTAGAAACATTTTTTTATTTTACACATACAATCTATTAACGCAATTTTTATTTGTACACTAAACTGTTCCTTTCCTGTTCTCTGGGAGGGGGACAGTATGAGAATGGGATGAGGTATCAATCTCTGATGATGATGAGGACCCATCAGTCCATCAGTGAAAAGTCCATCAGTCTTCCTCCCACCCATGGTGCCCAGTCTGGAGAAGAATCAATGCGTCTGTGAGATCTGCCCTTTGTCCTATGTGTAGGAATGAGCATTAGGTTGACAATCTAGCCTGGTCCTTCAGTTGCCATGCTGTGTCTTTAGGCCCTCAAAACAGGAGACCAGCAGGAGGATCTGACGTTTCAGTAGAGGAAACCGGCGGGAGGATCTGCAGGGACGGATTTACATAGACGGTGCCCCTAGGCCTGCTGTCATTCATCCCCCCTGTCCCCCTTCCCTTTATTTGGGCAACTTTTTGGAGCAATGGGGATTGGTGAAAGGGAAGTTTAAAAGCCATCATATTTTCTGAGCATCCGCAGTGCTTCTGAATCAATGTGGGTGAGGTTGGGCAGCATGCCACCCCCTAAATTTGGCGTCTCGGTACAGGAGATGAGTTGGAGGATTTGGCGTATTAGTACAGGAGACGCATGGGAGGATATGTCGTTTCAGAACAGGAGACGTGGGAGGATCACTAAAGCAGCCTGTCACCCTTTACAATACAATAGGTAATTTACAATGTTGCTTATACAAGGTCTATTGTAAAAGAAAACTATTTCTGTTAATTCAGCAGTCCTTGTTACATCACTCATGCATGCATATAGATCCTTCTACAGTAAATCCCTATTACACATTTTCAGGGGTCCAAAAAAAAAACAGGAAAATGTAAAATAAGGGGAAGTAAAACCAAAGTTTGGCTGTAAAATTGGTGTGGACCATGAAAAAAAATGCAGGAAAAGCGATATTTAACCAGATGTTAACAGGACAAGCAGGCATTTTAAAAGAAATCAATGAAAACACAACTAAAATCTGGAAAACACACTGAAATGCATTAGAATAAGAGGGGACTGCAAAAAATAGCATTAATTAATGCAGGAAAATATAAAATGCATGGATCTGAAATTGGGCTTTGACTGAATTAACCCTTACCTCATGGATTCATTTATATTTATATTTTCTTTGACAGATGTTTCGGTCCAACCAATAAAATTGTTCTCTTTACTAAACTGGTCAATCTGTTCTCTGCGGACAGCCCATGGAGAGAGATCACACTAAAAAAAAAAATAAAGAGAGGCTGGTGGTATACTTTTGTCAAAGACAACATGAAACCTCAGCAGTAAGCTTGTCTTTTGATTATCCCACAATTTGTTTTTACAATGTAACAGTATGGATTATTTTTAAAGAGAGCATCACCAATTTGTCTGTTTACCTCTTCTCTAGGGAAAAATGTAAAGCAGACAGCATTCACATTTAGGACAACATGCTGTCAAATTGTGACTGCAGTTAATTTATATTTAATAATAGCCATCAGTAAATATGTAGAATGAATGTGTTTTGGTTCCTGGATTAAATATCCTTTCATCTCCTTTAAAATGGACCTGTCACCCAGACACAACAATCACACAATAATAAAAGTCCTTTTCAAATTAAACATGAAATCCAATTTCTATTTTTTATTAAAGCATTCATAGCTGTTGTAAGCTCATTTAAAAATATCAGTTGTCAATCAAATATTGTCTGCCCCTACTCTCTTCCTGTATGGAACTGTGCCTAAAGAGACATTTACCACATTGGTGTATGTGTATATATATATATATATATATATATATATATATATATATATATATATATATATATATATATATATATATATATATATATATATATATATATATATATATATATATATTTTTTTTTTTTTTTTTCAAATTGGACAAGCCCATGGTTACCTTTGTCATTCAAAAGGTAAAATGGTGAGAGTTCCCATGTAAACCAGTACAGTGGTACAATTTTTCTTGGGAACTGCTGTCATGGTGGCAAATGTTAATAATAATATAATAATATTGTATACTAATAATATTATATAATAATATAATAATAACTGGATACAGTTGTGCGAGTCAAAATAAAATGTGACTGGTAGCAAAATCTGATATATAGTGTACATAAATAATTTATCAGACCCAACACGCCTGTCGGAGGCGTCCACTGCATGTCTGCATCCCATAACATAAAATCTGATGGTGTCTGAAATACCTTTTTTCTCCCTGAAAAACATGGATTTTCGAACGTAGATGCAAGAACAGCACAATCCGATTTCATCTGATCCGACTTACATTACAGCAGGGGTGATCAGATCTTGCAGGATCCCACAAAATCTCTTGTGGAGCAGATACAGTCTGAACTATAAAATCTAATCAAAATCTCCCGTGTAGTTGAGAGGTAGTTCAACTTTAAATTAACTTTTAGTATGATGAAGATACTGATATTCTGAGACAATTTGCAATTGGTTATCATTTTCTGTGGGTTTTCAGTTATTTAGCCTTATGTTCAGCAGCTCTTTGGTTGCTGCCTTTACATATTGATGAGAGTAAAGTCAGATTTAAAGGGATACTGTCATGGGAAAAAAAAAAATTTTTCAAAATGAATCAGTTAATAGTGCTGCTCCAGCAGAATTCTGCACTAAAATCAATTTCTTAAAAGAGCAAACAGATTTTTTTTATATTCAATTTTGAAATCTGACATGGGGCTAGACATTTTGTCAATTTCACAGCTGCCCCTGGTCATGTGACTTGTGCCTGCACTTTAGGAGAGAAATGCTTTCTGGCAGGCTGCTGTTTTTCCTTCTCAATGTAACTGAATGTGTCTCAGTGGGACATGGGTTTTTACTATTGAGCTGTTATCTTGTGTTAGGGAGCTGCTATCTGGTTATCTTCCCATTGTTCTTTTGTTTGGCTGCTGGGGGGGAAAAGGGAGGGGGGTGATATCACTCTAACTTGCAGTACAGCAGTAAAGAGTGATTGACGTTTATCAGAGCACAAGTCACATGACTTGGGGCAGCTGGGAAATTGACAATATGTCTAGCCCCATGTCAGATTTAAAAATTGAATATAAAAAAATCTGTTTGCTCTTTTGAGAAATGGATTTCAGTGCAGAATTATGCTGGAGCAGCACTTTTAACAGATTCATTTTGGAAAAAATTTTTTTTCCCATGACAGTATCCCTTTAAGGTAACCTGCCCTAATAGTGGCTGAAGATGGACTGCAAGTGAACCCATTTATGCTGGTTAATGAGGAAATGAGAAAAAACATTGAGCTTATGCTATGTACTGTTAAAACTTTCTAAATGACAAACTCTTGTGAAAAAGACAGGCAGTTTTCTGTTTGAAGTTACCCTGGTTGACAATGTTTTTTATTTTGGAAAAGGTATTGGCAAGTCTGCCATTTGAGTATATTCCAACAACATGTATAATTCCTCAAATATATGTGGGGTTTATAGAAACAAAGTAGTTATCGGTTACGCGTCTGCATTTGTTCTTTACAGTCTCTCCCAGGTTGCCTAATTTTGCTTTCACATTTGCAACACACTAAAAATCAGGTTACCTTGTTGGCGAGCAATATACAGGGCACAAAGTCACCATTGGGTAGTGTCACTTTATTATCCAGGTCATCTTTCCACATTTGGCAATTTCTGAAGGACTCTGCATTGGTTAGATCGAACATGATCACACAAGCAGATGCTTGCTTATAATACAGTCTGGTCATTGAAGCAAATCTCTCTTGTCCTGCGAATTGCAAAGGAAATGAGAAGCCTTTATATAAACTGAAAAAACAGCATTTTGAATAAGATACGCTTCAAATTTTTTAAGGTTAAGGCACACCAAGGGTTTAATCACTATTAATCACATTATCTATTAAAATTTGAATGGATCCCTTTCAGCTGACAATTGGAAGACTAGAGTGTTGCTTATAGCCCATACACCCATTCACTGTCTGGGGCCCTAGTGTATCTAATATCCGGAAACCTGTTATCCAGAAAGATAAGAAACACAAGAAGGCCAACTAAAACAGAGTCCATTATAACCATTCTCTGTAAGAATAAAACAGCATCTTGTACTTGCTAGTAACTACAACAAGCTGCCTAAATCCTCAAGTGGCAAAATAATCCTATTGGGAATATCTCATTGACTTCAGTAATGTAAATCCAAATTATAAAAAGACCAGGGGCACTTCTGGCCTTCTGCCGCAAGGCAAGTTAAAGGAGCAGTAGCTGCAAGTCGAGTATTCCAGATAATAGATGCCATGCATAAGTATGAAAGTATCACTGTGATAGGTATCAAAGAGATGTTTCTTTTCTCATTTTTATTTATTACGTTTGGATTGTGAAGTTATGAGTATAACAGGCTGTTTCTTATACATTAAAGATATTTTAAAGGGGTTGTTCACCATTCAAACCCTTTTTTTATAGTTGGTTTCAGCTAGTGCACAAGAAATAAAGATTTTTTTCAATAGCTTTCTATTTTTACTATTTGATTGTTTTTGCGTTTTTTTTTATTGAAGTTTAAACTTTAATGTTCCTCTCTGGTGTATAATCCAGGTGCAGAACAATTTGCTACATTAGTTGATACATTGCTCAGCAGCAACTTTGGAATGTTAGCAACCATTGTGTGTCAATTAACCACTTCCTTTAACAAAACCGAGGGATTCCAATTTATAAAAAAAAAAAAAAAAAAAGAGCTTACAGAGTCCGTAAACCCCCTCACAGAGCTGCTTTAAGGACACATAAAAAAGGCAATAAATGTGAAACTTTAAGGAGGTTATTTATCAGATTCCAAAATGTTCTCACTATTTTATGAAAACCAAATCCGCATGGACTTTCCCCCCCTATTTATCAACACATTTTCATGAAAATCTCTTATGAAAAGACTGCATAAAATCCATGAAAAAATCCAAACTGTAAACATTTTTTAGACTGGTCCCTGAAAACTGTGACTTTTCAGATTTGAAGCCCCAAAACCTGAGACTTTTATTGCCTGAAAACCATGAAATCTTTGGATTATTGAAGAAACCCAGTGCCAACCAGAAAAATCTGACTTTAGTAAAGAACCCCCTAAATGTCAAAGATATATTAGAAAAACAGTCAAAATAGAAAATAAAAAGCAATTGAGGAAAGTCTTAATTTCTTGTGTAATATCTGAAAACAATTGAAGTGAAAAAAATGTTTTCTGGAAATCACATACTTTAGCATAAAAACAGCATGAGATTTATCCATTTTGAATTATTTAGAAAATGTAATTTCCATTATTATTATTTTTTTTTGGTTTAACGTGTTCAGAGTGATTACAACAAACACAGTAAGTTTGTGTTTTTACAATGAAAATATACCGGTAATGTTCTTTTACATACCACGTATTTTGGTACCCTATCAATATGGGGTATATAATTTTATTCAATCGATATCAGACATTTATATTTTGACTTGATGTCTGCTATTTGGGCATTTCCTTTTCTATTGGTATAAAGCTGTTATATATTCATTCGTATATAAAAGTAGGGGGTCAGAGAATCCTTTTCCTTGTTTCAGACGTCTACCTGAATTTGTCTTGAGCAGCCTAAATCCTACATCTTAGCTCTGCTGCCCAGTGATATCACTCAGCTCAGTCACTAGTGGGGGAGAAAGCAGACTGGCTTGAGGGCAAAAAATTGCCTGATGCATTTTTTGGAGCTCTACGGGGCACCTGGGGTATAAGGAGGACCTCGAGGGAGACTGGTTTTGGCAGCTTACCACCAGATTTAGCAAAAAGTGTTTCTAAAATCTTTCTTTTATAATAAAGACATCTTATGGCTGCCCCTAGGCACAGACCCTCATGACTATCCAGGAGAGCATAGAGGGTGCTGGCCCTGTTTAGCTCAACCAGGAAGTTAGGCCTGGAGCTTCAACTGCATAGAGATAACCCATCTGGTTATCCACTGTATATACAATATATAGAAGTATTATTATATGATCAATATGGTATTATAAAATAATATTTGTGAATTATTTGATATTCAAGTTCATAAATAATAAATTACACAATGAAATACAAAAGTGACTACAAGTCAGTGGTGGACAGACAGGAGCCTAACAGCACAGCTGCTGAAAACCACAGAACTGAGCAGAACCTAAATCAACACTTCCCTATCCCTACCCCCTCCCTACCCACAAAGCTTCATTTTATGGTAGAGATTTCCAGAAACTGCTTCTATGCAAAGCCGGTGGCAGGGGTATAAAATAGTCACTAGCAGGATCAGAATATTGTCAATTACATTTTAAGTTATGTACAAAACATAGTTAACTAAAACAAAAATGCAGCTTCATAATCTTATTGTACTTTAGTCATCTGTTTTCTTAATATTTACAGAATGTGTCAGAGCCTCTCTAATGATTTAGCACAGTGATGATACTTGCTTATGGCAGCTATACCTGGTAAGTAGTACTGTAGTACTATTCCATGTGTCAAGACCTATATTTATTATTTAAAGTAATTTTAGGTGAGCTGTAAAAAATTATTGCTACTTGATGAAGACCTTACCTGCAATGTCCCACAACTGCAGCCTTACAGTTTCTGCGTCTGACCATTGCACAACTTTCAGCGCAAAATCCACTGAAGAACCGACAACCAGGCACATGAAAATCAGAACATATCAGAATAAGTCAATACATTGTTTCATTGGGAGATGAATAACTAATCACACAGTAATACTTAAAAAGCAAAAACACATTTGCAACAGCACATTCAATAGTTCAAAGTAAAAACTATATGAAAAAGTCTATAAAGTTTTTCATTCAATAAGGTCATGGTATTCAGAAACTAGAAGTGATACATCTGAAGCAACTGGAAATGAAGTAAGCTTGAAAATGTTTCACGACTTATCTAAGTGGCTTTTTCAGCTTACTTGAGTGGTATGGAATTTGCCAGCATTTTAACCCTTAAGGGGATGCTGCAAGCTTACTATTAACCTTCGAACAACCCAGAGTGGCAGGTATATAAAGGTTTCAAAGAGGCTGTTCACTAATGACACTTTTGTGTGGGTGGTTTACATGTCCTTTAACACCACATCAACCCACATAGGGGAGGCATGTAGCAGAAGAAATAAGATATTCTAGTAAAATATTGAGAACCCAAGTAACAGTCTGACACAAACTGGTGCACCTAAAAGACCCAACACCAAACCACAAGTTATGTGGTATATGCTGTCCAGTGTAATGAAGCATGCACGGGTACATTAGGAAACTAAAATAAATGCTCAGTAAGCAAATGGCCCTCCACACAAAGGCTAACTCCTCAGGACAAGACTCCGAAATCGACCTAAATCTAAAGGAAAAGGGATACTCCTTTGAGGACAGCAACTTTCACATTTTGGACCAAGAGTACCATTGTTTTTCGAAAAAAGTATAGAGGCCATTTACGCCAAATTGGAAAACCAAACAGAGGAGACGGGGGTTTGTTTAAATCAACAGGATATTCAACTGGTGTTGTATGTTCGTTCTTATTTTATAGAAGGCTAACCAGTCTTAATAAAAGTGTCTAGACTCTAGAATGGTGACTGCCTGTGTGATGTGATTTTGAATTCCAAGACGAAAAGAATCAAAATTTAAATACTTTATATACTGTAAGTGAAGTTTATTTTGCTTGACTAACATCATTACATAGGATTTGAAATTAATTCTTAAGGTGATAGGTCCCCTTTAATGTATTATTGATGATAAAGTAATAGAGAATCCAGCATATGAAGCTAAAGTTTTTGGTGCAGTATACAAAATATGGCAAACTAAAAATAACCCCCTAAGCAGAAACATCTTCCATGGCCCCAGATGTAGTATCTTTTTATTCAAGGAGATGGCCTTCTTGACACAGCCCTGTCCTGCTTCTCTTCTTACATCACTAATCATTCCTTCAGTGTCTCCTACAATGGAGTATCATCTTCTCCCCTACCTCTTTCTGTTGGAGTTCCTTAAGGCTCTGTCCTGGGACCATTACTATTCTCCCTCTATACTTCCTCCCTCGGCAAATTAATCAACTCGTATGGTTTCCACTACCACCTCTATGCTGACGATGCTCAGATCTATCTCTCATCTCCTGATTTCAACCCAGAACTCCTAACTCGGGTCTCCTCCTGCCTGTCCGCTATCTCTACCTCAGGGCCGGGCCGCTCCGCACAGGCGCCCAAGGCAAGCCGGCGGATGCGGCGCTGGCTTAGCCCAAGTGTGCATGTGCAAGGTGGCGCTCACGTGCACAAGAAAAGCTGCAGGTTTTACTTCTTTTGCGCTTCTGCGCATGCGCGAACTGGTGCGAATGTGCGCATGCGCAAGAGCGCGAGAAGCCGTAAAAACTTCAAAGAGTCGGGCACCGGACTGGGGGTAGGTGACAGAGGAGGTGCGTGCCTGGCGCCCCCCCCTGCTTTGAGGCCTAGGCACGTGCCTACTCTGCCTACCCCTAGTTCCGGCCCTGCTCTACCTGGATGTCGCAACGCTACCTTAAATTAAGCCTCTCTAAAACTGAAATGGTTCTCTTTCCTCCAACTAACACCAGTAACATCCATCATAGTTAACAATTCCACTATCACCCCCTCTCCCCAGGCCCGGTGCCTTGGGGTTATCCTAGATTCTGCCCTGTCATTCACTCCTCATATCCAGTCACTTATTAAATCATGTCACTTCCACCTAAGGAACATATCCAAAATACGATCATTTATCACCCAAGATGTTGGCAAAATTCTTATTCACTCTCTCATCATATCACGTCTAGACTACTGTAACTCTCTTTTAATTGGCCTTCCCCTCCAGAGACTGTCACCTCTCCAGTCCATAATGAACACTGCTGCGAGGCTCATACACCTCAGCAACCGCTCCTCCTCTGCCTCGCCATTCTGTCAATCCATGCACTGGCTTCCGTTACCTTTCAGAATCAAATTAAAATTAATGACTCTGACTTTCAAAGCACTTCATAACTCTGCCCCACCCTACATCTCTGAACTCATCTCTATATACTCACCCAACCGCTTACTATGCTCCACTACTGACCTGCTACTCAACTCTTCTCTCATTACCTCCTCACATTCAAGACTTTGCAAGGGCTGCACCCCACCTCTGGAACGCTCTCCCACGATCTGTCTGACTTTCTCCCAACCTTTCTGCTTTCATGAAATCTCTTAAAACTCACTTCTTTCGAGAAGCCTACCCTCACTCTGCTTAACTACCAAACGCAACACCACATACAGTACCACATTTCTCACCCACTTAATTCGATCACTCCCACATCTTGTGTATTACTCCCCTCCCTATAGAGTGTATGCCTATGCATAGGGCCTTCCTCACCTTTTTGTACCTGTATTGATTGTGCTGTATGTAACTCCATATGTTTTATGTATATTATTCATGTGATTTAGTTGTATAATCACATTTACTTTACAGTGATATGTAATATGTTGGCGCTATATAAATACATGTTAATAATAATAATAATAATAATAATAATGTAACACCCTAGTTGACTTTTAGCTATTTTAGGTATCAGCGAAATGTATTTCTTAAATTATCATGTAGTTAATGCTGCTATTATGAACCTTCATAGAAGGAAGTTCATAGACACCATACACAGTTTATGGTCTTTTATCAGTCAGTACTTGTATCTAATCTTGATATATACATCTTGATTTATGCACCCTTCTATGGTACAGCACTGTTAATAATAACAATAATGAGCATTGTCTGTACAGCTAATGCTAAACTCAGACTTATCTGACAGTATTGTGTAGTAGTCTACTCATGACCCAACCATAAAGTAAATAATAGCTTGTGAATGCCATTTCTTAAGTGTTCCAACTTTTATCTTAAGGAATGTCAGATATTCCCTCTCTTTTCTCCCAGAAGGGTCTTGACATGTGTCAACCTTGCAATGCAAATGGTGCACAGCTGAGATATGAAATTCGATTCTGTCATGCTGAACTTAATCTATATTCTGTATGAAAGGACAGCATTAACTCTGGTTAGCTACAAGTGTGAGTCCCAACAAAAGTGACCACACATTGAGAAATGTCACTTGGTAGGAATTTTAAAACAGATTTCACAAACAATAGCAAAGAACTTCATCTGAGTACAGTTGTGGATACAAGAAGGAATTACGCATGCAATAAACAAGTAGAAGTATGAAATTTCTTAGTTGGAATGCCAGTGACCTGGGGTTTTCCAAACAACAGGTATTTCAGTAATGTGGAACAACAAGTCCAAGAAATGAATATAGCTAGAAATGCTATATTTTAAATACTGAGCTTGATGCAGCAGCCTAAAGGTTTAGCATATCTGTAAAAGTAATAATTTAGGCCTTCTACTATAAGTAATTCTAGAGCAACTGGACTTGCTGAGTAATCATTGAAGACGTTGCACTACTCATCCAAGCAGCTTCTTCAGTTCAAGTTGCTCTAGAATTATTTATAGTAGATATACCATGACCTGGATAAATGAGAATCTTCATAGTCAATTCACACCTTCAAATTTGTCACAGAAACTTACCATCTTGGATTTTGTTTCAGTGATATGAACATACTAAGCACACTCTGGACAGATGTTGAGAAGGAAGGGGCTTGTTATTATATCCGGATGCTGATTATAATGGCCTGGAGCTTCAATGAAATGTAAATCTGAATTAATTACTAATTAGTCTTGTACTGTGACATTTGTATTGTATATACACAGTTCAGGCAAGGGATCCATTAACAGAAAACCTGGTATCCAGAAAGCTCCAAATCTCCCATAGACTCCATTATAATCAAATAATTCAAATCTGTAAAAATTGTTTCCTTTTTCTTTATAATAGTAAAACAGTACCTGGTACTTGATCCCAAATATTAATTAATCCTTATGTGGGACAAAACAGCATAGAAAATGGCATTTATTCATACTTTTTGAAGAAATGGGTAACGGTGATGGGTATATTTGGGGTTTCTGTGTTATGTGGGCCTCTTTATCAAATTTTGGTTTGGAAGCCAGAGTTCCCTCTTAAGTCTAAAAGGATAGCCTATGGTTCTGTTCTATTTTAAAAAAGATCCCCCCGCTACCTGTGTACATTTTTCTCTAATGTACTTATAAAGAAGCATCTTTCTCCAAAGAAAACAACCCCAAGTTTGTAGGGATGCATTGAATTCACTGTTTCATCACAATCTAAATATTCCATATCAGATTTGGCTGATCATTTTGTTTAGCAGCTCTCCAATTTGGAATTTCAGGAGACATCTGGTTGTGTGGGTCCCATTTACCCTAGCAACCAGGCAGCAGTTTAAACGGAAGACTGGAATATGTACAGAAGAGGACATATAACTAATAAGAAATTACAATAATAGTAATATAATTGTAGCCACACAGCAATAGTTAGTGTTTTCACCATTTAATAGCTGGAAAAGGCACATGAAAAATGCAATAACTGAAAACTAACTAAAACTGAAGAATGTAGACCAAATAAACAGTTGCAAAGAAAGGGACATTCCATAACTTACTAAAAGTTAGCTTAAAGTGGACCTGTCACCCAGACATAAAAAGCTGTTAAATAAAATTCCTTTTTAAAGGAACAGTAACATCAAAAAAATTTGTTAGTATACAACGAAAAAAAAAAAAACAGCAAGTCAAATTAAACTTTAAAATCACAAAGTCTTTATTAAGAAATAACTTACTGAAACTCCACTTCCACTCCTCTTCACAAAAGGCGACAGGGCAACCATCCATCCTGTGGCGCTCGATTCCTCCTCCCTGGCTATTCACGGACAGGCAGCATGCAGCTGGGAAGTCCCCCTACTCGTACATCACGCTTATCACTATGTCCATCCTGCAGAGCCCCAAGCCTCTGAGAGTTCATCAGCAACCGCTTCCCCTACTACCGGGAGAAGTTCCCCGCCTGGCAGAACTCCATCCTCTGCAACCTCTCGCTCTACGACTGCTTCGTCCCCTGGGAGCCCGGCAACCTAGGCAAGGGCAACTTCTGTGTCACTAGTGCTACTGCCCGCGGCACTCCTGGAGATCTCTGTGCTCCTGAGATGTTGAATGCGCTTATAATATCACAGCAGCAGGCGACAGTGGCGGAAGCTTCTAGCTGGCTTATTCTCCCCATACCGTTACAATAAAGAGACTTATATACACCGCTCACTGTACGGAATGCTTTTGTCATTATTACTGAAGGAACTATTTTAGGCTGCTCAGGCTGTTGCCGGCCCATGATCGTCAGTTCTGTTACGCACAATGTTCTGCCTACAGTCAGCGAGAATGCTGTACAAGGATAAAAGGCCTGTGCCGCCTTTAAATAGTTCCTTGGTTTTTTTTACATTTTTTTTGATGTTACTGTTCCTTTAAGTTAAACATGAAATCCAAATTCTTTTTTTTATTAAAGCATTCATAGCTGTTTTAAACTTACTTAAAAATCTCAGCTGTCTCAAATATTGTCTGCCCCTCCTCTATGCCTTAGGCATAGAGGTGGGGCAGACAATTACTTTCACTTTCCATTCAGCACTTCCTAGATGTCACTGTTCTCCCCACATTCCCCAATTTCTCTTAACCATTTAATTGTGTAGCCAGTGCATGGGGATGGACATCAGGCCACCCATTCTGGTGCACAAACAGGTTTTTCAGATGATGCAAGGCTTGTCTTAATAACAGTGTCCACAAAATGGCTCCTGCCTGCTAGTTATAATTATGAGTTCCCAGACCAAAGGAAACAAAATTCAAATAATCTAAATAGTGTAATTGAAGTTCATGTTGCTTGACTAACATGATAAAAAAGGATTTGGAATAATGTTTTTGGGTGACGGGTCCCCTTTAAAGGAACAGTGACACCAAAAAATTAAAGTCTTTTAAAGTAATGAAATATAATGTACTGCTGTGCTGCACTGTTAAAACTGATGTGTTTACTTCAGAAACTCTATAGTTTATATAAACAAGCTGCTGTGTAGCCACGGGGGCAGCCATTAACAGCTAAAAAAAAAAAAGAGAAAAGACACAGGATACACAGCAGATAACAGATAATCTCTGTAGTATACAATGGGATTCTTCAGAACTTTTCTACTGTGTATCCTATGCTTGAATGGCTGCTCCATGGCTACACAGCATACTGTGTTATATAAACTATATTTGTGTTTCTGAAGCAAACACACCAGTTTTACCAGTGCAGGGCAACACTGAATTACATTGTAATTTCTTTAAAGAAGAACTAAAGCTTAACTAAAGATGTAGGCTAGACATGTTGTATATTATGTTTTGGGTTTCTACACCAGCCCAAGGCAACCACAGCCTTTTAGCAGTAAAGATCTGTGCCTCCAAAAGATGCCTCAGTAGTGCCCCATCTTCTTTTCTGCTGATTCACTGCACATGCTCTGTGCTGCTGTCACTGTCACAAGGGACTGACTCACAATATACTATATACAAAATAAAAATATTACAATATAAGACTGATTAGTAATTAATACAGATAATTACTACATGGCAGAACAGAAAACAGTGCAACTAGCATCAGACTTTAATATTTAATAATTCAATATAAATAATCTGTCCTGTAGCATCATCTTATATCAAAGACCAATCCAATTTTCTGCTGATAATTTATGATGACCCCTAAGCTTAGCTTCTCAACAGCTGCTCAGAGCCCACTGAGCATGTGAGTGTTGAAGACACTTTCCAAGATGGTGACCCCCTGTGACGAGTTTGAGTCCTGGATCATTGCTGCTATTGAGAAGCTGAAACTTTAGGCTGGTGCAATACGTTTAGTATATATATTATGGCATTTTAGCCATGTTAATTTTTAGGGTGTAGTTCTCCTTTAAGACACTTTCAGTTATTGTTTTAACCGTTCCTTTAAATATGAACTCTCTCTTAAAGGACTGGGGCCCAAAAACTGCACTGCATTTCTCAGTTAAGGAGGCATGGCACTGTGTATTATGAAAAGGCACAGCTGTCCAACCTGTTGAGCCCCCAAGGGCCATCTCTGTATAATGTATAATGTGCCTGGAATGTCAGTACCCAAAGCCATTCACTGTTTATTATGTGCTTGTGGTGCCTTTATAGTCTCTCACTATAAGATGTGTTTGGGGTGTCAATTCCTCCCTTTGCTTAGTTTACCTATATGCAGTTTTAGGGCCCTTACTGATGGGCTTTGAAGCTGCGCTCCCCTGCGTTCTGGTTTTATGCGTTCAGCCGCAGGAGAGCGCAGGAGTAGACGCGCTGAATTCTTTTCAACGTGGCTGTACTCACACAGATGCATGTAAGCGCCGAATGCAGGAAAGATGCAACATGCTGCATCCTAACCTGCATTCGACGCTTACATGCGACTGTGTGAGTACAGCCACGTTGAAAAGAAGTCAGCGTGTCTACTCCTGCGCTCCCCTGCGGCTGAATGCATAAAACCGGAACGCAGGGGAGCGCAGCTTCCAATGCCTGTGCTAAGGACCCTTAGCGTGCTAGCGAAGCTGAGTGGTTTATTAAGTGTTATGGATGATGTGCCTTTATCCATTACTATCAGTGTGCACTAGATCTTACCCAAACCCTAAAATTCAGCTACTTTCAGGGTTCATCCTGGAATCCTAAACTGGTTTTAAATGACACCTTAATATCCTTAGCGAGGCAAAGGCATTAAAGGGGTGGTTCACCTTCAAGTTAATGTTTGGTATGTAATAGAATGGCCAATTATAAACAAATTTTCAATTGGCTTCATTTTTTTTTTTTTTTTTTTTATAGTTTTTGAGTTATTTGCCATTTTCTTCTGACTCTTTCCAGCTTTCAAATGGGGCTCACTGACCCCATTTAAAAACAAATGCTTTGCAACGGTACAAATGTATTGTTTTTGCTAGTTTTTATTACTCACCTTTCTTTTGAGGGCACCTCCTATTCATAGTCCAGTCTCTTATTTAAATCAGTGTATGGTTGCTAGGTAAATTTGAACCCTAGCCACCAGCATGCTGAAATTGCAAACTGGGGAGCTGCTGAATAAAAAGCTAAATAACTCAAAAGCCAAATATAATAAAACATGAAAAACAATGGTCTCAAGCTCTTTAAGTGGGTGTTTTCTGAAAATAATAAAAGTTGAAAGGGGAAATTGAAGCTACTCCATGTCTGGTCCTTGCACTGAAGATAATTAGATTCCCAGTTTCTCATTTGTTTTCACTGTTCTTAAAGCAGCAGTCTGTTATGCAGTAGGAATGAGTACTACAAATAACCATCTTGTCACTAGTTAGAGGCAAACAAATGTCTTGGCATTTTATTTATTTATTACTGAAGGTCATTATAAAAACTAGCTTCTTGTATTCAACTAACTGCCACAGATATTAAATTCTAGAGAGTTACAGTAGCTATCATCGACTTAATACAATACAACTCATTTCTCTTTCTTATATGACTTGCCCGGTGTTTACAGTGCATAAGCAGAGAGGTAAAATCACAACAAGGAATCGGTTAAGTCGCTTCCCCAAAAATAAAATTAGCTATCTAAATATTTATCTAAATATTTACATTTGCGTAATACACAAAAATCCCAAATTAGGAAGCTTTGCTGAAAATCAGCAGAGTGGGTATATGATTAGAGACCTGAGCACTTACCTCCCATGGTCATCTTGTAGTCCTTGCCAAAAACATCATGCACATACCTCTGCAGCAAAGAGGTTTTTCCCACAGTAGAATCTCCCACAACAAGGACTTTAAACAAATGATCAAAACTGCTCATAATGCTCTCACTCTACCTACACATTTTCAGGCATAGGAATTGCTGCCCCCTCCCTCTCACAGAAGTGCCCACCTAGTTGTTTAGATGTGGAACGCAAAGGGCTGTAAAATATGTGAATAAATGTGCTGCAGACCCACAGCTGCCTCATCTATGCCTTTTCCTTTCTCTATTCTAGAGACTGTCATGTGAGCCGCAACAATTATTTGTTAACTTGTTACACCCTCCCTCCCTCACAAGTTCAAGCAGGGAGTCATAAACTACACCTCCTTGTACAAATTACACAGGAAATGTAAAGCCTTCTGGGAATTGTAGTCTTGTCTTGCAGTCACTTTGTAGCGAATCGCTTAAGAGGTAAGACTTGAAATTGTAGTGGGAGGAATGTTAGGCTTACAAACACACACACACACACACACACTCTCTTTCTTTCTCTCTTGCTGCAGAAGAGACTTTCCTGTAAAGACCAAGAGTCTGAGATACCTATACGGTCTGTAGTGTGTAATCCGCCTCCTGTCACTCAAGACAAATACAACCCACTACCAAATATTTTCATAAAACCAAATAATCACTAAATAAATTCGTTTGCAAAAAATAGGGGGTCATGTTTATTAAAATTTTAACTCAGATTTTCTCTATAAAAAATGCGGCCCCCAAAATCATTTCTATTTAGGAACAGCATACTTTGCACTGTTGCAAATGGGCAGACCCACCTCCAGTTGTTCTAGTAGACATTTATGGGCTTCTCCTGTAGGGGTACTCCCTGACCTGGGAACAAAACCAGTGTCAATGATCCCCTTAGTGGTTGCCTCTCTGCTTAAATGGGCTTCGCCTGGTTTATCCCCGAGGCCAGAAAACAGAATCAGTTCCAGGAGCCCGCCAAGCACCACTTGGGGCTCACATTGCTGCCAGAAACAGGGAGGACTGTACTCACTCTCTGACCCCAAAAACAACCTAATGGCAGAAACACACAGGCAGATTCGGGGAGATTAGTTGGGCGGCAACAAATTTCCTCAAACTGTCTTCCCACATGCTAGAATTAAAATCGCTGACGGGATGGTACTCAGAGCACTTCGTTTTACAAAGTCGCCCAAAGTTTCCTTGTGAGACAACTTTGGGCAATCTCGGAAATTAAGCGATCCAAGTGCTAGAATGAAATTGGTGGCGGGAAGGCAGTTTGGGGAGATTAGTTGCCCCGAAGAGGACATTTGTCGCTGGCCAACTATTCTCCCCGAATCTGCCCATGTGTCTCTGCCCTAAACTGTTAACATTGCCCTAAACATCTGCCCTAAACTGTTAACACTGTTAACATAACTGTTAATTCCTGGTTACTCCTCTTACTGCACAGTGATGTTTTGTTTTCTAAACTCACCATCTTCTGCTGGTTCTACGTGATGGTTAAGATAAATAAATCCTTAGCTACATTTGAAAGGGGGACACCCTCGTCTGTATAACCCAGGGACTTATATAGGAATAACCCACTAACCAAGTCTGCATGCATTTCTCTTGCTTACCTGTATAAACAATACAAATATGGAAACATTTAAAAATGTGAACTTAAATTCTGCTGTAAGATGCTTAGCGCCATCTCCCTAAATGCTTTATCCGACCCCATTTTTTGCTGTTCCTGTCCTAAATGAATGTGTGGTTATTCTGCTGTTGGATAAACCCAGCCTGTAAAACCACCCATTTTAGGATTGGCCTAAACTGAAAAATAGCTAGTGGTTATACGTATATACTGCTACACTAATAAAGGGTCCTGTAATTTTAGCGTTTTTGCTAAGCATTCTTATACTGCTTGGCATATGTTAACTTCTCTGTGGCTTTTAAGATAACCCAAGAGCCTCTACTAATCTGATCAGTTTTTGGACGCCATATGGAACATAATACCACTGTGACAGTTTGATTTGGCCCATTTGTAATCCAGCCAAGAGTGGTGCTTTATTAAGTGCAAAAGGTTAATTTACGTGTAGTGGCCCATGATGGCCACTTTGAAAAAATATAGCTGCCAACCTATCTCTAGGCATGGGTTTCCTGGCATCCCTAGGTGCACCCATCCACCTAGCCTATCCCTTCATTAACTGGTCCAATCTCTAGTGGGGTCAATGTTTTTTTTTAAAAAAAAATTTGAGAACCTGCCAGAGCCACAGCAACAGATGCCGGAGACACACCTTTCCCTTTTAGACAGGCTATATAGCACAACTATCACCAGTCTTACCACTGATGATTGATTCCTGCATGAATACCAGCTAAGATTCCCAGCTGCTTTTATATCTGGTCCAAGTGTTAGCCAATAAATCCTTAATAAAGTCATTTATCTGTGAGAGATAATCTGCCAAATTAGTTTAGAACATGTTTTGTCCTATTTATTGGCTGCTGGAGCCACTCTGTGAAATGTTGCCATGTTATGCTCCTACTTCAAGTTCCATTGCTACCCTTTGTCCCTCCCCTAAATTTTTCCACATTTCCCCTATCTAATGCACAACCCCCAGAATGTCCTCCCTAGGCCTACTGTTTCCCAATCAACAAACTCCCAAACTTGGTTTTACTGGTTTATTCTTCTGATAGCCCATTGTTCCAATCAACAAAACCTCCATACTGGTTCCATTTGGCAGGTTCCAACACACAGCCATTATGGGTCTTTGCTTGTAGTCACTGCACTCAGCCTCCTATTTATATAGGCTTGAAGCCTATGATTAAGTGTCCTAGTGACACAAAACGCGTCAGGTGAGATATGACTATATAATAAAGCTTCAATTTTTAATTTACTGTTTTTCTGTTCTGATCAATACGAGAGTTTGCCAGTGTGCCCGGCACCAACATTTATGCTTTTTCTATATTGTCCTCTCCCTTGAGCTGAGGGCCTGGGGCTGGAGCACGTGGGCCACGTCTTTACTTTGGTGAGTGATTCTACTACATCTGCCTTATGCTTGAAAACGTATTGGTTCACGAAATTCAAATGTACTCACAAATCGAATGGGAGGTTATATATGAAATGATTTGAATGTCTAAAATTATATTGAATGGGAATGTTCCGAAAATGTGTTTCGTATTCGAAATGAATACGAATGAAACTAAAATCGAAAATTTGGCAGGTTATGAAAGTTTGAACATATTTCTGTGTTTTTTTTCAGTTATTACAGTTTTGCTAATGAAGATGAAATGCCCTTTAAGCTGCGAGTCTAACTTTTCCCAGGAGACCTGTTATCTTATATTGTTAAAATTACTTATTTGCTTATCTCAAAATTATTACAAAAGTATTTTATATGAAGCTGTCACTGTTCTGGGCTCTCTGCCAATAGGCAATTAAGTGAGAAACATGGTTTCTTTTTCTGCCTGTTCAGTGTAGAGAAAAATGTGACTTTCCAGTACAAACAAGGGATTGCGGTTTAAGCAGTCAAAAGAGGGACTGTCCCTCTAAAAACGGGACAGTTGGGAGCTATGTTGAACTTGATAATCTGCACAAGAAGAAGTATTTTAAAAATACACTTATGTAGCAGCATAAATGCATGGGTGTGCAAAAAACACAGGCGTGTTCTAGCTAAAATTTATTCATTTGCCTTCAGCTAAATATTTTTTGAGTTCCCTTTTTTGATCTGGTGACATGGCAGTTCTGATAGCAAGTGTTTATATTTCACTGTACATAGAACGATGCAGTATAATGGTGTAACCAAGTATGAAGGATTGGCTAGAGCTGGCATGCTCAGTAAATCATTCCAACTTCAAGGCTTACACAGGAAGTGGCAACACATTTTGTATCTAATCATACGGCCAGATTAACTGACAAACTAAGTATTATTGCATACATACTGTATTACCGGGTTTGCCATTTATTAGGGTGTCATATTCTTCTGTAAAATAAATTGTACTGGTCTGAAAAAAAATTATTCTGAAGCCAGGATCAACTCACCAACTCCAACTACTGGGTCTATGCAAACTGAACTGCAACCTTTACTCCTTCACCAAAAATCACAGCTCTAATGTACTGATAATTAATAACTAGGAGTAAACGTTTGCTAATCATGACTGGACTTTGACACCATGACCCTGACACTGGCGCATTTGGTTACATGGCAATTTTTTTTTATTGTGACATGCAAGCAATGTGCACTGCAATAAAAAAAAAAAAAAAAAATCAATTATCATACTAAAAAGATAATTTAAAGGTGAACAATCCCTTTAAGACAAACTATTTAAAACTATATTGGGAAAACTGACACAGACAGGTCTTGGACAGGTCTGCATCTTGTATCTACTTGTATGACATGGTTTCAGTTATTTACCAAGCACCAAAAGAGAAGTGGGACAAGTGTGTCACATTTTCAAAAGCCCACTCGTGTACTTTGGACCAAAAACAGAAGTCACTTGTTGACAGTAATTAGTCTGCATTCTTAAAGGACCAGTAACATCATTTTTTTTTTTTAATTCGTTAGTATAGAGAGGAAAAAAAAAAAAAAAGACAAATTAAACTTTTAAATCTCAAAGTCTTTATTAAGAAATAACTTGCCTAAACTCAGATTGCGCTCCTCTTCAGAAAAGGCGACGATCCATCATGCGGCGCTCGATTTCTCCTCCCTGGCTGTCTCCCATCTCCCATAAGGAAGGTAGGGAGGACGAATCGAGCACCACACGACGGATCGCCTTTTCTGAAAAGGAGTGCAAGAGGAGTTATTTCTTAATAAAGACTTAAAAGTTTAATTTGTCTGTTTTTTTTTCGTTCTATACGAACGAATTTAAAAAAAAAAATAAAAAAAAAAAATTGATGTTTCTGGTCCTTTTAATCAGTTAATGCCGTCATATTCTACCTAGGTGACTGTACATGAAAGAACTTTGATGCTCTGCCCGAACTTGGATTTTCACAAAATGAATAAATTGGGTCTCTGGTTAGTGCAGAGTTTTGTATTTATTTTGTCATTATTTGTCCCCCTTTCTCCAGTTGTATAGGATAATCTCCGTTGTTCTGCCTGATAAAGCTAAAGAACGAGACCAATTCATTTATAAATATCTTTATTTCATATCTTTATTTTCATAAACAAATAATTTTTATTTTGCTGATTGAATAGATCTTCAAGAACTAAGAATATACCTGAAGGACACATTATTATTGTAAGGTGATTGTTTAACGTTTCAAAGCAATGCAATTGCATTTTGGGCTAAAAGCATATCTCAGACAAAATGATGGGCCTCTAATGTAATGAAAGTAGAAACATTCCAAGATTTATTTGGAAAATGTGATTCCTGGTTGATAAATTGAGTCAATACAGAGATTCTGGCTTCTAGACATTGTTGTTTCTGCTGCGTTAATTATAGTTTTTCTCCCCAACTGCAATTGTACACAAAATATACAGGTAATTAAGGTTTTTCTAAAAATGTTTGAGAAATTTGATTGAGAATCTCTGTAGTAAATACATGTATATTTATCACCGCTGTATGCATTTTAAAGCAATAAAGCACATAAGTGCCATAACCAGAGCAATTCAAACATCAGACATTACACAATTTTATATGGTACACATCACAAGATAAGTCACTAAGACATAATAATATAAAAAGCTCAGCGAGTCATAAACTCTAGACCCAAATACAAATATTTGCTTGATGCTTTGAGCACTTATATTCAGAACATGACATGTGTTTTGAACAGAAGTCCTCCAGCCATTCCCTGAGTGTGGCTTTTCAGGATTCTTAATTACAAACAAACATATCATTTGTCACATTAACAAACTGACTAATAGGGGAAATCATATTCAGAGAAATTATGTTGTTTCTTAAATGATATTCAAGAATATTATACTGTTCCCTATTAAACATATGATTCAATATATAAAAGGGCATAGCATTTTAAAGAGGATGTAACCAAAACTGAATGTTGTCTGATTAAATAAGTAGTAATTTTAATCAACTTTACAACATACATTAAAAACCAGTGAAATGTGTTATTAAATTTGTGAAATTGCTACCGAAAGCAGAATCTTTTCATTTCTGTTCTCTGCTTTCAATTGCAAATATTTAAAAATAACTTTTTAATCAGTTTTTTAAAGGCATGTATATTGTAGAGTTGCTTATAAATGACATTTTCTTTCATAAGGCAACCTTTTATTTTTTTTTCTCTTGGGATAAAATACCCAGTGTCTGCCAGTGTAAAGACTGTACTTAAACTACAGTGTGAACATTGCAGTGCTCAAGAAGATCATTTTGTCAAGAATCAAAACAAAATACAAAGACTTCTCCAGTCCGAAATGAAAGGCTTCAAAACAACTTAAAGAACATAATGTATCTAAAGGGACACCAGAGGGGGCTGAAGGCATCATAATCAAATCCCTGCTATGACAATTTTTCAAGGACAAGTGGCAGTTAAAGGAGAATTCAACCCCTTCAGAGCTAAAACCCCTCCCCGTGTTGCCCCCCCCTCCCTCCTCTTCCTCCCTGACCTACGCCCCCCCGGCAAATGCCCCTACCTTGTTACTGATCCCACTGTTGAGTTCTTGTTCGCCCGTGCGCTGGCATTTGGTGGCGCACTCGCGGTAGAGGGATTTACCGGTAAGGATCTACTGCGCATGCGCCCGAAAGTCACAATATTTCGGATTTCTTTTTTCGAAAACTTCCATGACTTTCGCCGCATGCGCAGTAGATCCTTACCGATAAATCCCTCTACTGCGCATGCGCCACCAAATGTCGGCAAATACAGGAAGAAGAGCGCACGGGCGAACATGGCTGCCTTGAACTCAACAGGAGAGAAACTGCACGGAGGGGTCAGTAACAAGTTAGGGGCATTGCCCGGGGGGGAGGAGGGAGGGGGGGGCAACACAGGGGAGGGGGAGGGACTTTAGCACCAAAGGGGTTGAATTCTCCTTTAAGAGTCTGCCCCGAACTCGACCAAACTCTATTTGACTTTTTCCCAGAAAAAACTTGAATGTCAGGAAGGCTGCAAACACCTCCAAATTGGTCACTCTCCCATTGACTTATACAGGAATTTGGCAAGTTGTAGGTGGTGAATAGTTGAATTCGAATTATTAAAGGGCCAAAGTATGATAAATCTCAAAAATCGAAATTAGAATTATTTAAGAAACTTGAATCGAATTAGTATAATTTCCCTAGTCGACTTTGACAGTTTTAACCGTTAAAAAAAATTGAATTTTCATTTTGACCCTAAATAAATCTGCCCCTTAGTAATTCAGTATACTTCTATTTCTACTGAAATAGGTTGAAAAACAAACACTGGCAGAAATGTGCAAGTTTGAGCTTTTATATATGCTATTCCAAACTGGGAAGCCGACGTGTCCAATTGCTTAATACTTAGAAAAAAAAAACAATTTATACAGAACAGCTAATACTGCATTTCCCCTATGGAACATGAAAGACACACAAAGTCTTACTATATGCCCCAGGTAAAAAGCTTATGTTCTGCCAGCGGGTTAATGAATGATGCTCAGAAGTAGCTGATGAAAGTGCGCATTTGGTTTGTTGGGAAAAAACTGTACACATCCCCCCTTACAAAAAAACAGCCCTTGAAAGAAAATTGCACTTTTTCTTCATTGGAATCCAATGGACTTCCAGTTTGCTAAAGCAGTAAACAAGGTGCAAAATGTGAATTATAGAAGAACAGATGGATCAATCCCCAACATCAGTGTCCCGGTCTCCGATAAGCCATAGAATGTGAAAGCTGAGTGCTAGCAGTCCAGTGCCCAGAAGGTCTCCCAAGGCAGTAAGATATGGAATTGAAAAGTTATCAGGATCCATCCCTCTACCCCACATCCAATGAACCATCCAGTCTGCAATGTAAAGAAGAACTAGGACCTGTAACAGAAAGAGGAGCAGTGTCACAATCAGAAAATACAGTACTATTATTTACGCACTATTTAATTATTAGTCAGTTGTGATGGCAGGTATCTTGCAATACACTTGCTCTAATTCTGAATGAATATTTAGAAAGCAAACATGAACGATTCAACATTACTGCCTTTTACCTGAAGAAGTGCAGCCGTCATGTAGAAAACTATAAAGATTGGCGTAAGCGTTGTATGTCCACCCTGCATAGAACTGATTGTGTACAGGAAAATCAAATGACCTGGTATGACAAAAAGGAAGAGGACCCTTGCAGAGCGAGAGTTCACATCTGCAGAAAGAGAAGCTGATAAATAAAAACTGTAATGGCCTTGGCTCCAATTATAATTTGTATACATGGCACCTTCTTCCCTTTTTCTTTTATCCAAAAATAATTTCAGATACAGAATAGAATTTAAAGCTGTAGTCTTGCAATGTACATTTTTTTTAGTTTCAGAATTAAAGTCTTATTTAACTGCCAGTATAATGAATTTTGTAACAACCAAAATGCTGGTCTTCTGACTCTACAGTCAAGAAAGGGTTTGTTTTCAGAAAGGAAGTGTGTAGAAATGTGCTTAATGTTGCTCTGCTCAGGAGAAATCAGAAGCCTCAGAATTCTTTCCCCATCTACTTACTGAGCAGAGCAACATCCAAACACGTCTGTTTTCTTTCTGAAGGTAAATCTCTGATGGTACAGTTACAGGAACTGACCAGCAGGTGGAACTGTTACAAAACTCCTTGGCCGCAGTTAAAAACTTGGCCCTGAACAAATAAAAATCAATACAGTAATGTAATTTGCAAAAGTGCTTAGAAAAGTACCCTAAGCAATGTATTTACGTGATAGCCATCTGATTTTTCCATAGTTCTTACTGCCTAATAAAGCTGTCCTATGCAACAGAGCTTCCAGATAGAGCACCACATTTCTTTTTTCACCTGAGCTAAAGAAGGTCCTGCATGGACTTGGAAATTTACGAGGAATGAGTTCTGTTTCTTCTCCTGGGGGTCCCATCATGTGAAGATAAGTGGATATGCGACTTGCCTGGACAGCAACAAGGTTTCCTCCAACACCTAAAAACAAAAAAAAGTACAATTAAATACAGAGACTAATAAGATATTTGCTTTTTAACAGGTGACCATAAAATTCTACATACAGAGCTGTACTACATTTTGCACCTTACTTTACATAACCCAGTGCTGGACAGAGAGATGCTGGTTAATATAGTTAGCAGCAATTAGAGAGCTCCAGATTGCACGCATATAATAAGAGGATGGTCTGAAAGACTACAGAAAACAAAATCTGACCATACATTAAAAGATCTGCTCATTTGCCAAATTAACAAATCTTTTCCCAATATGACCACCTTAAAGGTGGGCAACATTGTGCTGATCTATTTGGATCATAAAAAACGGGTTTTAAACCTGATCAATCAATATCAGACGGGCAGGCCTTTCAGATGGACCTGTACACAGACCAATAGGCTGCTGACTTGGCCCCAAGGGACAAATATGCAGTTTTTAATCAGCCAATGTATGGCCACCCTAATTTTAGTCTGGAACCTTCAGACCCTCTAACAGTCAGACTTGCTGTACAGCACACCTATATTACTAGCCTCTATAACATTCAGCCTTCCTGCACAGACTATTAGGAGACTGTATATAATCCAACAGCATAATTAGTTAAAACTACAGGATTCCTGTGTAATATTAATGTTGCCATTTCCTTTTCTAATGGAGGTGCCACTTATCTAATATTGTGCTGCAACTCCCTGTATATGACAGGCAGTGGACGAGTGCTTCTTCCTGATGAAAGGAAAAAAGTGGTGATAATTCTACTGTAGAAATTAATTATGTATTCAGTTGTAATGCACCCATTCTGTGTCTAAAGTAGAAAAGATTGTGCTGCACATAAACAATGTATAATGCAACATTGAATATTATAAAGTAAAGTTTCAACATAATTTGGCATTAAATCCCGAGCAGTGAGCATTTAAATCCTTACATAATGTAGTCCAATTAAGTAATTATATTCAGTTTTGTCAAATCATCCAAGGATCACCCAATAATCTCTTTGGAGCATTTGGAGCATATTCTGACCTCACTTTCCGTAGTTACTCAGTGAGCACAGGAGACCACTATTGCAACTGCTATCATCTCAAATAACTTTGACTAGTGATTCATGTACCTGGAACCAGTAGTGGTAGCATATATCCAGGGCCAGCCGACATCCAATAAAGAACAGATCCAAAGGCCTGTATATACATTCACATAAAAATTGGGCAAAATATGGTTCTTACCATTTATAACTGGTGTAAAGACGGCCATTCCTGCAAAGTTTGGGTTTGAAACAGTTTTATCCAAAATCAGTCCGCCCACACTGGAAAAGAAAACATTGGGAAAAAAATAGTTAAATTGCATATTGGGGAGGGGGTGAATTTTAATGCATATTCTTTTAAAACATAAGTGAGATTTTCATTTAGAAATTATTATGATCATAATGCTATGTGTGCCAAGGCTCCCAGTGTATGATACATGTATTCTGCTGTAATGAGATTGTTGTCCGAATATCTCTCTCTCTAAATGTGTTGCTTTTGTATATCGGCAGGAGCGAATTCACTGTGAATTTGCCCATTTCGCCACTGGCGAATAAATTTGCAAATTTGCAGCGTAAATTCACTGGAGTCTCGATTTCAACACCATCGTCAAAGGGTTTATCGACGCCAATTTTGACTTTAATGGGCGCCGACGCCAGCGAATTGTCGCCCATCACTAGTAACAATGTCTGATAACTTTGATGTTTTACAACATAGTAACATAGATCATTTATCCAAAAACTTTTTTCATATTACATGTATTTGTGATACACGCCAGCAAAGGCGGATAAAGATTTTACCACACATACACACAATTGTGTATAATCACCTTTTTATTCTATTGATTTAGTGCATTATATCCATGTAACATTTTGCAGAAATGCACAAAACCCCAAAGAACCAAAATGCACAATTTAGCACTTGTGTATTTACAACTCAGCATACCCAGGCACATTAGATATTACTGTGTGTCAAGTATATTTTGTGAATACTATGAAAAAAAAGATACTATGAAAAAACTTTGGGGCAGATTTATTATGTGGTGTAAAAAACAGCTGAATAATTTGCCACACATAGCCAGTCATCAGCTTTTTTTAAAAAAAAAATTAAAAAAAAAACATTTAAAACATTTAAATTGAAAATTTTTTTCCTTTGTAATTTCTTGAGGAAGTTGCACAAAGAAAAAAAGGTTTGAAGCAGTGTAAAACAGCCGGAAATCTGGCATTCACATGGGGTAAAATAACAAAACTTGATCAGTTCCATTTATTTTACACAGTTTTAAAGAAAAAAAAAAAAGTTTTTCATTATTAAAAAAATAGGCAAAAGTACAGTATGTTCAAAGCAACCCTATTCATTTAACTCATGTTGAACAAAGGGGTGCACAGGCCCTTAGTAAAGACTGAAAATACACACCTGCTAATGGCCATAGCAATTATGACTGGCTCCCATCCAGATGACAACACCTCCCGGGTCGCAGGGTTCCTTCTTGCAATCACAAACCAGATCGGAAGCAGAGCCAGAAACAGTATGCACACGATTGGATTAACATAGACATTATTTTCTGATGGGTGGAAAATAGAAAACTTGTTTATCTACTCATCAACTACAATAATCAGATCCTTAAGAAGTTTGCCATAGTAAAATTCAAGATTGAAAATGAGAACTTTACTTCCCCAGATTAATGCCATTCCCAAACTTTTTGCCCTTCAGATTGCTCACTTACTCATCTCCTTGTAAAGGCCACAGCTGATGCCCGAAAGAAGAGTCAATGTAACAAGGTCCCCTAGGCTAGCAGCAATGGGGGTTGCCACATTATCAGGATTAATGCCCAGCTTTTTGGAGCCAATAATTACCCCAATCATTATAAGACCTAAGAGAAGGAGATACAAAAACACAACTTTTAAAGTCAAGGTGTGTCAAGAAGCCGAGCCTCTTTTTTTTTTTTTTTAACACCGGCAGATATTTAAATTGGAATACCCTAATTATGAACATCTGTGGCTTAAAGGGGTGGTTCACCTTTAAAGTAACTTTTATTATGTTATAGAATGATTCTAAGCAACTTTTCAATTAGTTTTCATTATAATTTTTTTTTTTATATATAGTTTTCTAGTTATTTGTCTTTTTCTTCTCATTCTTTGCAACTTTCAAAAGGGCGTTGCTGTCCTCTTCTAAAAAAACAAAAAAACAAAAACAAATGCTCTGTAAGGCTACAAATGTATTGTTATTGATACTTTTTATTACTGATCCTTCTATTCAGACTCTCTCCTATTGATATTTCCATCTCTTATTCAAATCAATGCATGGTTGCTAGGGAAATTTGGGCCCTAGTTACCAGATTGCTTAAAATGCAAACTGAAGAGCTGCTCAATAAAAACCAAATAACTCAAAAACTTTCAATAATAAGAAATTAAAACAAATTGCAAATTCTCAGAATACCACTCTATATCATTTTAAAAGTTATCTCAAAGGTGAACCACCCTTTAAAGGAACAGTTACACTAAAAAACAAAACAAAAAAAAAAAAAAGTGTTTTAAAAGGAATGATAATATAATGTTGTGTTGCCCTAAACAAGATGTCATATTGACAGCCATTCAAGCACGATACACAGTAAAGGCTCAGGTTACACAGCAGATAAACTCTGTAGGATATAATGGTGTTATCTGTTATCCATTAGTTAACCTGTGCCATATAGCCTTTTTTCAATTTCTGCCATTGCTAAACAGCAGCTTGTTTATATGAACTATAGTAGTGTTTCGGAAGCAAACAGATCACTTTTACCAGTGCACGGCAACAGTACATGATATTTTCATTTTTTTTTTTTAAAAACACTTTTTTGGTGTTACGGTTCCTTTCAACTTTAGTTGAGTTTCCTGACACAAAAACACAAGGTGTACCAGTGCAGTGCAACAGTACATTATATTGTCATTAAATTAAAACACTTTTGAAACAATTTTTTGTTGTTACTGTTCTTTTAAGAACTACGTAATATATTGGTGTTTTTTTTCTGCTAAATTGCCTTAGGGTAAGGACACAAGGGCAGATTCGGGGAGATTAGTTGCCTAGGCAACAAATTGCCTCTTCTTCAGTTCTTCTCCCTGAACTGCCTTCCCCTACCTTCCCGCTGGCTATAATGAAAAATCGCCAGCAGGATGGCACTCGCGGCGCTTCTTTCCGAAATCGTGACTTCGGAAAACGAATTGCCCCGGTGACTAATCTCCCTGAATCTGCCCGTGTGCCCTTACCCTTAAGTAAAAGTGACATTATGTGACAAAAGGTACAATTACAAAAAGAAGTTGTATTTAAGATTGTTAGGATTATTTATTATAGATAGGATTATTTATTAGAGATACTCTTTTAAAGTGACTTCATATTCAAATTACAATGTATTATTTAAGTGCACTAAGAAAAGATTTGTAGACACATTTAAAGACAAGAATTAGCCAAGAACTAAAAGAAGTCGTGCTGTACATGTGGAGATTGTCTCTGGCAGTTTGCCTGTAGGGTTCTCTCTACTCAAGGACGGACCAGAGAAGCTCTTCAATTATGAAATGAATGCACAGAAAGCATTTCTAAGAAGGATTTTAATTTTATTTTTTTACCTACAAACATGGCACAAAGTCAAACTCCCATCCCCCCTGTCATTTGAAATAATCCCCATAGTTGTCAATAGGAATTGGGTGAAATCAGTAGAGCTATCAATTTTGAGGTAAGTCTCTTTTTTTTTTTTTTTTTTTTTGCATGATTATCACATGAAATTACTGGGCACGGTATAAGTGATAATTGCATTAAAAAAATATGAGAAAGTTTAATGTGTTTTGTTTCTAGAAAAGGACGAATACACAGGTAAATGCTTGTATGTGTCGACAATTGTTGAAAAATGATTTGAAGATGTGATTACATTGTTCATTGATTATTCTAATAGGTATTGGTATATCTCCCTGTTGCAGTCAGTCTACTTGTTTGCATCTAGATAGGAAAGCTTTTCTTCTTACCTAACACCATGGAGGCAATAAAAGCTGTGGAGACACTGCTTGCACACAGTAAAACAGCATGATCCACGAGGAAATGGCCATCAGGAATCCACCCAAAAATAACAGCAGCCATAGAAGCTAAGAACCCCACAACAGTTGCCTGAACCTGGTGGAACATTAAACAATTATAAAGCTTTCAGACCTCAATACTATATGAAAGTACAGTGAACTAATCCCTACACACACACACACACACACACACACTCCTACAGGGCTGGATTTACGTAGCAGATGCCCCTATGCCCGCTACCATTACTCGCCCCTGTCCCTTCCCCTACCTTTGTGCACATGCACAGATTTTCAGCATCAGGTTTAGAGTACTGAGGATTGGTGCACAGGAAATTTGAAAAACAATTGTATCTCCTTCAAATCCCCAGTGATTCCATACCAATGAGGGTGTGATTGGATGGCATGCAGCCCCCCTAAAATTCTGCCACCCTAGGCCTGAGACTTTGTGGCCTTTTCACAAATCCAGGCCTGCACCCCTACATACCCCCACACACTATAATCTAGTCACTTTTTCTTGCCTTTTACCATATAAAGTTTAGTAGTTAGGGCTGACAGGCCTGAACACTTGCTCTACTCTATAACATGATATACACTAAGCACATTACATAAGGGGCACAGCCACAGACAGATCAGTGAAAGTTCTGTGGCTGTGAGTGTTTGTGTAGAAACATCTGAGCTACGCCCCAGGATTTGTACCCACCTGTATCAGAGCTAAGTTTCCAGTAATCATTGACCACTTCTCCTTGGTAGTTTCCATTTGTCCAATGTTTGCCTGCAAGACAAGTCACATTAGTGCCTTCCTACATAAGTGATACATCTTCCCTTGCTCATGTTAGGCACACATCATTATCATGTTTTGATAGGTTAGCACATTAATCTCACACACACACACACTGACAAATCATTGTCCTCTGCATAGTAAAGTAGTAATAGTATCTATTTACTTTGATACATTGCACATAACAGAACAGGTTCCTTTTCTTTCACTTACAATAGCAGAATTATGCCATTACTAGTTTCATTTGTGTAACATTCAGTGATTTTATGTCACCTTGTTCTAGTTTGGGTTGGATCCCCAGGTCACCCTGACCATTAAATACAGAAGGTTACACAAGTAAATACAGCATGTACTCTCAGAATAAAATAGTCATAAATAAAGCCAAACGGGCAGGAGTTCTGCAGCAGGGTTTGAATATTTTGTCAGTGGTGCTATGGGTGTTTAAAATTATAGGATCCCCTCAAGGAGAATCTTAATAATCAAAACACTTACAAGTCAACACATATTTACACTAGTTTTAAATACCTCCTACAGAATTGCAAAAAAAGGTTAAATAACACACCAAAATTGTCAGAGATTTGAGGTAATTAAAAAAAAATGTATCAGTGCCAATAATGTGATGATTTAAAGTGTGTTTTATTCATTGCACAATATGAATACATGAGTATAAAAAATGTGCTTCATCTAATGCACATGTTTCTAAACAAATAGAATTTTAATTGGTTGGAATTTTAATTGAAGGAACCTCCCACAGAGGGGATAAAAAACCTTCCAAGAGGGAGTATGGGAAATTAGCCCCTGATGAAGTATCACTGTATACGAAACGCGTTGTAACTATTTTATGTGAATAAATTGATTTTCTAATAAGGCAAAAATGTGCCCTGAATTTGTTGAAGTGTTGCACTTGGACAAACAAATCCTTTAGAGACATTTGCAGACATCGCCAAATCACACTGCAACCGGATCGCCAAACCATGTGGGAGAGAACGCCGACTTTGGCATTTGGGAGAAAAACCTGACCGCTACCTGAGAAAAAACTAACCTTTCCTGTCAGCGTAGGAGCACCAACTTTAAAGCAGCCGGCTTGAAGGGATCTGCTACCAGCCGCATCCACACTGACATTGAATTACACGCTAATCTTACAGCGATACCAGGCACACGAATGACGGCAACAGATCCGACGTACTTCAACTTTCTGCGATACGATTTCTTTCTAAATGTGAGTAGAACTGCCATCCAACAGCAGCCTTGCACACAAAGGATAATACACCATAGAGGCTTTGTCTATTCTTGTTCCTATAGGATTCCCCCGTGTATTTTCAGCGCACCTTCATCACCCCTATGAACTTTTTTGAAAACGTGGATAAGTGGATCCATTAACTGAATATTGGTGCAGCTCATCTCCCCTAGCACATTTGGACTAAGCGCAGTTTTTACCTCATTATCAGTGCCAATGTATCACTGTATTAATTCATAAAACTGCTTATTATCTTTTGCAAGTCACTTAAAACGTGTGCCCAAAAACGTTTAACTGCCACAATCAATGCTGGCATTAGCTCTCTGTTGCACCACAAACTGTACTTTAGTAAGGATGGGTGTTGCGTAAACTTGGCAACAAAATATTTGCAGGTTTCCACTGATAATTGTTAGTTGAAGGGATTGTTTACTTTCTATTTGTTATTTTATACAGTTTTTCCAAAATCCAAGTTTAATGTTCCACTCTCTGGAGTCTGGCAGCTCAGTAATTCAGGTTCCGATTCTAAACGTTTATAATTTTGCAACATTTAGTTGACACATTTCTCAGCAGCATCGCTGGAGTATTAGCAACTATTGTATCAATTCTAACAGCTGCTTGTAATGAAATCCAGGGATTCTGTTCAGCAGAAACAAAGATAAGAAATGTATGAACTAAATGTATCCATTTAGAACAGTTTACAAGTTTGGCGACCTCCCCTCCCAGAGCTGCTTTAGAAGGGGAAAAATGACACTTTACACTTCAGTATTAGAAAAACCGTCACACATAGAAAATAGTGAAATTGGAAAAAGTCGTTATTTCTGGTGATCTATCCGAAAACAACTAGTTGTTGAAGGTGAACAACCAAGAGTTATAGACAATTTTAACACGATTTAGTAAATGGACTGTCAAATGTGCTCCATGCTACTACTTAAGTTTCAACAAGCTGTGTCAGATTCAACAAGCTGTGGCATCTACAACATAAGTCAGCGATTGTACAGGTATGGGATCCATTATCCGGGAATCCGAATTAGGGAATGGCCATCTCCCATAGATTCCATTATAATGAAATAATCCACATTTTTAAAAACAATTTCCTTTTTCTCTGTAATAAGAAGTCAGTACCTTGTTTTTGATGCAAACCAGGATATAATTAATCCTTATTGGAAGCAAAAGCAGCCTATTTGGTTTATTTAATGTTTACATGATTTTCTAGTAAGTTATGTTTTTGTGGAGTTTAATGAAAGCCAAACCAGGTTTCTGGGTTTATTTAATGTTTTATATGATTTTCTAGTAGACTAAAGGTATGAAGATCCAAATTATGTAAAGTTCCTGTTATCCAGAAAACCCCAGCTCCCGAGCAATCTGAATAACAGGTCCCATACCTGTATTAGTGTTCAGATCAGAGAACCTGCATACACTTTAAACAGGAGCAGGTGCTTAAGTGCTGCCCTGAGGTGACAAAAGCATAATTGACTCTGCCATCGCCACCAGCTGG